>CM038009.1:15023132-15623132 GCA_021234005.1 Nephelium lappaceum
ATCACCTAAGATTTAAGAAAAATCTAGGAAACTAATTGATGAAGCTTTAGTAATGCATGCTTTGTCTTTCTAGTTTATATAGTGGAAAGGAATTATAAAAATTATTGAGTTTTAATTGATGATTTCCATATGGTCTTTATGAACATTGTGAAAGTAGATGTGTTGAGTTTGTTTGACAAAGGAAAACAAAACCTTTAAAAATGCTACAAGATACCTTTATAAAATATGTCTAATCTCAGATTTATGGACTTCCATAACTACTGATAGTTAAATGTGTATTACTGTACATTTCATTGACTCTAATTGGGTTCTACATAAAAGAGTGATAAGCTTTTACTTTATGCCTTATCTGCATGATAGGGTTTCTATTATTGATAAAGTTGTGTAATTATTGTCCATGTGGGGCATTGATAAAAAGCTTTTTTCCATAACTTTGGATAATGCTTCATCAGGTGAATACTTTATTGATAATTTAAAGATCAATTGAATATTAACAAGTCACTTGTTTGTGATGAGGAATTCATGCATATTTATTGTTGTCCCCATAGTATTAATTTGATTGTTCAAGATGGGTTGAAAGAGATAGATTTGGGTGTACATAAAATTGGTGAGAATGTGAAATACGTGAGCAGGTCACAAGTTAGGAGACAAAATTTTTTGGAATGCATCAAGCGAGTTGATTTGGAGAACATGGGGTAAGACAAGATGTTTCTATTAGGTGGAACTTAACTTATCTTATGCTAGATAGTGCTCTTTATTATTCCTGGTGTATTTTAGAGTTGACTTATGTAAATTACAAGCATTGTCCTTCTGCAAATGAGTGAGATAAAGTTGAGAAAATTCACAAGTTTTTGCATTATTTTATGAGACTACTAACATTTTCTCTAGGTCAAATTATCCCACTTAAAATTTGTATATGCCTAAAGTGTTTTTGACACATTTGACTTTGCTGCAACATCTAGAGACTGAGGATGAGTTTTTGAAAAAATGGCAAATCAAATGTACAACAAGTTGCAAAAGTATTGGGTTGATTTTTGTATTATTTTGGCAATTGATGTTATCTTAGATCCTTGTTACAAAATGAAACTTGTTGAGATAGTGTTTCAGAAGTTGAATGGTGTTATTGATGGATCGGATAAGTTGGCACATGTTAGAAGTAAATTATTATCTTTGTTTGATGAGTATGTGGCAAGTTCAACCAGGGTATCTACCTCCAAAGCCACCACATCATCAGTAACTGCCAGTGCATAAGAGAACACAATAGATGAACTTGACTTAGTTTTGATGGTAAAAAAGAATATAATTTATTTATAATCAATTTGTGATATTATTTTACCATAACAATCTATCTAATGAAATTTTATTTTATTTTAATTAATTATATATTGATGGACTTTTGATATGAAACTTGGTGATAAAGGCATTACAACTCAGAAGATGCAACTAGAGTTTTATTTGGAAGAACGAAGGCTTGAAAGATCAGTTGATTTGGACATTCTAGCCTTTTGAAAGGGATATGAAGCTCGCTTTCTTGAACTTTCTACCGTGGCTCGTGATATTTTGTGCATCCCAATATCTACAGTTTCATCTAAATCCGTGTTTAACAATGATGTTCGAGTTCTTGATCAATACCGGAGTACACCTAAACCTGATATGGTGGAAGCAATAATTTGCAATCAAGATTGGATAAACTGGTAGAGGTAATATACTAATATTGTTAAACTATTTAATCAGTATGATTGTGAATTTTTATAATTATCTTTCATTATCTTCCAATTATCTTTGTAAGTTGTATTAATTTTACCATTAGTCAATTGTAGAGAGAGAGATTGTTTCACTAGAAGATATCACTAAAGATATATTGAATTTAAGTATTAATGATTGAAACGCCCCAATCCGGACCGCAATTAGGCTCCTATCCGAATGGTATGCCCGAGCACCCCAACGAATCCCTCTAAGTCTATCTTGATGGAAAAAAGGTATTCGAGGAGCGAACCCTCTTAACTTGAAACTTAACTTTAGCGGAAGCTTAATCTTTTAAACTTTAAAGTTGAAATGGTTTGGGTTGGGTTGACACTATTCATTTGGTCATTTTTAAAACTCAAAACCGGCAGCATAACAGCTGTAATTTGGATAAACCAAAAACCTAAAAAGCAATTTGGACACTTCAAACTATAATGACAATCCAACCCAACTTCTCGCAATCCAGTTTATCAACATAAACACAAAAATTTGAAACCTTCAAAGACAAGATATAAACATGTACTTTTAAATCTAGTAAGCTTGATTTTACAAGCACAAAATAATGCACTTTCACACAACTCTAAAGGTATAACTCTTTTTATACAAAATGTACAAACATATGCAAAATACAAAAGACACAAAATATGCATATCACATTCTTCAAGAAGCAATTGTCAATACTTGCGTCCACTTGAATACGGAGGAGGGAGGCTTCATTAGTCTTCACCCACACGAATACCTGAGGAGGTTTTTATAAACAATTTGAAGAGTGAGCTATAAAGCTCAGTGAATGCAATAGTTTATAAATTTAATTTTACTTTCTGAAAACTTTCTCCTTAGAAAACTTTAATAAAAGTTTCTAATTCTTAAAAGACATTTAAAATATAAATCTCATTCAATTGCATAGCATTAATATAAACAACTTATAATAAACTTGGAAAGTATAAATCTGAACATATTTAAAATAAGTGAACTTTATAAAAGCACCATTCGTAACCCTAATTTCTTGACCACACGGTGACTTAGCTAAGGTCGCAAGTGTGGTAGGTCACAAGGCGATGTATCTGACATCCACCGTAACCAACTCTCTGAGACCTCTCAGCAACTACGTGCTGAATTCTGCATCGCTAACCGTAGTGCGAGATCATATCCTACAAAATAAGGGCGACACACTCACTCATAACTCTAACCACACAGTTAGTGACTCGTTTCCCCCAACCCTTGCCTTACTAAGTGGGATATACCGTACGGGTCTGAACTCAATAAACTAATGGGTACTTATGGCCTTTGAAAACTTTATTTTTCTCTAATGCCATGCCTTACAAATCTTTATACTTGGTGCACAAACACAAAAGCTTTAACTTGAAAGCTTTAAACTTGAGTCCTTGGACTCGTTACTTTACAAATATATTACATGTATTTAAATACAAGAACTTATACATGCAAAAGCATAAAATCTAGCTTATCAATGCAAAAGCATAAAATCACTTTAGAAAACTCTTTGAAAGTGCAATCACTTTAAGCTTGGGCTTAACTCGGATGAGCTTCAAAAGCCCTTTCATGATTCGGTCGGATGCTCTTCACCTACATAACACATATATATGTAAATTTACGTTCACGTCAACTTCTGGAAACTCGAAATAACTTACCCTTTTTTCCACTCGCGTTGACTTCGCTTTGAAACTGATTTTATTGACAGATCTGAGCTGGTTCAAGCTATTTTTCTTCCTCCTCTCTTTCTCTCTCTCTCTCTTTCTCTCGGTTTCGCCATTGAATTGTCGCAGGTTTCGCCGTCGATCGGCGTCTTTTTCGCCGTAAGTCTGTTGTCCATTCGTGAGTGGTCTGGTTCATCCTTGGTTCTGCGTGATTGCAGCTCGATTCTGCTCCGGTCAACGGTCGGTTCCGCGCGGTCAACGGATCTGGTTCGCACTATCGTCGGCTTCAGTTCCCCGACGAATTCTGCTTAGCGGTGGCGGCTGAATGAGTTGGTCGGCGAGCTTGGACGATCGGCCGAAGCAGCTCGTCGCCGGCGTCAACTTCTTCTTCTTCTTCTTCTTCTTTCTTTTCTTCTTTCTTTTTCTCTCTTCTTCTTTCTTTCTTCTTCTTCTTTGCGATTTCACGACAGCCCTCACTCTCTCTCTTTTGATTTTAAGACAACTTTTGGCTTTATACTTTTCTCCCCAAACAACTCTAAAAATGACGGTCATGTCCCTTAAAAATTTCAGTCTCATCCCTTATCTTTTAACTTAATTTTACTTTGACCACAATTATTAAAACTTATCTTCAATTTAGTCCTTTTTTACCTTAAAAATTATTCGATTTCATTTATTATTTTAACTTCTCGTTTAATCTCCAATAAATCAATCCCTATGGGTTCTCTATGACCTTAAGTCTTTCCATAAACCATTTAAGGTCTCTAATCAATATTTAGGGACTATTCCTGAGAAACCCGTACAATATAAAAATAGAGGGTTTACAATTTCTCCCCTCCTTATAAAAATTTCGTCCTTGAAATTAAATTACATACCTTACTCAAATAGGTGAGGATACTGAGCACGTATCTACTCCTCATGCTCCCATGTAGCTTCCTTAGATCCGTGATTCCTCCACAAGACTTTAACCAATGGTATCACTCTACGGTGCAACACCTGCTTTCTACGATCCAAGATCTCTATAGGCTGCTCTTCGTAGGTCAAATTCTCTCTAAGTTGTACCGGCTGTTCTCTAAGAATATGTGAAGGATCTGCTAAATACTTCCGTAACATGGAAACATGGAATACATCATGGATATTTGCTAACTATTGTGGCAGTTCCAATCTATAAGCCACCTCTTCAATCCTTTCCATGATCCATATGGCCCTATTTATCGCGGATTCAGCTTGCCTCGCTTCCCAAATCTTAACACTCCTTTCCATGGCGATATTCGTAGGAACACTCTGTCACCCACCTGAAATTCCAAATCTCTTTTTCGATTCTCCGCATAACTTTTTTGTCTGTCACTGGTTATCTTCAGCTTTTCTTTGATCACATCTATCTTTTCTGTAGTGATCTGGACAGTCTCTGGGCCAATCAATTTCCTTTCACCTACCTCATCCTAACAAACTAGGGTTCTACATTTTCTGTCATACAACGCTTCATAAGGTGTCATCTCTATACTGGACTGGTAGCTGTTATTATAGGCAAACTCTATCAATGGTAGATGAATATCCCAGCTCCTCCTGAATTCCATAACATAAGCTCTCAACATATCCTCAAGGGTCTGGATAGTCCTCTCAGATTGGCCGTCTGTCTGTGGGTGAAAGGCCGTACTAAAATGTAACATGGTACCTAAAGCTTCCTGTAGCTTAGGCTAAAATCGAGATGTGAATCGAGGGTCTCTGTCTGATACAATAGACATTGGGGCGCCATGCAATCTTACAATCTCATCTACGTATAACTGCACCAATCTATCCAAGGAATAGGTATTCTTAATTGCCAAAAAGTGAGCGGACTTCGTCAATCGATCAACAATCACCCATATAGCATCATGCCCACTCTGTGTCCTCGGTAGTCCTACCATAAAATCCATAGTAATCCTCTCCCATTTTCACTCAGGGATCGGTAGGGGCTGTAGTAAACCTACTGGCTTCTGGTGCTCTGCTTTGATCTGTTGGCAGGTTAAACACTTGGCTATGAACTCTACTATATCTCTCTTTATCCCTTTCCACCAATAATGGTCTCTCAGAGTTCGATACATCTTTGTGCTCTCTAGGCGCATGACATAAGCTGATGAGTATGCCTCTGTCATGATTTTGTTCCTCAAATCTCCCAAATCTGGCACACATAACCTATTACCCAAGACAAGCGTCTGATCATCTCTCAACATGAAGCCGTTCTGCTTTCCAGCCTCTATCTCCCCCTTTAACTTGCTCAACTGAGGATCCTGGGCCTGAAGTTCTCTAATCTTGTCAATCAACACTGGATGGACGTGGAATGCAGATAGCAATGCACCTGAATTCGTCACCTCTAACTTGACACCCATGGATCTGAACTCAATCAACTGAGGGAGATATTCTGCCTTTAGCTGGGCTAGGGAACCTGTGGCCTTGTGACTTAAGGCATCTGCCACCACATTTGCCTTACCAGGATGGTATTCTATAGTACAGTCATAATCTTTGATCAACTCTATCCACCTCCTCTGCCTCATATTCAATTCTTTGTGGGTGAATAGATATTGCAAACTCTTGTGATCAGTAAAGATTCTACAGGGAACTCCATAAAGGTAGTGCCTCCAAATCCTCAAAGCAAACACAACAGCTGTTAACTCCAAGTCGTGTGTTGGGTAATTCACTTCATGCTTCTTCAATTGCCTTGAAGCATAAGCTACTACCCTATCCTCTTGCATCAACACACATCCTAAGCCATGTCTGGAAGCATCACAATACACTGTAAAGCCCTCTGTCCCTGATGGTAGTGTAAGTACAGGCGCCGAAGTCAATTTCTATTTCAACTCTTCAAAACTCTTCTGGCACGTAGCTGACCATTCAAACTTCTCCTCTTTTCTTGTCAACTTTGTTAAGGAAGCTGCTATCTTGGAATACCCCTCCACGAACTTCTTGTAGTAGCTTGTTAGGCCTAGGAAACTTCTGACCTCGGTCACATTTGTGGGTGGCTTCCAACTGACTATTGCCTCTACCTTCTAGAGATCAACTGATATACCCTCTACGGATACCATGTGACCTAAGAAGATAACTATGTCTAGCAAAAATTAGAACTTACTGAATTTGGCGTACAATTGATACTCCCTCAATGTCTATAACACAACTCTTAAGTGCTCTACGTGCTGTTCGTGGCTACTTGAATACACTAAGATGTCATCAATAAACACAATGACGAACTTCTCCAAATAGGTCATGAAGATTCTGTTCATTAAGTCCATGAAAAGCTAGGGCATTAGTTAATCTGAATGGCATCACCAAAAACTCATAATGCCTATATCGAGTCCTAAAGGCTGACTTAGGCACATCTTCCCTGCGTATCTTCAACTGATGATAACCTGACCTCAAATTAATCTTAGAGAATACCTTAGCACCCTGTAACTGATCAAATAAATCATCAATATGCTGTAGCGGATATTAATTCCTAATGGTTGCCCTATTCAATTGTTTGTAATCGACACACAACCTGAACTTCCATCTTTTTTCTTCACAAATAAGATAGGTGCTTCCCAAGGTGAAGTACTTGGCCTGATGAAGCCCTTACTTAGCAATTCTTCCATCTGGACCTTCAATTCTTTCAACTCTATTGGTGTCATTCTGTATGGCGTAATAGAGATAGGTTCTGTACCTGGTGCAAGCTCGATTTCAAACTCTATCTCTCTATTTGGTGGTAGCCCTGGGAGGTCATCTGGAAATTCATCTGGGAACTCTCTAACCACTGGAACCTCTTCCCACTTCACCTCATCATTCTCTGGTCCCACTACATAAGCCAAGTATCCTTGGCACGCCTTCCTAAGCATCTTACTAGCTTTTACTGCACTGATCAAACTGGTAGAGAGCATCTTTCTATCTCTACAAAAGATAACCTCAAATTCCTCAGGTGTGCTCAACCTAACCTTTTTCCTATAGCAGTCGAGGGTGGCTCTATGTTTTGTTAGCCAATCCATACCTAGGATCATGTCAAAATCATGGATAGCTAGTATCACCAAATCAGCCTCAAATACATGACCCCCAATAATTACTTCACTTCTCATGTATACTCTATCTGCAATGAGGGAATCTCCTGTGGGAAGTGAGACTAATATACTACACTCTAAAGGGCTCACATCTATCCTAACCCTATCCACAAAGTCTCTTGACACAAAGGAATGTGTAGCCCCTGGGTCAATCAATGCATGCGCCACTGTGCCAAATAGAGTAACCATACCTGTCACTACATTTGGCGCTGCATCTGCCTGCTACTGAGTGGCGGCATATATTCTGGCCTGAGTACGGGGTCTACCAGACTGTCCCCTAGGTGTTGTACTACCACTGGGGCCTCCACTGGGCCTCTCTGTACCCGTCGATCCTCCAACATGAGGACCTCTCCTGTCGAGTCCTCTGCTCCCACTAGGCTGCCCCTGCGCCCCTGCCCTGGTCTCTATCTGCTGAGGCGCGGCTACTATGGGACAATCCCGCATAAAGTGGCCCTCCTAACCACATCTGTAACACCCAGTCTTACCTTGCATACACTCCCCTAGGTCTGGTCTGCCACACTTAGGGCATGGCTGTCTGGACTTGCCGCTCTGCTGGTTCTTAGATCCGCCTGTCTGTCCCATTGAACTCTGGCTACTACGAGCTATCTGGGACTGTTTGCGGCTATCCATAAAGGAAGATTGGCCTCCACTCTTGGTCATCTTACTGGAGGTGCTTTACGGATTACCTATCCATCCGCGCTTTTGCTCAAATTTCTTTAGCTTGGGAAAAGTTGCCACTGTCTTCTCCACCCTAGTGGCTGTCTGTACCAACTCTCCATATCTGGTGTATGCAGCAGAGATAACATAAGCCCTGATCCTTGAATTGAGACCTGACATAAATCTATTTATCTTCTGCTCTTCGTCTGTGGCAATGAAAGGAACCAATTTGAGGTACTCTATAAACTTCCTCTCATACTCTACCACTGTCAAGCTCCCTTATTCAAACCTGAAGAATTCTTCAATCTTCGCATCCTTATATGCTTTAGGGAAGAACTGATTCTTGAATTCCTTTTGAAAATCTGCCCAAATAACACCCTCTGGATGCGACCTCTCATGTGCCTTCCACCACTCCTTAACACTGTCTCTGAGTAGGAAGGTTGAGAATTCCACTCTTTGTTCATCTGAGCATCTCATAACTTTGAATATCTCTTCATTAGCCTCTAGCCATAAGAGTGCCTGCTCTGGCTCTCCTGTGCCATCAAATGTCTTGGCGCCTAACTTCTGGGCGCGGTCTATGGTCACTCGAGCTTCTCGCAGCTGATTAATTGTCGCTGCTATTGCTTGTGCTAAGTGCTCCGTATCCACCTGCGGTCGCTCGCGTCTATCAGACTGAGGTGATGGTTCTGGGTGTGAAGAGCTACTAGGCACGTTGACAGACTCATCAACATGCTCCTCCCCTAGTATGGGTGCCTCTGCGACTGCCCTCCTCGTCCTCGAGCGACCTCGGCGTTGCATGCTTCTGTAAGATTCAAAAATGCATAAACATGAGACTTTTTAATGCATGAAAATCATTTAAGAAATCATGCAGTGCATGAACTGAAAACTTTAAACTCATGAAATCTTAAAAAAACTTGACTAAAAATAACTTTAAAGCTTCCTAAACTCTTTTTGAAAATCGTGGCTCTGATACCACCTGAAACGCCCTAATCCGGACCGCCACTAGGCTCCTATCCGAATGGTCCGCCCGGGCACTCCAACGAATCCCTCTAAACCCATCTTGATGGGAAAAAGGCATTCGAAGAGCGAACCCTCTTAACTTGAAATTTAACTTTAGCGGAAGCTTAATCTTTTAAACCTTTAAGTTGAAATGGTTTGGGTTGATTGATACTATTCATTTGATCATTTTTAAAACTCAAAACCGGCAGCATAACGGCTGTAATGAGTTTAATTAGGCGTATTGGGATTAACAAAAGTCGAAGATTAAATTAAGGAACCGAAAATGGAGAGTTATGCCTAAAAAGGGTCACTTATGGGTGATTATGTAATTTTTATTATTTCGAGTTTTCAGAAGTTAACGCAAACGTAAATTTACGTATATATGTGTTGTGTAGGTGAAGAGCATCCGACCGGATTACAAGAGAGCTTTTGAAGCTCATCTGAGTTAAGCCTAAGCTTAAGGTGAGTGCACTTTCAAAAAGTTTTCTAAAGTGATTTATGCTTTTGCATTGATAAACTAGATTTTATACCTTTGCATATATAAGTTCTTGTATTTAAATACATATATTGTATTTGTGAAGTAAACGAGTGCAAGGACTCAAGTTTAAAGCTTTCAAGTTAAAGCTTTTGTGCTTGTGCACCAAGTATAAAGATTTGTAAGGCATAGCATTAGAGAAAAATAAAAGCCATAAGTACCCAACAGTTTATCAAGTTCAGACCCGTACGGTATATCCCACTTAGTAAGGCAAGGGTTGGGGGAAACGAGTCACTAACTGTGTAGTTAGAGTTATGAGTAAGTGTGTCGCCCCTACTTTGTGGGATATGGTCTCGCACTACGGTTAGCAATTCAGAATTCCGCACGTAGTTGCTGAGAGGTCTCAGAGAGTTGGTTGCGGTGGATGTCAAATACATCGCCTTATGACCTACCACACCTGCGGCCTTAGCTAAGTCGCCGTGTGGTCAAGAGATTAGGGTTACGAATGGTGCATTTATAAAGTTCAGTTATTTTTAAGCATGTTCAGATTTATGTTTTACCAGTTTATTATAAATTGTTTATATTAATGCTATGCAATTGAATGAGATTTAAGCTTTAAATGTTTTAAGAAATAGAAACTTTTATTAAAGTTTTCTAAGGAGGAAGTTTTTGAAAAGTAAAGTTAAGTTTATAAATTATTGCACTCACTAAGCTTTATAGCTCACTCTTTAAATTGTTTATAAAAACCTCCTCAGGTGCTTGTGTGGGTGAAGACTAGTGAAGCCTCCCTCCTCCGCATTCAAGTGGGCGCAAGTGTTGACATTTGCTTCTTGAAGAATGTAATATGCATATTTTGGGTTTTTGTATATTGCAAATGTTTGTGCATTTTGTATAAAAAGAGTTATACCTTTTGAGTTGTGTGAAATTGCATCATTTTGTGCTTGTAAAATCAAGCTTACTATATTTAAAAGTACATATTTATATTTTGTCTTTGAATGTTTCAAAGGTTGTGTTTATGTTGATAAACTGATTGCGAGAAGTTGGGTTGGATTGTGATTATAGTTTGAAGTGTTCAAATTGATTTTCAGGTTTTTGGTTTATCCAAATTACAGTCGTTATGTTGCCGGTTTTGAGTTTTAAAAATGACCAAATGAATAGTATCAACCCAACCCAAACTATTTCAACTTTAAGGTTTAAAAGATTTAGCTTCCGCTAAAGTTAAGTTTTCAGTTAAGAGGGTTCGCTCCTCGAATGTCTTTTTCTCATCAAGATGGGCTTAGAGGCATTCGTTGGGGTGCCCGAGCGTACTATTCGGATAGGAGTCTAGTGGCGGTCCGGATTGGGGTGTTTCACTTGAATACGGAGGAAGGAGGCTTCACTAGTCTTCACCCACACGAATACCTGAGGAGGGTTTTATAAACAATTTGAAGAGTGAGCTATAAAGCTCAGTGAGTGCAATAGTTTATAAACTTAATTTTACTTTTTGAAAACTTCCTCCTTAGAAAACTTTAATAACTCTAATTACACAGTTAGTGACTCGTTTCCCCCAACCCTTGCCTTACTAAGTGGGATATACCGTACGGGTCTGAACTCGATAAAATGGTGGGTACTTATGACCTTTGAAAACTTTATTCTTCTCTAATGTCATGCCTTACAAATCTTTATACTTGGTGCATAAACACAAAAGCTTTAACTTGAAAGCTTTAAACTTGAGTCCTTGGACTCATTTACTTTACAAATACATTACATGTATTTAAATACAAGAACTTATACATACAAAAGCATAAAATCTAGCTTATCAATGCAAAAGCATAAAATCACTTTAGAAAACTATTTGAAAGTGCACTCACCTTAAGCTTGGGCTTAACTCGGATGAGCTTCAAAAGTCCTCTCGTGATTCGGTCGGATGCTCTTCACCTACATAACACATATATACGTAAATTTACGTTCGCATCAACTTCTAAAAACTCGAAATAATAACAATTACATAATTGCCCCCTAAGTGACCCTTTTTAGGCGTAACTCTCCATTCTTGGTTCCTTAATTTAATCTTCGACTTTTATTAATCCCAATACGCCTAATTAAACTCATTAGGGTCATCTAAACTCTCAACGGACGTCATATGGGCCAATTTATAAAATTGTCCTTCGAACTAGTTTAGAGCACGTTTTGGTTTCTCTCTAAATCTTTGGTATTTTCTTAGTTTCCTAAGCTCCCAATAAGCTTAAATCCACTTATTTTTCAACTCATTCTTACTCAAAATCAACCAATAACCAAATCATAATAAAATCCATTTCAAACTCAACTTAAATCACCAATAAAAATCATCAACGCGAATCAATTTCGAATTGAATAACTTATCCCTTCTTCTGCTCGCGTTAACTTCGCTTTGAAACTGATTTTATTGACAGATCTGAGCTGGTTCAAGCTATTTTTTTTCCTCCTCTCTTTCTCTCTCTCTTTTTCCCTCGGTTTCACCGTTGACTTGTCGCAAGTTTCGCCGTCGATCTGCGTCTTTTTCGCCGTAAGTCTGTTGTCCGTTGGCGCGTGGTCTGGTTCATCCTCGGTTCTGCATAATTATAGCTCGATTCTGCTTTTGTTCTGGTCGGGTTCAGCTCACGTCAACTGCTCGACGTTTCTGCTCCGTTCGACGGTCGGTTCCGTGCGGTCAACTGATCTGGTTCGCACGATCATCGGCTTCGGTTCCACGACGAGTTCTGCTCAGTGGTGGCAGCTGAATGAGTTGGTCGGCGAGCTTAGACGATCGACCGGAGAGCTCGTCGCCGACATAAACTCCTTCTTCTTCTTTTTCTTCTTCTTCTTTTTCTTTCTTTTCTTCTTTCTTCTTCTCTCTTCTTCTTTCTTTCTTCTTCTTCTTCGCGATTTCGCGACAACCCTCACTCTCTCTCTTTTGATTTTAAGACAACTTTTGGCTTTATACTTTCCTCCCCAAACAACTCTAAAATGACGGTCATGTCCCTTAAAAATTTCAGTCTCCTCCCTTACCTTTTAACTTAATTTTACTTTGACCACAATTATTAAAGCTTATCTTCAATTTAGTCCCCTTTTTACCTTAAAAATTATTCGATTTCATTTACTATTTTAACTTTCCGTTTAATCTCCAATTGAGTTTAAATCAATCTCTATGGGTTCTCTATGACCTTAAGTCTTTCCATAAACCATTTAGGGTCTCTAATCAATACTTAGGGACTATTCTTGAGAAACCCGTACAATATAAAAATAGAGGGTTTACAATGATGCTCCCCTTACTACTACTAATCCAAGTGAATAAGTGAAAGACTCAACTCCAAATTCTCACTTAGTGGTAAATTCTCTTAATTATATTTCTAAACTTTAACATTGTAAATGTAAATATCTAATGTTGTTTTCAAGTGATTTTTTTTTTGTAGCTTGGAGGTCCCCTTGAAATCCAAGAGTACAAAATTTAAGTTATAATGTTTTATGTCTGAGAATGTGATATGATATAATTTTAATTTCTATGGATTTGCATTAAGTTTGGGCATGACTTTATTTTGTTGTGGTGTTTAAAGGTGGATGATATAGAATTAAATAGTTGACTTAATGTGTTGGTTTTTTAAAGATTTATTTGTGTCCAAAATATTATTTATGTTAAACGAGTTAAATGGGTAAACGAATTAACTGGTTAACGAATTAATAAGTTTGGATATTTTATGATCTAATTAATAAATGAATTAGTCATGTTATGTCGTATCACCCATTTATAAATGAATTCTTGTCGAATCCAAAAATATTAACCTGTTATTAAATGAATTCATATCATGTTAGTCAAATTTATAAATGAATATAATCAAACTCATCTCGAGCTGACACACAACCCTTTTTGCCACCCATTATTAGTATGTTACATTTACCAATTATCCAATCTCGATTGCAAATTATTGCTTCCACCACATCGAGTACAAGTGTACTTCAATATTGATCAAGAACTTGACTACTATTACTAAACATGGATTCAGATGAAACTGTAGACATTGAGATGCACAAAATGTCACAAGCCATGCTAGAAAGTTCAGGAAAGAGAGCTTCAAATCCCTTCCACAAGGCTATAATGTCCAAATCAATTGATCTTTCAAGTCTTCGTTCTTCCAAATAAAACTCCAATTGCATGTTTTGAGTTGTAATGCCTTTATCACCAAATTTTATATCAAATCCCTATCAATATATAATTAATAAAAAGAGAAAATTTCATTTGATAGATTGTTATGGTAAAATAACATCATAAATTTATAATAAGGAAATTATATTATTTTTTACCTTAAAAACCAAGTCAAGTTCATCTACTATGTTCTCTTGTACACTAGGAGTTGTTGATGATGTGGTGGCCTTGGTGGTAGATACCTTAGTTGAACTTGCCATATACTCATCAAACAAAGAAAATATTTTACTTCTAACATGAACCAACTTATTTGATCCCTTAGTAACACCATACAACTTCTAAAATACTACCTCAACAAATTCCATCCTGTAACAGAGATCTAAAACAATAACAATTGCCAAAATAATACAAAAATCAACCCACTACTTCTGTAACTTTTTATACATTTGATTTACCATTTTCTTTAAAAACTCATCCTTACTCTTCAGACGTTGCAGCAAAGTCAAATGTGCAAAAAACACCTTAGGCATGTACAAATACAAAGTGAGATAATTTTACTCAAAGAAAATGTTAGTAGTCTCATAAAAATAACTCAAAAACTTGTAAATTTCTCAACTCTATCCCACTCAATTGTAGAAGGACAATGCTTGTAATTGCTATTAGTCAACTCTAAAGTATATCAAGCACGTCGATAATAAATAGTACTATCTAGCATAAGATAAGTCAAGTTCCACCTGGTAGGAACATCTTGTCTTACATCCTTTTCATGTCTGAATCAACTTCCTTGACACACTATAAAAATTTTTGCTTCCTAACTTGTGACCCTCTTACATATTTCAGACACTCATGAATTTTATGCACACCCAAATCTATTACTTTCAACCTATTTTGAACAATCAAATTAACAATATGGGCATAAAAATGAAAATGCATGAATTTCCCATCACAAACAAATGCTTTCTTAATATTAAATTGACCTTTTAAATTATCAATAAAGAATTGTTTGATAAAATATTATCCAAAGTTATGGAAAAAAGCTTCCTGTCAATACCTCACTCAGATAACAATGAAATAATCTTATTAGCATTAGAAACCCCATCATGCAGAGGAGGCATAAAGCAAAAACTTATCACTCTTTTATGTGGAACCCAATTAAAATCAATGAAATGTGCAATAATACACATGTAACCGTAAGTAGTTATGAAAGTCCATAAATTTGAAGTTAGATATATTTTACTATGGAAATGTTGCATTTTTTTAAGGTTTTGCTTTCCTTTGTCAAACAAACTCAACACATCTACTTCAAGGTATTCCTAAAGACCATATGGAAATCATCAGTTAAAAACTCAATAATTTTTATAATTCCTTTCTACTCTATAAACTGGAAAAACAAATCATGTATCATTAAAGCTTCAGCAACTAGTTTCCTAAATTCTTCTTGACTCTTAAATTGACGAATGTTTTAGACCCAAAATGTTTACTTTTCTCAAGTAATATTTGACTTACAACGTCATTTAAACTTAGGACAAGAAAGAGTCAAGTGGTGAATCATATTACTTGAACCACTTGAGGTTGGGCAAACATAAATTGTGCCATATCATTTGCATTTGCATTTGCCCCTTCCCTTTTTATCCTTTGATATCATTTGAAAGGACTTCCACCCTTGTGAAGTATGAATTATCTTTTCCTCCGATCGGTATCTTAGGGTTTGACTTGCTTGAAGTTTCCACATTTTCAACCTCATGTATATCAATGTTATTATCTTCAAAGTTCAAAGTCAACACTTAAATCCATATTGCTACATGGAAAAAAAAAAGAAAAAAAAAACAAAAAATAAAAGTAATAAATATGACAAGTAGAGGCATGCATATACATAAATGAAAGAAAAAGGTATAATAAAATTGTAGTCTAAGTATATGGAATCTTAAGACTAATCTCAATATAACAAAAGAAGAAGAGAAAAAGTTCACAATTTTTTTAAAAGGGTATATAAAAAACTTCAACATGTAAATGGTAGCCCAATTAAAAATTCAAACCAAAATAAGATAACGCCAAAGATCTACTCCAAATCCCAACAAACACAAAAAAATAAATAAAAATGCACTACCACAACAAAGTGAAATAGTTCTGCTTCTCTTTGCTCTTATTTCATTCAATTCGCAACAACAAATATCCACTTCTCATATTCACTGTAAAACAATTAACAAACATAAGTAACCTCTAAAAATAGAAAACAATATAAGTCCTCTAATCTTATATCATAACATCTGTCGGATACTCGAGGTAATAACCAGCAAAACAAAAACCTAGAAGCATGTTAAAAATAGATGGTCAAATGCACACAAAGTTTACCTTTCTATGTTTATTCTGTTTTTCATTTTGTACTTGTGAAAAGAAATAAGAAGAACCTTGTAAAGCTGCTTAGTAATAGCAGAATCAATGACACTAGTGTGGAAAGTAGTGATGTAGTTAAGGCCTCATACTAAGTATCATCTAAATATAAATATTAGGTTGTGTCTGTGTGTATCTGTGTTTATGTATGTGCATGTGTTTGTATAAATAAATAACGCAGTCATTCAATCCACTGGACAACTTGAGAATAAGTAAATAATTCCTTTTTTTTTAAAAAAAAAAAATGGCTTACCATTTTTAACACACTAAGAACCTGAACTTGACCTTTGAACTCAAACTTGTTTATGCAAATTCAATGAATAAACATCAACCTAATTGTCACACATTTTGTAGAAAGGGAATGAACGACAACAGTACAAAATTGATATCCAATTACCTCATGGGAACCAGACCTAAAAGCATCACCTCTTATCAAAGGCTTCGCCTCACTAACAATAGACGTGTCATCAACATCTTTTATACCATGCGTTCGTCCTTATTGACCACCATGTCATAGGAACCTACATAAATCAAGCGGTCCACTTATCCCATGCCAATTTCACTCATACTTACAGAGTGAGAGAGAGAGAAAAAAAAAGGAATCAATCCTTAATATTAAAAGTATTTGAAATAAGACTAGATATCTAAGGTATTTATGTAGTAGCTGTTGAACAATGAGATTAAGTTTAGGATTGGCTGAAATGTGTGTGTGTGTGTAATGATTACACTTAACCCCTATAATATGCTAATATTATAATTTTACCACTATTAATTGTGTCGACCCACAAACTCGTTAAGCAAGTCCAATTTGATTTGTTTAATAAATGGGTTAAGCGAGTTGACACGATTATGACATAAATTCATTTAAGTTAAACCCATACCCATTTATTTTTTACGAATTCGTGTCGATCCGTCGTGTCGTGATCCAAATTGCCACCTTTAATACATAGTAGTGCTATTAGCATTAAGGGTGGACATTATAGTGTTCGGTTCCTATTGGAACTTAATCGAATCGAACCGAGCATAAGGTTCTCAACATGAAGAATCGAACATGATCATTTAAGGAGGAAGAACCAAACTAAACCAAGTGCCCTTAGTTCAGTTGGTTCTTTGGCTTTAGGCCTA
Organism: Nephelium lappaceum; assembly: GCA_021234005.1. NCBI lineage: Eukaryota > Viridiplantae > Streptophyta > Magnoliopsida > Sapindales > Sapindaceae > Nephelium > Nephelium lappaceum. The sequence goes on from CM038009.1 coordinate 15,040,374, forward strand.
AATTTGAGCCTTTTTTTTGTGTTTTTTTTTTAGCTTTTTATAGGCCTGTTACTGTTGGGCCAATTAATTTTGTTTATTTTGGATTATTTTTAGGTGCAAGTAAACAAATTCTATAGGTGCAACAAAAGAAAATAGGTGGGTGCAACAAAATACTCAACTTGTCTTCAATTTCAATAAAAAAAAAAAAAAATTAAACCCCAAATTCAACACAAAACATAGAGGGTACAACACAATAATACAACACTCTCCCTAAACACTAAACAAAATTTTTAACAATCCACATTCACAAATAGTAAATAGTTCTAACCCGACATATAGAAAGTTCAACAGTCCACTGAATTAAAAAAATTCAATAGTCCATAAACATAAAATACAACAAAAAGTGGGAATTAACAAACAAATTTTTGTATCTCCAACACAACAAAACATTACACAACCATGACAAACTCCATTACATATTTTTGTATCTCTAACTTCAACTATTAACTCCAAAGTTCAAACACATTATTGTAGCCCTTTAAACAATTTATTAGTACACAAATACTAAACAAATTATAAATGAATAATGATATTAAAAATAACATAAATTATAAAATCTTACAATCAAAATTTCAAGCCAAATCCCAACCAATTGAAGTTAAAGCTTCACTTGCTCCATCCTTGTAAGACCCTAAATAAAAAATTAAGTACAATCAAATTATCAAGTAATATTTACATAAACATAATCATAAAACATAAAATGCAAATATTCAACTAAATTATAAACTCACTAGTTTCACCAAATTCGAAAAACTAAATATTTTGAACACTACTATCGTCATGTTCCACTTGCTCTTCTACTTGAACGGTTTTAGGCATGGGTGTGGAAGCATTCAACCAATTTTGATAACAAATCATCTCCTTCACCATTTCAAAAGTTACTGAACTTATAAATTGATTTAGAATAGAACCAACAATGCTAAAAGCGGATTCTAACACCACTGTTGAAACTTGCATTGCCAACATATCCTTTGTTATACTTGCTAAAGTTGGGTACTTAGTACAAGAATTCTTCAACCAAGTCAACAAATTAAACATATCATTATCTATGAGCTCACATTCTTCCAATAAATACAAATTCAACTCACTTTTCTCCACTCTTATACTTTGTTCTCTTTCTCTCATCTCCCATAATATCGTTTCTTAACCGACACCATCAAATACAATCGAATCACCACCATCAGCCTAGAAAGGGAATGATCACCTCCATCCCCACTAGAGTGCATTGATATATAAAATCATATGTCTCTTCCTACACCATTTTATTTGTGTAGTCATGGATTTTGCTTCTCACTTAGCATAAAAAGTCTCCAACCGATATGCAATATAATCCAATTTGTACTCAGGGTCAAGCACTTGAGCTACCAACAACATGTTGTTGGTTCCATGCAATCCCCCTACCCCTCTTGGCCCCTCAATACTTAAAAAAATGTTTGTCTTATGTTAAATGCCAAATTTGATCAGAAATGCATCAGTCAAACTTTCCAACTCATTGATTTTTCGATATATCGAAAACTAATTTGAAAAATATTCATTTGCTGTCACTCGTAAAGAAGCACTAAATCCTAACCGTAAGAAATGAATAAATTCCACTGAACAGTTCTGGTGCTCTAAGTGTGTAAGCCAAACAGCTTCTTTCCTTCCTCACTTTTCGAAAAACATAATAACCACCCTTTTCCTCCAATCGTCCAATATCTTTTCTTAATTTATTAGCATTATCTAACATCAAGTATGTCAAGTTCCATCTTGTAAGACAATCCATAGATACTCAATAATCCAAGCTTTTCATCTTTAACACAATTTTAATCCACGTCAATCTACTAGGAGAAGATCTATAATACTTTTATGTTTTTCAAATAGTTACAATCAACTCATGGGTATCTTTCAAACCTTTAGCCACAATCAAATTCAATGTATGGGCCTAACATCTAACATGCAAATATTTTCCTCCTAAACTGTTTCATACATATGCCAACTATTCAATTTCTGAATCAAATAGATTAAGGCAATAGAGTTTGTAGCTACATTGTCAACAGTAATGGCGAAGACTTTATCAATACCCCAATCTAGCAAAACAATCTCAATACACTTCCCAATCGATTCCCCTTTATGATCTTCTATTGAAATGAAACTCAAAATCCGTTTTTACAACTGCCACTAATTATCAATAAAGTGAGATGTTATAACAATGTAATTATTATTTTGGATTGAAATCCAAGTGTCTATGGTTAGACAAATTCTCACTTTGCTTTTGAGTCTTCTCTTTAATAGTGTCTTCTTATCAAGATACAATTTGTACAAGTCTCTATATCATTCTAATGATTTTTGCTGCACTAATGTTTTTTCAGTGACATCAATTTGCTTAACTTTGATTACCTTATACCTTTATTTAATGTGTCTGTTCATATTTTTAGTCCCATCAAAGAAGGAATCACAAGCATATGTACCTCATAATGTTTCCGCCTAGACCTTCTTTTCCCATCATGAGGTAGAAACACCTCAAAATCCTCTCAACTATCCAAGTTAAGCCTACCACTACTTTCACTCTTTTTTTTTTTTTTTTTTCAACCCAAGATTTTGATTTTTCTAATTGAACTAACATCGTCAAATTTAGACTCCGAACCACTCTCTACACTTTTCTCCCCTCTATTCACAACAACACATCAAGTCATCCATAAACAAATATCACACACAAATATGTTACGATAAAAAAATATTTATAACCAAAACTATAATAAGTAGAAATATACACAACTACACATAATGAATTATAAGAATAATCAAACCAGTTAACATAAACATAATACAAACAAATTATTCAATCAAGCATCCTTTTCTATTGACAAAGAAAAAAAAATAGAAGTAATCAAGCATTTATATAGTTTTTAAGTAAAAAACATATAAATCAATCTACCAACAAAACGTTAATCAATCCACTAAAAATCTTTACACTATAACAAGATGCCAAAAGAAATTAATCAATCCACCAATAAAAATGAAGAAAAGAATGATAAATGTTAATTAAATGGAAAATTGAGAAAACAATGAAAACGAAAAATCATGATTTGCAGAATCAAACAACAAGTCAACCAATAACATCAAACCAATTCCAATCACGCTAAAACTAATAGACTGTTAATGGGAAAAAACAAACATCTAATAGATTGTTATTTGACAGATTGGAGTTGATGCTACTGCGGTTGATATGAATATTCACGATGAAAAACTGAAATGAGAGCTTGAGAAACGAGTTGATGAGTGATTGGTGAAACAAAAAATGAAAGAAGAGAAATGAAAGGCAAAAATGAATAAAGAGAAATGAGAGATTGGTGAGTCCGTGGCCCATGAGTGAGAGATTGACATGCTTGAAAGTTGAAACTGAAATAAGAGATTGAGATACTTATTGAAAAAACAAGGTTGGTGAGAGATTGAGATAGGAGCTTTACAAGTGACAGCGATGGTGATGGCGACGGCTACGATGACGAGCACATGCGAGGTTGGAGGTGAGAGATAAGAGATGAGAGGTCAAATGTGGGTGGCTAGTTACTGTGAGAAGAAAAAGAAAATAAGCTAATGCTCGATTTAAGATTTGGGGGTTTTATATGCACCATACAAAATTATGCATGTGCCCCTATGTCTTGAGTTGGGTTGATTCTAGATATCCAAAATCGAACTAAACTAAGAAAACCATGTATTCCTAGGTGTCGACCTGAACACCCTTAATTTAAACACAGGAATCGAACGAGACACTTATGGATCGAGTCAAGTCGGGGTTGTTCGAGTTGGTTCCCATGTTTCATGTCCACCCCTAAACCATGGTGTTTTTAAATTTGATTTGATTTTGGGTATCTAAAACCGACTTAACTCGAGAAATAGAGGCATATGCATAATTTCGCATGCCCCTATATAAACCTCCCAAACCCTAAACCAAGTAGCAGCTGATTTTCTCATTCTTTATACAGCAACCATCCACCTACCTTTGACCTCTCATCTCTCATCTCTCATCTCTAACCTTGCATGTGGTCATCGTTAATGTCTTAACTCATGAAGCTCTTATCTCAACCTCTCACCCACTTTGGTTTTTCAGTAACTGTCTCAATCTCTCATTTCATTTTCAACTTTCAAGCATGTCAATCTCTCACTTACAAGTCACAGCTTACCAGTCTCTCATTTCTCTTCTTGCATTTTTGTGTTTCATTTCCCTTTTTTCATTTTTGGTTTCAGCAATCACTTACCAATCTCATTTCTCAAACTCTCATTTGAGTTGTTCACAGTGAATATTCACATCAACCACAGCAGCAACAGCTCTAATCTCTCAAGTAACAATCTATTCGATTTTTTTTTTAAAATTTTTTTTTCACATTAACAATCTATTGGTTTTAATGTGATTGGGATTGGTTTGATGTTGTTAGTTGACTTATTGTTTAATTGCAAATCATGGTTTTTCAATTTTAATTGTTTTTTCAATTGTCCATTTAATTAATACGTGTTATTGTTTTCTTCATTTTTATTGCCAGATTGATTAATTTATTTAGGCATCTTGTTATAGTGTAAAGTTCTCTAATGGATTGATTAACTTTTTATTGGTGGATTGAATAATTTTGACTTGTTTTGTGTAATTTTGCCTCTTTTGCAAGGTTCCAAAACTCACCACTCACTACTCGATCGGCGACCTAGCGAGTAGAAAGTAATCGGTAACTCGGCGAGTACTTGAAAAGTACTATTTAGTGGGAGAATTATAAATTTTGAAATTTAAAAGCTTAATCTAATATTTTTATAAATGTCAAGGGTTATGGAAAAATTATCCCCATCCTATTTAAAGCTCACCAGTCACCACGCCAACACTCACCAGTCACCAGCCACCTCTTAAAACCCTCATATTCCCTCTCTTCCTTCTCCTCTCTCTTCCTTTCCCTCTCTCTAACACATCGTCAACTTTGTCATTCAAATGCGTTACTGACCCGTTTATGACCCGTTAAACCGACCCGTTAACCCGTTTATGAATTTAACCATATTTAATATATTTAAATTTTAATTTACATCTAATAAAAAATAACATTAAAATACTCAAATACAATCCAAAACCTAAAAATACAATCATCTATATTTCAAAAAATATATATCATCATTCACAAATACAATCCAAAACCTAAAAATATAATCTTCCACAAATTATAAATGTAATCCAAAATAATTCAAAACATCCACAAATTACAAATATAATACAAAATAATCCAAAACATAAAAATACAATCATCCACAATTACAAATTCAATCCAAAACATAAAAATACAAACATCCACACATAAAAAAAAACAACATCAAAAATATATCCGCAAATATAATCCTTCGTATTAAAAAAAACAACATAAAAAAAAACAACATCAGACGGCAGTAGCAGATCTGCAGTCTGCAGATGCGCTGCCACTTGCGGGCAGATGAGCTGCGCGGGACGACGGAGATGGCACGGCACAGCGGCAACAGCTCGACGACGCTACGCGGAGAAGAAGCTACGCTGCACGCAGATCTGGAGCTACGCGGAGAAGAAGCTACGCTGCACGCAGATCTGGAGCTACGCGGGACAGCGGCATGACGCTGCGTGCGATGGCCGGCGATGATGCTGCAGATGGGGCGCGACGGCTGGAGAAGCTGCTGCAGATGGGGCGCGACGGCTGGAGAAGGGACGGCTGGTGGTGGACTGTCGGCAGAGAAAACAAGAGAAAGAATAGACGAGAGAGAGAGGCAAAGATAAAAATGAGATAAAAATGAGATGTAGGGTTTTCACTTTCAAAAATATATATATATATATTACCAGTAAAATTACATAAAACACCCTTTAATGTAAAATTATCATTTTACCCTCCTTAACGGGTCAACCCGTAACACGATTAAACGAACCCGAACTCGACACGATAACTTAACGGGTTAAACGGGTTGACCCGTTAATTTACCCAACCCTTTAATACTCCGTCGTCGTCGTCGTCACCGAAGCCGAAGCCAATCCTCTTTGTCATAATCGACGGTCGGCCATTTGAAATCTCTTTTTTTGTCCTCTGTGTCACCGACCATTCTCCTTCTTTGTCGGTTTGAGTCTCATTCTCTCTCACCGTGTCGTTGACGTCTTCAAGTTGTCGCCGTTGTCTTTTGACTCTTTTCCCTTCAACTGGTCGCCGGCGACGACTCACAGTGATTGGTTCTTTAATTTGTCTTTTGTGTGTGGTGTGTTGTTTGTTTTGTTGGGAGTTTGATTGGGTTTTGATCAGTTTTTTTTGTGGTGTTTGGGATGATTTTCGATCAGTTTTGTGGTGGTTGGATTCGCCGAGTCAACGAGTTGGGCCGAGTTGAGCTGAGTTGGGCAGAGTGTCCATCTCTGGCGAGCAAGACCTCCGATCTGGAAGTTCTCGGATCGACAGAGTGCCGATCCGCAAGAACCCAGCGAGAACTCGATGAAACTTATCCAGTTTTTAAACAATGCTCTTTTGACTCCAAAACTACATAAATGATTGATTACTTCTATTTTTATTTTTTCTTTGTTTATGGAAAAGTTTGCTTGATTGAATAATTTGTGTGTATTATTTTGACATGTCTAAAACATGTTATATTATGTTAACTTGGCTTGTTTAATTATTATTATTATTCTTTATGTGTAATTGTGCATGTTTCTAATTATTATAGCTTTGGTTATAAATGTTTTTATATCTTGACAATGTTTGTGTGAAATTTGTATGTTGGTGACATGATGAATTGTTGTGAATAGATGGGAAAAAGCGTAGAGAGTGGTTCAAAGTCTGAATTTGATAATGTTGGTTCGGTTAGGAAAATGAAAATGAATAAAAAAATAGAGAAGAAGAGTGAAGATAGTGGTGGGCTTAAGTTGGATTGTGGAAGCATTTTGAGGTGTTCCAAACTTATGAGAGGAAAAGAAAGTCTAGGTATAAACATTATGTGGCTACATATGATTCCTTCTCTAATAGGACCACAAATATAAGCAAACATATTAGATATAGGTGTAAGGTACTCCAAGTTAAGAAGGTTGATGTCACTCAAAAATCATTAGAAGGCTATGGTAGTAATTTGTCTACATATTCCTTTAGTCAAGAGGAATATCGGGAAAGATTAGCAAAGATGATTGCACAAGATGAATTGCTATTTACATTCATGGAGAATAGGGGATTTTGAAGGTATAATGAACCATTGTGCCCTTGATTTGAAATGCCATCTAGGAGAACAGAAAGTGAGAGATTTGTACAAATTGTATCTTGATGAAAAGATAATATTAATAGAAGGTTCAAGGAAAGTAAAGTGAGAATTTATTTAACTATGGAACACTTGGACTTCAATGAAAAATATTAATTACATGATTGTAACATCTCACTTTATTGACAATGGGTGACAGTTGCAGAAGAGGATTTTGAGTTTCACTTCAATAGAAGATCATAAAGGGAAATCAATTGGAAAGTGTATTGAGAAGGTTTTGCTTGATTAGGGTATTGATAAAAATTTTTACCATTACTATTGACAATGCAGCTGTAAACTCTATTTCCTTAAACTATTTGATTTGATAATTAAATAGTTGGCATGTGCATGGAACATTTTTAGGAGGAAAATATTTGCATGTTAGGTGTTGTGCCCACATGTTGAATTTGATTGTGGGTGATGGTTTGAAAGATATCCATGAGCCGATTATAGCCATTCAAAATGCATTAAAGTCTATTAGATCTTCTCGTAGTAGATTGGAGAGGTTTCAAAAATGTGTTGAAGATAAGAAGCTTGAGCTATTGAGTTTGGTGTCTATGGATTATTCTACAAAGTGGAACTTGACATACTTGATGTTAGAGTATGCTAACAAATTAAGAAAAGCTTCGAAACGGTTGAAGGAGGATGGGTGTTATGTTAGCTGCTTTTTGGAAAGTTATGATGGAAAGAAATGGTTTAAGTCGCCTACTTTGGAGCACTGGGACTGTTTCATGGTATTTGTTCATTTCTTATGGATCTTTTGTGAGATTAATTTGACATTTAGTGATTATTTATGAGTGACAACAAATGAAAAGTTTGAATGATCCGCTTCTGATCAGGATGGCCTCTAACATGAGACAAAAGTTTTTTAAGTATTTCGTGGGGGGAAGGGGGGCGCACGTGGGGGGATGCCTCGAATAAAACCAATAATGTAGCTCAAGTGCTTGACCTTGAGTATAAATTGGATTGTATTGCATATTGATTGGAGACTTTTTATCTTGAGTCAAAATCAATATCTATGACTACATAAAAAAAGAAGGTGTTGGAAGAGATATATGATTATTATAAATCAATGCACTATAGTGGGGATGGAGGTGATCATCCCCTCAGGTCTGGTGGTGGTGATTCGATTGTGCTTTATGGTGATGGTCAAAGTGGTAGAGTAAAGAAAAGTGAAAAAGTGAGATTATGGGGGATAAGACAAAGAGAGCGAAGTAAAAGAGTTGAGAAGAGTGAGTTGGATTTGTATTTGTTGGAAGAAGTTGAGCCCATAGATATAATGATATGTTTAATTTGTTGACTTGGTGGAAGAATTCTTATACTAAGTATCCAACTTTAGCAAGTAAAGCAAAGGATGTGCTGGTAATGCAAGTTTCAATAGTGGCATCAGAATCTGCTTATAGCACGGTTGGTTGTAATCTTGATCAATTTAAGAGTTCATTAACTTCTAAATGATGGAGGGGTGATTTGTTATCAAAATTAGTTGAATGCTTCCAACCCAATGCCCAAAATCGTTGATGTAAAAGAGCATGTGGAACATGACTACAATATGTTCAAAATATTCAATTTTACAAATCCGTTGAAACTAGTAAGTTTATAATTTCATTGAGTATTTGCATTTTATATTTTATGCTTATGTTTATATAAATATTATTTGATAATTTGATTTTACTTAATTTTTGATTTAGTGTCCTACAAGGATGGAGCAAGTAAAGCTTCAACTTCAATTGATTTGGATTTGGCTTGAAATTTTGATGGTAAGACTTTATAATTTATGTTATTTTTAATATCATTATTCATTTATTATTTGTTTAGTGTTTGTGTACTAATAAATTTGTTCTGAAGAGCTACAAGAAGGTGTTTGAATTTTGGAGCTAATCTTTGGAGTTAGAGATACAAAAAAAATATGTAATGGAGTTTGCCATGGTTGTGTAATGTTTTATTATGTTGGAGATACAATTTTTTTTTTTTTATCAATTGCCATGTTTTATTGTATTTTTATGTTTATGGACTGTTGAATTTGTTTAATTTGGTGGATTGTTGAACATTTTATGTGTTGGATTGAGACTGCTTAGTTTTTGCAGATGTGGACTATTGAATATTTTGTTCAATGTTTGTGGCGAGTATTGTATGACTGTGCTATATCCCCTATTTTTTGTGTTGAATTTGGGGTTTAACTTTTTTTTTTTTTTTTCCCATTAAAATTGAGGGCAGGTTGAATATTTTGTTGCACCCATATAGTTTTTTCGCTTTCGCCTATAAGACAAGACAGGCCCAAAAACAGTCCAAAAACAATTAAATTTGACTGGCCCAACAATAACAGACCTATAAAAGCTAAAGACACTAAAAAAAATTAGGCCCAAAAATGGACCCAAAACCAAAGAACAAAAGTTGTTCAATCTGGTTCGGTTCTTCCCCCTTAAATGACAATGTTTGGCTCTCCATATTGAGAACCCTACTATGGTTGGTTCCGTTCAGTTCTAACAGGAAACAAACCAAACATTATAATGCCCACCCCTACCATGTTTTGCTAGGTGCCCAACCCTACCATGTTTTCCTAGATGCCAACCTGAACATCCTTAATTTAAACATGAAAACCGAATAGAACATTGACGGATCAAGTCGAGTCGGTTGTTTGAGTCGGTTTCCATGTTTCAAGCCCATTCCGTATCAAAACACTTTTTTAACTTTTTTTTTTCCTTCCTAAATCAATTTATTCTCTTACTTTGAAAAAGAATACAAAAACTTTTCAAGGTTTATTCATCCATTTGAGGTTTTGTTTGTATATGAGTACGAATAATGCAAGGTAACAAAAAAGAAATTCATGTGAAAAAGAAGACAAAAGAAGGATGAGTTGTAAGATCAACCGAGATATCAATTATTTCATCGCTTTATCAATTATATCCCGCAAAGGCGAAATCATGGTAGAGTTGGTTGCGTTGAATAATTTATCTTTCATTTTTTATTTATTTCTTATGTATATGTTAAAATGCCATATGCCATCATAGTGGTGCCTATACTTGTTTTTAAGGTATTTGCATTGTGACTGTGTAATTATCGGAGCATAAATTAATATAAAAGTTGGGTAAGATTTATAAATATTCCTCAAATTTTTGACAATTCAAAAAATAACTCCTCTGAATTTTGTTTAGCCAAGATAAACTTTTTTTTTTTTTTAATTAAAATACTCTTTAGCAATTATCATCCCCTCAATCGAACTTAAATAGTAGTTAAAGAAAAACAAACACGGTCAATTTGAGAGTGAAATAATTGGTTGAATCTAGATTTTTAAACTAGTGACAGAAACCCACTGAAATCCTAGAGAGAGGAAAGATGGCCAACTTTGTTGTCTCATTAAGATTTGGTTGCAAAACCAAACGAAGAAGGAAATCAAAAAGAGGAGATTAGAGCTTACAAATTGAGCAGCAAGTTACAGCCATAGCTAGGTGGTGTAAAACCATTATCCTAGAGCTTTGACGTTAGAGCTCAGATGGGCAACTCGAGTGGACGAGAAGTCAGACCATATATATATATATATTGGAATGATTTTGATGGACAAGGTGTCGTGTTGTTTGTCCCTACAAGTTTTTCACGTAAAAAAATTGTGTTATTTGTGGCTGCTTTATTTATATCTCTACATGCTTAATTAATTTGACCAAGTATTTAATTCGAACTAAATCTTAAAATTGCCAACATACTGTTTAGGTTTGATGTTCAGATCATCTAAACATAGTTAGACCACAATGTTTTTTATGTTTAAATCTATGTAAATATGGACAACTATACTCAAATTCTACATATTAACTTTAACTCAAGATTTATATGATTAATTAAATTAATTAAGGCCCGTAAAGTTTAAAAGAAGTTAGATAACACCTATTCATCCCCTCTAGCTGTTCACATGCCTATCAAGCCAACTTACAAAATAGTGCTAGCATGTGGCGATAATAATTGAGTTCCAGGCATGCATACTCTTGCAAGGTATAGGTCACATATACCCTTACAAAACTCACCCAAGTAAGAATAGTCATGAGATTGTGATTGTGAAATTTAGGCTGTTCTCTAATAACTTTAACGAAAATTAAGATATTGTTGTGGGGCCATTAATAGCACCAACTTGCAAAACCAGTCTTTGTTGATGCTATGTGTTTGATAGTTGAAATTTGATTAGAGAGACCGAGTTCAAGACATAGTTCACTAAGGTATCTCAAGTGGATACTATCATCAACAAGTGTAGGTTCAAGCCCGAAAAGCAATCACACCTATTGCATAATAATGTTGTTAGAAGCTCACACCCTTAAAAAGCTTTTATGGTTTTAAATTTTTGTGGGGGATTGTTGGTAATAAAAGTTTTAAAACCAACATTAAATCTTTAAGTTACAAATTTATAATAGTGGGAGCTACAAATCTTTAAAAACCTGTTTAAGTTAGGAGTTATAAAATATTAAAAACATCGTAATATGGGTGTTACACAAATCTAAAACACACATTATTATTGTGGTTACAAATATTATTAATACACTATTATAGCCGTCGCAACATTTTAATAAATACATTAATGTGATCAATTAATTTAACCGTTACTTTAAGACCCCATGAAAAGGTGGCTTGAATCTTAAAACAATATAACACACACATACAAACAATTGCTACACACATATATGCATATAATCAACGGTTGATAAACATATATGAAATCAATCAATTACGTACCAACACACACACAGTCTGTCAACTGCAATTCTCACACATACATACAATCAAATATGCTGCACATACATATTCTTTCAAAAATATATATATATATATATGCTACACATATACATATTTTCAATCATTATACATAAAAACTCTTGACAACTTCAACTTATAGACTTGATATTGTCCTCTGGTAATCGTGTTCATCGAGGGAATAAGCTGTGAGTACTATGAGTTTTATCTTCGAGTTTGGAATATCTGTTACTACCCACATGATAGGAGAAATCTAGGCTTTAGGATAGCGCATCACGATTCGCGTGGCTCTCCCTTGTTTGAAATTCTAAATTTATGTTTTTGTGTTTTGTTTCTTTATTGTCTTGTATATATTTAATTGTTAATTATTTGAATTCTAGATAATCTATTTATATGACTGTGAGAACATCATATTTATTAACTAGATTTCCATAACAAAAAGTGTATCGTTAGGTGGACTTCAATGTCAATGAATATGTATTAATCTAGCATTTTATCCAGTAAGTATTAATTATTTGTTAATAGCTAATGCCTATACATATGTTTGTTTGTTTGTTTGTTTCTTAATTGAATTTAAATATACGAGTTTTCTTTTTGAAAATGTAGGTGAATCAAAGCTACAAAGGAATGTTGATGGGTCATGATGGAATCATAGATGTTGGGCTGTTTTTTGCAAAGCTTTTCATTGCTTATAGACTGTTCTCTTAAGATTGATTGTTATTTTTTGGATTATAGCATTGTGGGAATGGATCATGTATGTTGGACTGTTATGTTTTAGTTTTCTTTTAAGATTTTAGACTGTTCTCTTTTAATGAGATTGTTATGGACTCAAGGAACTAATTACTTGTTATAATTATTAGGGTGTTACTTGGACAGTGGTGAAATTATGTACTTCGTCTTCTGTTAATGCTTCTGTTATGTACTGCTTCAGTTCTCCTTTCATTTGGAATTACCCAAGGCTTTTATGTCTGTTATGCTTTTATTAGCAAACTTCCACATGGGTTTAGCCTAGTTTCAAAAACAGTATTTGATGAAGTATTTACTAGTTGGGCATTTATCTATGTAATGTAATAAGTTATTGTACTGGCTCTATTTAAAACATAAAAAATTATTAAATGGGATGGAAATTGATTTAAAACTGAATGGCCCAAGAAGGCCCAATAAGACCCATTTTGGCCTAAACTGACATATAAACTGATTCAAATCGAACCATAACATGTCCAATTCATGTCGATTTTCTCCTCTAAATCGAGTTAGGTTGACTCATTATGGAAAATTGAAAATACTCGGTTTTAGTTTAATTTTGCTCAAAACTGAATTGACTTGACAAATGTCATTCCCTTATGTATTGTATTGGATTAGGGTGGATGCGATTAAATTGTATTAAAATGTAATATCCGTCCAGCTATTTGAAATATTATATTGTGTTGTGTACAGTTGTAAATATTTTGTGTGTAATTTATGTTGTTATCATATATATTATTTTAATAATGATAATCAAAATTCCAAACAAATAGGTGTCATAATAAATAATAATATTCTTTTATTAAACAAATGCAACCAACTTCAAGAGCTATTTGCTTATTTTTTTAATATTATATTTTTGTACAATTAAATTAATTTTATAAATTTGCTGCATCAAAATTGTTGAGTGTCGAATACAAGTTCAATAGCTAGTTAATATTTGATCTTAGTAAGTTTTAATAAAGGCAATGATTCTTTCTTTATTAAATCTTTTGTTGTTGTTAAATTTTTTATAAAGAAAAAATCTAACAATTTTGATCATCTACTTTTTTAAGTGTTAATATGTCATTATATTATTAAAAGATTAGAAAAAAATAAAAATAAAAATAAAAATAAAGATAAAGATAGTATAAACCTTCGACCTATTTAATGTCACCTTTAGAAATTTTTTTTTTCAAAGACTTTAAAAAAAAAAAAAAAGTTTTTTTTATATATTACCAAATCTATACAATTGTATTTCGATTTTAGTCGTACCTCATGGAGCTTTTGAAGTTCTTCCAATCAGTATAGAAAATATAATAATAATATTAGTAATATAAAGTGCATGGGTGTGATACTATAATTTTGTAATTTCAAATGCAAATTTGATCATTGAAGTTAGTACTTCAACTTTACGAAATATTAATGGAGATATATCGAAGCTTTGGTAGGGTAGATCATAGCCAAATTTCAACCAATCGAAGTTCAATTAAGTTCAAGTCCTATCTACATACATATCTGCTCCTCTATCACAAAACAACTACACTTGTAGTTCCGATTGGTCAAATTTTCCTGGATGTAATCTCTTCTTACCACTAAGAGAAACCCCAAATAGCTTCACAGAATTTTCGGGCTCTTGATGACTTATAAGATTCACTACTGGTGTCGAAGGACTGTGATGAGCTGGTGACCTGTGCTGCGGATGATGATCATAATTATTAGTGACTGGTTTGACATGATTCTGGATGAAGAAGATGATATCATTGTAGAGATTCTTCATGTGAGTGAGTTCAGATAGTAGCATGTAGTTCTTCCTGCGCAAACGCTGATTATCTTCTCTGAGTGCTGTGAGAATATCGGCTGGAGCTTTTGGTGGATAGTCTAGCCAAGTAAAGGAGCTGTCTTCTGGTTGAAGAATCAATGGAGTTGGTGGTTGTTCATGGTAGTGTACTTGTTGGTGGTGATGGTGTTGGGATGTCTTTCTTCTGTGAATCTCTGATAGCAAGTGCTTTTCTCCTTTCCTGAAGTATTCATTTGCAAACTCCCATCTATCTGCAACTATTTTCTTGAACCCCTGAAAATTATAAAAATATTTCACTAGAAGAATTAGAATTATATGATATAAAAGCATGCATGATTAAATGACAACAACAAGTAGTAGACTAGCTAGAGAGTTGTGTACATACATAGGTGTTGAGCTGCCTAACAAAACTGGAGAAGTTGTTGTGTTTGAAGTAGTTGGGAAGAAGATCCCTGGCAAACTCAGCAGGCCCCAAACAACAAAGGTGGTGTCATCTTCACCCCAGGAGACAATATGGTCAGTGAGAGGATCATCAACCAGCTGATATGTTTTGGTTAGAAATGGGGCTGGAACTGCCTTTGTTGATTCAACTGAGAACACCATGTGCTCTTGATCATCACTGTACTTCTCCACTGTCAAAGCCATTTAATTTCCTCTCTTCACTACCTGCTTGATGATCTCCTAGCTAGTAGCTACCTCTTAAATGCATACCATAAAACCCCTCTCTCTCTCTCTCTCATTATAATTATTTTCTAACTTTATGAAACAAAAACATATGACCATATCACTAAAATAAAAGCAAAGAAATCTTTGCTCTTGCACTCACTGTTGTTTCTAACTTTAAGAAGCATATGGCCATGTCAGTTAATTATTGAATAATTTATGGAAGTGCTATAATAATAAGATCCAATGAGATATTAATTAGCTACTGATGAGTGATGATGATTGTTCCCTCGGCACCAATACTCTTGTGTTCTTACTTCTTCCTACTTTTTCCCTTGATTAGGGCACTCCAGTCTTTTCGAATTCAGAGTCTTTTTGTGATGATAGCTATATATATATCTCCTATATTTTACAGTATTATTATTAATAACACAATTGAAATATATATAAATCGACCACTGTTGAGTTGATATGGATGGAATTTAATTTATTATGTGTATCTTGTGAGCACATTTTATGGAATTTATATCACTATATATAGATCGACCACTCTTCATTTAGAGAATGAATATCTTTATCTTGAATATACATTGTGAATTTTTCTAAAAAAATTATAATATGTGCTCTTGTTTTTTTTTTTTAATTTTATTTTTTTAAAAGCCATTATTGTTATTATTTGATGATAATATTTTGTATCACGAATATTCATTCATAGTTTAAGTTGTCAAAGCACTTTCTTTCATATTCATAACAAAAATTCAAGTGTCATTATGCATATTTATTAACATGTATGGAGCATATTGTTTTCGTTTTGTGAGAGTAAATATCTTTTGGTATTATGATTAAAATTAGATTTCTCTCCATGTTATGGACAAAGATTTTTGGATTGTGCACATAGGTGTATAGAGTTCCATGCATATTTATCAATATATATCGAGAGTATTAATTCTTCCTCTATTGTGAAAGAAATTATTTCTTATGTTACACGGGTAGGATTTTGGGTTGTGCATATGTCAGTGTTATGGAAGCAATCTCATCATACATATTTAATAACATGCATATGTAGTATTCTACCCAATATTGTGAAAGTATGTATCTCCCAATGTTATGTAAGTAGTTTTTTAGGTTATGCATATTGGTATTATAAGATAGATTGTTAGGCGGTGCATATAATATTTAATTTTAGTAAATCTTAAAAACCTTTAATTATTGATGTCAAAATTTTAAAATAATGATAATTATTATTATTATAAAAATTTTGTGTGGGTAATATTTCTTTTCATATTGTAGGAGTAAATATATAGATCACGTATGTAATGATTGATTTTAATAAATCCCGACTAACCTCTTATCTATTCTATGTCAATGTTCAAAAACAAGAAAAAGAAAAAGGTATATTCATAGAATCAATAAAAAAATTATCTTTATGATATAATTATCTCAATGAAGAATGAATATAAAAAAGAATTAACCAAAGAATGATAATGTGGCATTCAATTTGATAATTAAATAGAAAAACTAAAAATCAAATGATTTTTTGTATTATAGTTAGTGATCATGAACTACAATTAATGAAGAAAGGTAATAGCAAGCAGACTACAATATTTTTATATCTTTTATTTATACGAATATAGTGGATAAATATTTATATTACTTGAAAAAACTCTCTTTTTTTTTTTTAATGTTGGTTTACAAACTCACTTATTTAATGTTATTTTACAAAATATTATGTTTAAAATTGTTGGTCTCCAAACTCCATAAACTATCAAAACAAAATTACAATATAAAATGGATCACAATGAAATAGAAATGCAAAAGGTAAAGACTAGGTAGGAACATTCGGGGGGGTTTAGTTGATACAATTGTTTTGTTTGTAGATATCAATGCAAACCCGTGACTTAGATGTAATCACTAATCACTGGCATAAATATATGAAAGGAATAATTTATGATTCTCTGACAGAATATTACTTCTTAAACTCAATATTCTGATATATTCTGTATCCCATTTCTGTCTATATTGACCAAAATCTGCTTCACCACCATTTATCAAACTATCAACATCATGCACGCCCTCTTTCAAAAAACAAAAATCATGCACACCCCTTCCAGATTCCCTTCTAGGAGATTCGCGCCCACATGTTATATAACCCAAATAATAATAATTAATTAAAAACAATTGAATGGGTGGTGCAAATTTATTATTTCTCTTCCAGACTTGAGGGGATTTTTTTTTTTTTCTTGTTTGACAAAGTAAACACCATCTAATATCGGTACATATAATTTATATCGTGTGTCAACTTTAAGTTTTAAATATTATAAATATATTATTTTTTATCAATTTAAATTTTTAAAACGGATGATAATTAGTTATTTAAAAATTTATTTTCATAATATTAAAGGAGATCCACTTTCATACTATAAAAAAATATATTCATATATATAAATAATGATGAGGGATGAAGATTAAATTCATAGAATACTATCCACATCTTGTGTTTTAAGATAAAAATGAAACTTATACTTCTAATCTCTTAGGATAAAGAAAATATTCGTACGCATTATTATATATATATATATTCAACCCATCATGAATTTTAAAAATATATATATTAATCACTTGAATTATGAATGAACATTAAGAAACTAATATGATTTCTAATTTTCTATAATTATTGCATAATTTATGTTTGATTTTAACGTTTACAGAGTAACAGACTCAAGCATGTACTTCTCCACAGGACCATAGTGGTGAGGAAAAGCATTTTTTTTCTTTATGCAGTCCACTCCGGAAAAATATATTTATAGACATAGCCTGATGCAATTGTTTTCGAAATTTAAGAATTTTGGGTTTTGCATGGATTTGAATCATTTGGATGGGCTAACATAACACACAACTTATTCGAAATTTTGGATTGGAATATATCAGATTCAAATTAATTTTATTCGAGTGCTACCTCTATAATTATTAGAAATTTTTGCCCATCTCTTTTACTCTTTTTTTTTTTTTTTTTTTTGGCCACAAAGAATCTAGTTTTTTAACCGGCTTTGGTAATTATATTACAATATAACATTACTTTCTATGACAAAAAAATATTATATATATTGTAACAATTCGAACATGAATATTGTCAGATTAAATGAACCACTATATAATATAACTCCAACCCATTATATTATCTCTTTCACCTCATAATAATATTTCATGCATGAAACCGAATACAAATTTCTTATAATAACATTATCGAACTGAACCAATATAACACAACTTTACCCCACTATATCTAATCCCTGTCGACCAACAAGCCATAAGAGACATAGGTAACCTGATGACTTTTATCAGTTTCATGTATTTATATAGAAAATCACTTGTGAAGAAACAAACAACAATGAGTTGGATTTTGCATTTCATTCAACTAAAATATAAACGAAAAAATAGCTAATATCAAATGAAACAACGGGCTGTAGTCTAGCAGTAAAAACCACATTGTTGTCCACTATCTTTAATAGGTAACGGATTCTAAACCTAAGTCTCACAAAGTTGTAGACATTTTTCTCAAATATTGTGGATTGCCGGTAACAAGTTCTACACCTAAGTCTCATAAAGTTGTGGACATTTTTCTCAAATGTTATGGATTGCCCTCCACTTGATGTAAGTTGTTCTCTCCCTCTTTTAGGGAAGTGTTCCCTAGACTGTGCCACAGAATCATATCTTAGCTAGTCCCCACTATTAGCTATATATGCAAGTACCAGCACCATATATATATATGTAATGATGATGTGTTCCTCAATGATTGGTTAATCCTTTTTAACCATTGAAGAAATTTGGACAATGAGGAAGATTCTATTCCAAATTAATATGGCCGACCTCTTCATGGTTCAGAAAATGTACTGACTGCATGTTGTGGATTACATCATACGATCCATCTTTTTATCCATGTGACCTACTAGTGCTATATACTTACTTTTTTACAATAGCGAGTTAGAGAGAGATTAGTTTGTCTGACGCTAGCACAAATCTAAATGCACTACATGTGAATATGAACAACAGCTAGTACAAAGAACTGCAATCTATACGGCAAAGCAAATAGGTTTTTTGGATTCTCAGAAAAAGTTAAAGACAATGCTTTGCTTACTGCAAGTCACATAGAGTTCTAGTGCTTTCACATGTTTCCTAATTGTTTAAATTAAATTAATTTAAACTCCATTTTTCTAGTTACATGAAAAGGGATGGCCTGATTTATATGTTGAGACTTGAGAGGGCCGTTAATATTGGGATGGGACTGGAGAGAGAATAATCTAATTTGTAGTCTGATCAATAACCACTAAAGATTTTGTCATTATAATAAGAAATATGATTTTTTTTTTTTTTAATTATCTGACACTGGATCAGGTTTTCATCAAGATTAGCTGATATAGGATTTTAAAGCTCGGTTAAAAATTCTATTCCTAAAAGTTGAGAGAGAAGCTACTCACACAAATTATGAAAAATGAAAATCAAACCTGTTATTTTAAGTGATGAAGCAGATGAAAGTGGTTTTACCACTAAACTACTCCACTTTTCTCATAAATATGAATTTACAGAGAGGAAATCCTTATTACAGCCTAATCTCAAGCCAAATCATGAAATATCACATGCATGCAATGGATCGTATAAGGCCAACTTTGAACCGATCATTAATTGATGGAACCAATTACTTCTTTAAAAGAAAGGATATCTTTTACAATATATTTTACATCATTGCAGCTCATGCAGTTGTCTCACTAACTAAAGCAGCTTCATCAATTCCATACTAGAAAAATTTGATTTGAAGGAAAGGGTCCACCAATTTGTTGGTACATTCAAATATTTTAATAATTAATTTTCTCTCTTCTGAAAGTGAGTTAGAAGATGCTTTGGAATACCAAGAATCATGGGGAGAAGCAAATAATGTTAAATTTATGAAGCTTTTGATATGTAATTTGATTGAAAAAGAAAAAGTTGAAAAGATACCCTTTGGGATGAGATAAGAGAGGAGAGAGAGAGAGAGAGATGGATGATATTGGTTGGAAGACAAAATATGCTTTAGAGTGGAACATCCATCTTCTTTAATTTTCTTTTCACCCTAGGAAAGACAAATGAAGATGGGTCAAGCTCTGTAAAAGCATTTCTATATTCATTGTTAGACGTGCACTCAAAAGAGACGTAAAAACCACTTTTATTTGCTTTTTTATCATCTCTCATAAATAAATCTACGTATATATATACGTTCGTAGTGATATGAAGAAATGAGAGTGTGTACAATATGTTCAAAACTCAATTTGATAGTTTTTGAACTCTTTGAATGATAGTGACATGTATACTAGCTACATCATGTGTGTTCATAATGTATTTTGGCGTTGCAATTTAGAGGATACAGTGCGTCAAATTTACATAGGTAATGGCTTTCATAACAATATTGGGTCAGATTTAACGTCCAGAAACAGAAATTATAAAATCTTGTTCTGTAGGTCAAATTTTATGAAATAAAAAATTTTATAATTTTCAAAACAAAAAAATTTTATTAGTACATTATTGGAATTTTATTTTATTGTTTTTACTGATATTAATTCAGGTGACAGTCGAGACCAATTGAAATATGATTCATGTGACGCGACTCAGGGAATATCTCGCTAGAAAGGGGAGAAAGCAACCCACTGACATATGGAGAATATGCCCACAACATTGTTGGTCATCTTAAGTATAGAACCTCTTACCTCTTAAAATCAGTGGACAGCATCGTGGTTTTTTCCACTAGACTAGACCACACCCGTTATCTCCTTATTGGAATCTTAACAGTATTATTGGAATCTTGTTATTTTATTAATAAAATTTTATGCTTTAGGCCACATATCAAAAGAGGCAGAATTTTTTTTTTTCAGGGGGGCGAATCAACAAAAATGGTAAGTGCAAAAGCTTAAAATGTTCATTCATTATATTTCAATTTTTCACTGCATGTCGTAACAGTAAGCTTAAAGCTATGTAAAAGCAAATTTCAATAATCTAATCAAGCACAAATGGTATGATACAACATGAATGTAAAACACGAGGGAAAATCTCACCTAATAAAGAAGCGAAAATGCTCTTTTAATCTTTCATATCTCGATTTTTTATAAAAAGAATTTAGATTTGAGTGATGCATGAGAGAAAAAATAACCAACAATCTTAGTAATATATAATTTTCAATGGTGATATATCATTTGATTATTAAAAAAAAAAAAAAATACTAAGAGAGGATCCTTGTTCTTGCCTCTTCATAAAGCCACTACATATGCCAATTCCATAAAATCCAAATACAAAATAAAGAAACAATTTGATTGCACCCTTTTATTCCTTAAACAATATCATATATCAAATAAAATTACAGATCTTTACAATAGAACTCAAAACCAGAAAAAACCCAATTGTGACCTTACATATCTTAGAATTATAATTTGCATATATATATTTACCCCCCACAAACCATAATCGTTAATCACATTTATAAATCCTTAATATTTCAAAATTTAACCCAATTTTATATAAATTGTAATCACAATTAATGGTAATAATAATTTATACTTTGATACAATGAATGCAACCTAAATATTGACATATAAGAAATACTGTCAACTAATTATTAAAGAAAAAAAGAAAACAATGAGATCTTACTTTTGAGCACAAAGAGAAAAATTGGTAATCGGTGATTCTTTGATATCTAAATTTGAAATAATGATGACTCTTTGAGAGAGCATAGTTTTCATCTTTAAGGTGGGGCGAGACTGAGCGTGTGCCAAAGTTTGGGCCAAGGAAAAGTAAAGTGGGAAACATGAAAAAAAGGGGGTGCGTAGTGTTGTTTCCTGAAACTAACAAGGAAAAGGAGAGAGTGAGCTGAGTGGGAGGTTGATTTTCGATGAATATGGGCCATGAGTGGGAGAAAAATCTGGGTTCCTCTCCTTTGCCTTTATCTCCGATCGCTTTCTTCTCCTGCCATGGATGTTGTGGGATTGATGATGATTCATGTTGGTCTAATGATTGATGATTTTTTTTTTTTTTTCGTGGGCAATTGATGATAGTTGGGTTGATAATTGATGATTGATGAGAAATCAGGGTTTCACGTGATTGGAAATCTAGATTTTTGGATTTCCAATCAATTAAAAATTTTGGGTTTTCAATACTGAAAATCCAAATTTTTGGGTTTCCAATCAACTGAAAACCTAAAAAGCTGGAAACCTAGTAAATCTAGGTTTTCAACTGCTAAAAACCTAGATTAATATGAAAACTCAAAATATGAGTTTTAGGTTTTCAACAGCTGAAAATCCAAAAATGGGGATAGAAAAGAAAAAGAGTGAGAAAGGGGGGGAGGGAAGAAGAAAGTGATTATCCTTGTCAACCATTTGAAAAAAGAAAATTGAAAAAAAAAATAAAAAATAAAAAATGAAAAAAAAAAAATGGAATGGTCCCTAGCGAATGGAGATCTCTCCATCACAAAAAGACTAGAACTGGTCTTTATACGATGGAGACCAAAACCGGCGATAAAGACTAGGTTTCTCTTGCCGACTTCAACAATAGATGTCTCCATCACCAACTTCAGCATTGATTTTGGAAGAAGAAGATGGAAACTTTTGTCGTCGGCACTCATAGCCTAAAATGGACGAAGAAGAAGAAGATGGAAGAAGATGGACGGTTAGGTGTTGAACTAGTGGAGATCCACCTAAGATTTTTTTTTTTTTTTACATTTCTTTTTTCCATCGTTCATCCTTGTGAGGGATGAGTGGGATGACATTATTTTTCTAAAAAAAATTAGTTTTAATTTTTTTCATTTTTTTAATGTTATTTAATAATTTTTTTCATTTTATTTTTTCGTTTCTATCTATCCATCATTATGATCGACAGTGGAGGTGACGTTATTTTTTTTCAAAAAAATCTGTTTTAATTTAATTAATTAATTAATTAATGTTATTATATATTTTATCTTAGTTGACAGTTTTGCCCCTTCCACACTAACAATCAAACATTGAATTTTAATGTCCGAGTTGATGGTGGTAGATTTTTTTGCATATTGCTACAAACTATAGGAGGTCTTTTATGATAAACAATGGAAGAATTTATATATATATATATATATATATATGTATATATTAAAATATACAATATTTCTATGGTCTGTCTTCTTGTAGTCCTGCTGGTCCTATATTTGATGATGTTTTAGGTTTATGTAAGGTTGTTGGTGTTTCTCAGTCAAAGACATGCCATCTCTAGGTGTAGAAACAGTGTTGCCCATTCATGTACTTCCTTTAGCCTTGTCCTCTACGGAGTACCAACTTATGGTTAATGAAGAGACTCCTTGTTTGATTGAATGAAGTTTATTTAGTTTGCGAAAAAGAGAAAAAAAAAAAAAGAAAACACTACAGAAATATTTCAGCCGATGAAAGAGTTTTTCATTAAGGTGAACTCCAATATACCATAGAAGAATCCCATATGACTTGCTCTTCTTATAATTACAACATTTGTCAATGAAAGCATACCTGTTTTCCTTCCCTACAATAACATGTCTCCTGAACATGTTCACAAACCTACTGCCAAATGCAATTTCATTAAGAACAATTAAATACAACACGATCCCTACCAAAATTTTGAAGCCGCAGTGTGCACTCATCAACATTTGAATGCGGTTGTCTCTAAAGTACTGACCCTCAGACCCTCAGTTTTGCAGCGTCTTGCATTGGATAAATCTGTCAGATAACAATCTCTTTTCTCGTGAACCATGTCGCTCGTCATCAAAAAATATCTGGAATAACTAGGTCTCCTGGTATGCGTCCCTGCCAACTCGGCAACATTTGATGTGTTAACATCTCACTCCGCAACAGCAGTTCTCTTTTCCAACAATGACTCTAAAGATGCCGAGCACAATTTAGTAAGTGGTGGAAGATTAAGTGATGACCCACTGAATATGGTTTCCCAAGGTTTTTCAGATGAAACAGACGGAACCCATAAAGTCTCGTTTCTCTTCACCTCAAACTCAGGTAGCTCCCCATAGACGGATGCATGGCCAAATTGTCCTGTTGCAAATAAAACAGAAATAATAAACCAAATAAGATCAGAGAACCAAATGATCTTGCTAACTACCTGCTTGAGTTATTCTACTTTTCTGAATGTGAATTTTGCATTCAAGAATTTAAGATACAAACTACAATACACATTATTTTAAATATAAATTGCTCGACCAATATGAATGTCTGCATGCCATAATAGAAAAAAAAGCACAAATTTTCTTACAGTCACTAAATAATAGAGAGGACTTGTGAAACACCAATGTTTCTCTGAATTTTAACACCAATGTTTTTCTTGCACACAAATGTTTGCCTGAATTATAACTGAATAGAATTTTTATATATGATATATCAAAAGAATTAACGTGTTTCTCATAAACTTATGTAAGAATTTCACTCCAATATGATGTAAGATTTTCCAAGTACCACCAAATCTATCATAAGAATGCAGTTAATTAAAATCACAAACTTGATATTTAAATGATGTAAATTGCTATCACAAGAATGGGTTATCAAGGAAAACATTTTTTTTTAGGGTCCACAATATTCTTCCGTGGGATCACATTAAGCTCATGGATTTCTTCTCCATATGGATCAAAGAGGACATACTCACGATCGCCATTCATATATACCAGCAATGTTCAAGGCAGTTTCCCATCTGAAACATTATCTTCTACAGGACTTACTTGGATAAAAGCAAGTGTGCCTCCCTTGGCCTGCAATAAAAGAAAAGGCTATTGTTTGCATAAAACATTGTGCTGCTATAATAGACAGAAAGATAGGTATGGTGAGTTTATAAACCGTTATATCATTTGTGCACATGCCCTGTTGTCAAAGAAAATAGAAATAAGATAACGCTCTAACGTTGCATCTAAACACATGCAAACCATCAAACAAACTTTTGACGGCAAGTATCCACGAAATCTTGCAGTTTTCATATTCTTCATTCATTCATCTTGTTTATTTGGTTCTCTACCAGATATGGGAGACAAACAGAGGGGTGGGCCAGCAAATTAACAATGTTTGTAATGCAGAAGAGTCGACCACATTCACTAACACTATAGTGCATCTATAGATGCTAATTTAAATGATTATACAGGAAATCTCAAGTCTCTTTTTTCTCCTCTGTTTATTCATTTTACAATTTATGAGAAGATATTATAATAGAATGAATCAAAAGAAAAAGGATAAACTGATACTGACGTACACTTCACTACTTAATGAGAAAAGGGTTTATAGTCTGGGTTGCCGCATTTCAATTTAGAAAAATAGAATTGTTACCACAGTAAAAGAGATTCACTTGTTCACTGTATACATGTCATCCATTCATCATCACCTTCATTGGCAGAAATTTATTGACAATAAACAGTTGCAGTTATGAGAAGTCTCATTACAATAATCTACCATAGGTAATCTCTTATACAGTTGAAGAAGCTTTATGTAACAACATTCCATTCTTTTTATTTCCTATCACTAGTAATATCCTTTTTTTTCATTAATGGAAGTAATAAAAACTTAAGACTGAAAAAATATGAACAATTACTACTGCTAAAATTTATTTTTGTTGATAAATAATCAATTCACTTATAACATATTAAATTTATCAAATTTTCCTTCAAATATGAAATCAATAAATAATGAATAAAATAAAACGACTCTACCAAAACTTTCACTAGATAATATTATATTTAAGAAAATATTATATTAATCTGGACCTTGGGTAACACCTTCTCCCTCCTTTTATTCTTACAAAGAAAGGTAAACTAATTTGTACAAGAGAAGTTAGGTTCATTTGATCTATACAATCTGTATCGATGGAAGAATAATACCTTCCTTGCAGACCAGGTAGCCACAGGAACAGGATCTGTTGCATTGAAAAGTAAGATTACTCCATCCTTTCCTTGAAATGTTGTTCCAATTGATTCCTGGCCTTTAGACGATTCAGGAAGAAGGGCAAGAGCTGCAAATGATGACAAATCTGCAGCACAGGCTACAGCTGCACAATGTTTAAGTACTGTATAAAATACCTAACAACACAGAAAGCAGAAAATGGGAGAGCTATAGATGTTCTACTGAGCACAATGTGAAGTTAGCAAATTATAGTATTGCAATTCAAAGAGTTTGATCAATAAGAATCAGAGCTTCCCAGAAATCTTCAAACAATGCTGGCGTTTATCTATTGGCAATTTCAATAAAACTGCACAATGACAAATTATTATTGCTTATTGGCAATAATAATATACAACTGAGCTGAATTATAAACAATTCTCATACTGAAATAACTTTTCTTCTCAAATAATACCTGAAAATAAAACCGCAAAGGCAAGGTTTGATTAAATAACATGAACCCAGAATGCCTTGATACATTGACAATGGGAAAATTTTAGCATCACTAATTAAAACAGTCAATACGCCAGCTTGCCCCCATGGGATTGGAAAGCATAGAGAGTGATTCTGGAGACTTTACAGTCACAAGAAGAAAAATGAGTATCTATTCGTGCAAATAAGAATTTGGTTGCAGAAACAAATAAAATTATCCTGGACAATTCTGGTACACAATCACTAAATTCTCAAGAACACACCAACTTTGGACTGCCAAATAAGAGAATAAGAAAAAGAGAGGATATTGGAAGAAAAATGATTAACGGAACAGAATGGAACATGATGAAGGAAATGGATAGAGTTGAACTTTCACCCCACTTCTTTTTTTCTTCTTTGTCCCAATCCAGTTTCTAAAAGCTGTAACTTTCATAGACTTTCGGGTAATGCACCGAACAGTATGCTGTTTTCAAACTAGTCAATCTCAACTACCTTTGGCAAGTATTTGGGTATTCTTAGAAGCCCCTAAAATACAGGTGTGAGACCATAACTCACAATCATCTACCTAAATTACTGTGCATGACAAGAGAAACACATTTTTAGCCCAAGGAAGAGGAGTTGCACCTTATACACAAAGCATATATGACCACGACACAGAGCTTTGACATAGTCCAAACAGATAGTTGTGGTTTTGAACCCCAAGATGCAGCCACAAGATACTCTGACTTTCCGACAAATGACAAGTGTCACAATTGGCTGTAAGAAATTAAACGAAAAAAATTTAAGTCATAAAATGAGAGAGAGAGAGAGAGAGAGAGAGAGAGAGAGAGAGAGAGAGAGAGAGAGAGAGAGAGAGAGAGAGAGAGAGAGCCAGTGCTTTATGAATGCAGTTGCCATGGTATTAAGCCACATGTGTTAACTAAACCAAGGTGCATAAAACTAAGTTCCAACACATTGAGTCAATATCCACAAACTGGTTTTCTCCTTCTATATTAAGCTAACATTCTAAAATCCTTATTTCTTTATCTTTATTTGGTATTACAACTTAATTGTTGTCTGTAAAGCCAAAAAATGCTTTCACTCTCCACTGCACAGTTCAGTAAAAGAACCTGAGACAGATGTCAGAACCCAACTGCTAATTTATTATTACCAGAAACCAAGTACAAGCATAACAATAGTGAAAACAGCACCAACAATATTATAAAATAAAAGGGACAATTAAAAGAAGAGCCTAATCCTAGACAGTGCCTTCCTTTCATTGTTTTGCAAAGCATAGCTGCGTAGGTGCACTATGTACTCTTAAATTGAAGGACAAAAGACAAGTGGCAAGAAAACATACAAATGTGCCCTCGTTATCAGAATTCTAATCATGCTTTCTTACTGCCGTTCACTTAATATATGTTTCCATAGCACAAACACAGAGATAGAAGGATGTAAGTATTTCAGAGAATCACCATTAGAGTCTCTCCCATAATAGCAATAAGAACATTCTTGTCCGGATCCCATAACGTTATCACAGTTTCTGCTGCAACTGCAAGAATAGAACCATTGGCAGAAAATGCAGCAGCTGTCATTGCCTTTTTTCTGCAAGGTGAAGTACAATATAATCAGCATAACAATGAACATGACCTTTAGTCACCAACTTATATACATCACACGTGGACAACCATCCATTTAGCATTGTTTCATCACAAGATGACTTTACTATGTAAGTCTTTAACAAAATTAAGCATGCAACTTCCCAAAATTTTAAAAGCAAGCATAGGGCCTTAAAAAGAAAATTTTACACAACAGATAAGTTCAAATAAAAAGAATCTGATCAAGGAAAAAAAATGTACATTACCCAAAGGTATTATGCACAAAAAAATATTTTCGAATCATTCATAAAGTCCCAAATAATCATAATTTCTATATCCTAGCTTAACTGACTTTCAAGTAAATCGTTAACTATTTACAATTGAGGAAACTAAAACAGTACAGCCTCCAGAGGAGAACATAAGATAGAATAATACTTGGATGACCCAACAACATGGCATGTCTAACCAGAACTCTGTAGCATTACATCTTTTTGCTCTAATTCATCATTGCAAACCTCAAACCTGAGCATTGGAAAATATAAAGAAAGTGTTTATTCACGAGAAAACAGTCTGTAAAACAGACAACTAATAACTACTGTTCAAGTCATTCAAGATCACCCTGAAGTCGTCCCCATAAGATGAGCTGACAGACACGTCAGGTAAGATGGAAAGCAACGGCACAGATGCCAGCATCCCTATACAATACCATTTGTTATGGCATTCATCAGCTCAAAGACCTTGATCAATATATTTTAATTGTAATTTCAAATAAAAAATAAAATAAAATAAAATAAATACAATCACTTCACTACCACCAAAAATTTTGATCCAACTTTTTGGTGTCTAAGTCATGAAAATGTTCAAAAACATGTTATTTAGCCACATCCAGACCTGTGGGGTTCATAAATTATAGTGGACAAACTGAACTTTTTATTTTGAGATTGTGATGCCCAAAATTTAAGACAGACAAGACCTCCAATGCCCTCTTCAGCAAGCTTCACTTCCACAGTACACATCATAGAGCCATCTTGGGAAAGAGCTACTACAGTCACAACTACCTGACATCATATAATTCAAGAATATCCATCATAATTAATACATCAGTAATCAAATGTTATAGACAATTTGAAACTTAAAGATGTGAGTGAGTGTGTGTGTGTGTGTGTGTGTGTGTGTATGATAAAAGACATAATAAAATGGCAATTTTATTTACCATGACCTCATCTCCTGGTTGATGGTTTCTCTCACAACTTGAACCCGATATTTGGAAAATTTCAGCCTCCATTTCATCAAAATTTGTAAGCAGAGATTTCTTATATATGAATATTTTTAATTCCTTTATGGGTATCAAATATGACGCACCATTTCCTATGCTCAACCTAATTATACAAGGTTAATACTAACCTTTAGCAAGTAAACTAGATTAGAAATGAAGCCAATGGTTCAATAAAGGTAATATATTCTAAATGTTGGGAAATGGCACCTATTGGGCCAGTTTTTTTGGGATGGTCACCAACTTAAGAACTTGGTTGTTTTAGCACCGAAGTGTGCAAACTGCCTAAATTGCGCTTATTTCAAAAGAAAAAAAGCATAAGTTTTTTTAGCACCAAAGTATGCAAACTACCTAGATTGTGCATTATTAGTGAGAAAAAAAAGTTATCATTCTCTTTCTTCTTTCTCTCACCATCTTTCCTCACCCGATTCTCACATTCTCTCCGTCTACAAACGTCAATTTTCGTAGGAAAAAACTTCTTTGGTGTTAAAAATTAAACATTTGGTTTGTTTTTCGTTGTGAAACTCTATGGATTTGGCTTGTTGTTTCTAACAAAACTCATAGATAACATTTAACGGTTAACTTCTGATTAATTTCATATTTGAGTTTTGAGAATCGTTTAAATTTTTGTGGATTAAAAATTTTGTAACAATAAAAGTTAAAATGGAAATTAATATCTCAAATGGATATTTATTGGTTCAATTGACAAAACAAATGCTTATTGGCTTAATTGACATAGTCCAAACAGATAGTTCTGGTTTTGAACCCCAAAATGCTATTTGCAGGAAAAGGAAAAAAAAAAAATATATATATATATATATATATATTAAAGTCTTGGCTGTGGCCAAGTCTTTCCCACAACCAAGACTCTAAGAAGTCTTGACAAAGTTAAGATTAACTGCAAGTCTCTTTTTTCTCCATTTTGATCTAATTTTTAGTTTCTTTTTTAAGTTTTTAATTTATGTTATTTCTTCTTATTTTGATTTCTAAGTTTAGTTTTATCTCTCTTCTTGTTTTAGATATTAGATCCACTTTCTCTCTTTCTTTTTTTGTTTCCTTGTTTTGGATTGTAAAATGTTTGTCTTGGGAAGAGAAGTAAGGGGTTTTGTCCAAAATCTATGTTAGATGCTCTAGAAACTCAAATTATTATTTATTAAGTTGGTGCTAGATGCACAAAACATGGGTAGACACAGCCAAATATTAAGGACTTCAATATATAATACGCAATGGTTTAAAATAGCTCAATTAAGAAATTGATTTTTGTATAGGACCAACTGCAAAGGAGATATGGCTTTCTCTAACATACAACATCCCATTTACCCAAAAGCAAAATCAACAGTATCCTATCAGCTTATGGGACATTCAATAGCAAACACAATCACCAAAGGGAAAACTGAAAATTCAAGAAGGGGAAAACCAGGACCAATGAAAATTACAAGTTATTGCATCATTTAAAATAAGTAAACATCAAGTTAACAGATCATTTTTTTGAAAGGAAAGTTAATTGATCATTCTCACCTCAGAAATTCCAGAGTCATCAAAGAGGCTGTAAAATTGGATGCAGTAATTCTCAGTCCGTAAGGCAACCAATGCAGAACTGTGATCGAAGGCAACCCCAGTAACAAAGCTTTCATACTCCTCAGGCAGTGAACAAGGTAGCTGAAAAATGCACCATAAAAGTGTCTCAAATAAAATAAGAACAAATATATAAAACATAAAACAGCAATACAATAGAGAAAAACATATACATATATGTGTTGTTTAATAGCATAGTGAAAAGCATCATTACTGCATGCCAGAAGAAGCATTGAAAACTGGCATATAAATATGTAACATGTAGCATATGCGATATATATTAAAAATACAATTTATTATTTACATAGCCAACAAATGAATTCCAAACCTGAACGAATGAAAGGAAATTCACTTTTAGAGACTGTATAAAGAAAGGCATAGATTAAATACATGAAAAATTATGGAATAAACCAAAGTGTTCTTTGAACAAGTTATTGTGTCCCGGGCACCATGTACACCTGGTGTGTCCCACGACTTGCACCAAAGCAACAAAGTTTTAGACTTTTCATGACATTGATACAATTTGCTATAAAATGTTTCACATAAATTTCATTTGGATTTGACGGTACATACATATTTTCTGCTCTTGGATTGCCTTCCCAGTCAACTACACATCTTATTATACAAAATTACACAAAATACAAGTAAAAAATTAAAGTTTTCAAAATAAGAGCAGAGAAGCTGATAAAAACAAACCTTAATCCCGGAAATGGACTTCAAAATTTCTATTGAAGGCATTTTCAGTAGATGAATTTGATTATCTGCACAAGCAATCTGAAGACCCTCAGTCAAAATTGTACATTCCTTTCCACAGATAAAATCATAGAATAGCACTGTCTTAAGCTAGTGTAAATAGCAAATCTTATCCTACAGAGGAAAGTGAAGGATCTGGTGAAACTGTAAAATGCAGAATTGGAGATCCAATTCATGGTAAAAACTTCTTTCCTGTGTCAAGCTGCCAAACCACAAGAACTCCTTCCTTTCCACCTAAATGAAAACAAAAATGAGTGTCATCAACAGGAAAATTACTTGAAATGTGATAAATGAACAACCAGCAGCAGCAAACCATGAGAACAATAAATCATTTAATAGCATGCAATGAGCCAAGCCAACTGTTAACAATCACTGAAAGGACCTTAAGCTATTAGGCAAACAGAAAACTGGAGAACTTTTGCCTGCCGCAAAGAAACATATATTTAACTCAGTAGGACATGCAACTCACGTAGGATCCATACATAGTGATGAAAGGATTACTGCTAGATTTCATCAATCTTAGCATAAAACACACAAATAAACATATATGTAAAACTCAGCCCTTTCAGTTGAAAAATAATAATAATCTTGAAAAAAGAATCATCAAACCCATGCCAACATATTGTGTATTTACACAGTATATAGGGCGAGGCACTTTCTTTAATAAAGCCAAGCATTATAGTGATGTTAATTTTATTTCATTTCAAAAGGAAGCGACGTTTCTTTAGCTGAATACAGATACGCTCCATCAGAAGAGAAAAATAGTAGATTTACTTTCGAAGGGTGCCAGTGCCATGTCGTGCAAGAATCAGCATCATCATCATCCCTCACCCCCAGTCTTTCTTCATCACTCACTTGTCCTCCTCCACCACCACCACTAGCAAATGTTCTATCACCAAATCCTCTCCAAATTAGAATTCTCCCCGTCACATCACCTGCAGCTAAAATTCTTTGAGTTGGATGAAATGCAAGAACCATTATCCTCTTTGTATGATGCAGTGTTATCTTCTTAAGCACCACATGCTCGGATTCCATATCAGGGACCTTCCATATAAAAAGCTTGTGCTGTTTTCTGATTCCCAAATATTTTCCAGACGAACCAACCGTTATCAGCTCCGGTACTTTCATCTGCCACATCAAATTCAGCTTATTTAATAAACCAACGAAAGCAATCACAATTCATGCACATAATGATACATACACTAACAAAAGGAAGACAACCAAGTAAGTAATGCAAATCAAAGACAAATAAAACCAAGTTAAGAACGTAAGGGGACGACCTCTGCCAAGGTGACTGCACCAACGAGGCGGGACTCAGTCTAGTTACACTTGGGAGATTCGTCCATGCAAAGTAGTGGGTTTGGACTTGTTCTTTTTACTAATAGTTTGTTTTGTATCTTCAAGAGACAAATAAGCAAAAAGGTTAGGTTGTTTTTCATTGCTCTCGAACAAACACGGAATCACATGAAAATGAAAATCAAATCAAGAACCCCGTTTCGAATAACAGATTTGTTAAAATAACAAACATTCAATTCACCATTCAATAAACGGGCAATTAGATATTGATTGTCTTCAACAACTTGGGCACTGAAAAGTCCCAATATCTGATGGTTCCATCGAGGGAGGCGGTCCATCAATAGCAGAGAATGCTATTTGCAGGAGAGGACGTGGGTACAACAATCACCGAGGTAATGGGAGCTGTGTGACCCTCCAGTGACGATATCTAAACCCAACAAAGCAAGTCAATTATAGAAATTTAAAACAAAATAGTGAAAATGAAATTAAAACAAAAAAGCAAAAACCTGTAAGGCTGTGGCAATACTGAAGATGGAGACGGTTTTAGCTGTACAAAGGAGGAGTCGTTTAGAGTCATTGGAGAATACCGGAGGAGATGACACGTAGCTTCTTCCTCCTCTCATCATGTTTATTCCGTGTCTCTGCGTAGGTTTCTGCAAAACCGCCCAGCTACGGTTTTAGAGATGACACAGACAGTTGTGGGGTTTTGATAACAAGGTTTCAAGATTTCTGCAAAACCTATTTCAAACTCAATCCAAAACTGTTTCAAACTCCATATCAAAAGCATAGATAGATAACCCAAGACCCTCAAGCAGAGCACTAGAAACAACCAAAATCAAGCTACGAACAAACAAGCCTACATTACTACCACAAACAATACATACAAATCAATTAACAGAGACTTAGTGTTCAAAACATACACAATCATCGGAGAGAGACTTCTTACTTTGTTTGAGAAGCAACAACCAAAATCAACCACCAGCGACGAGAAGCACGGCACCGCAAGCAGCCAACCACTAGCGAGGGGAGAGCGAGAGGGAGGGAGTCGTCCGCCGGCGACGGCGAGGGGAGACTCTGGAAGAGGACGGCGAGCCGGCGAAAGGAGGACGGCGCGTGCGAGGGTAGTGAGTGACTTCGACTCAGTTTTTCTTTTTTCGGTTTATATATCGACTGGGTTTCCGGTCGGGTCAGGGAAAGAAAGCGTGCCCCGGTCCTGATCGGGTAACCTTACTGGGTCATGCGGGCCCAAACCCGCCCTGAAATGATTTTTTTCTACTCTAGACCTGATCCGAATAGATCGGCTTTCTGGATTTGTAATGGATCGGATATTTTTATCTCCCTAAACAGATAGTCTTACACTGTTTTCTCAATAAAAATTGAACCAAAGTTATATGAATTAAATTCGAAAAAAACAAAAATCGTGTTAAAAAAATAGTTAATATGCTTGAAATTTTGACAAATTTGTTGAGAAAGTATATTTGTCTTGGGAAAACTTTATTTTAGTATGTAAAATTTTAAAAAATATAAAATTTTTAAAGTTTTTTTTAAAATAATTTTTTTCATTCTTAATTTTTTTAAAACTCTTTAAAAAAATTTAAATCGTAAGCCAATTAATAATCAATTGTGACTTTAGACAATTTATATTGTAATTTAACAACTTAAATTTAATAACATTTTAGAATATTTTATTTATAAATTTATTATTTTATAAAAGAAATCGAGTAATTTATATATTATTAACAACCATTAAAGGTAAAAATATTTTTTATATATTCTATTAATGTTGATCATTAATTGATTGATGGTTTAGATTTTTTTAAAAAATCTTGATAAAATTAATAATAAAAAAAATTATTTTTTAAAAAAAATAAAATTTTAATATTTTTCAAAATTTTAAGAATTAAAATAAAATTTTTTCATTTATTATTACACAGAAAGTACTTTCAAGTTTAGAAGGCAAGTCGTAGACGTCAGGGATACTACAACTTGTTTGTTACACAGAAAGTACTTCCAAGTTTAATTATTACACATGAAGTACTTTCAAATTTAGACGGCAAGTGGTATACAAGAGTTTGTTATTTACAAATTAAATTGATATAGTACAGTGGAGTACAAAGTTGTACTTGCTCCTTTCGACTCATAAAATTACTTCATGTGTTGGCTTGTTCGTGGAGTACAACCAATCAAGCTGTTAGCTGTAGTAGTACTCACTGCTCAATTCACGAGAGAAGATGCTATCATATATAAACAACATGGAAGCATCGGGTTTTCAATGCAAAAACGAGGTGGAGAAATCCTACAGGAGCGACCTGAGACCACATGTTCTGGCCAGTGGCCTTACCTCCATTTGAGTCTCTCATGTGTTCTCAGGTCGCCCCTGCGGGGTTTTTCTCTACCGTATCATTATTTCTCTAATATTTCAAACTCGGCTTCCAGGTGAGTTTTACTACATTTTCCATGTCAATGCTTGCTTATTTATTTATTTTTTGACTTATTAATATCAAATCAGATTACTGTCACGACAGAATGAATCTTTACGCTCAAAAAAGCGAAAAGAGACTATTCACATAAAAATAGGAAAATTACCTACACATTGATAAGACTTTTCTACTCGAACATGTCCCTCGGCTTGAAGGGAAGCAAAGATAGGTGGGACTGCACTTGCATGTTGGCTATTTATTAGTGATATAAAATTCTTCTTTTTGTCATTTCCATTTTATTGAAGGGTCAGAACACCGTAACTTCCTAAAACGTCATTCCAAATGTCTCGGTAGTGTATTATCGCTAATATGGTGACAACCAGTGCATTTATAGAATTTGGATCAATCATCTTATATTTCTTTATTTGTCCAAATTCACCTCCAAATGAGATGTTTAGTTATCAAGATTCTATTAATTATTATATTATTTCATAATTTATAAGATTTTAATAATTTATATATCAAATCATTTGAATATGAATTTAAATAAAAAATTTTAAGAAACTTAATATTACTTTTTATAATTTGATAGTAGAGAATTTTTATAAACCGTCCAACAGAAATTCAAGTCATTAAAGAGTGAAAATGATTGTTTTTTTTTTTTTCTTTTTTAGGGATCCGAACTTTAAGACCTCCATTTCATCATGAAGAAGTTTGGTTACTATCATGATTTCGACTAAAATGATAACTGGTTGGCTAACACTAGGATATTTTTTATTTATAATTTTATTTTTTTATGAAAATGTAAATTATGACATTTTTATGAATTAGTTTACCTAAACAGAGCGCAGGACGGATGAATCTCAAATAATCTTTAATTTTGAATGGTTTATGGACCGTCATTATTTTGCCTTATTTTAAGGACTTCGTTGTTTAGTTATGTTACTGCAAGAGAAGGCAGCCTCCCACCATTTTATTTATTATGATGGGGGAGAGAGATTAAATTAACAAAAAACTATTCAGACTTTGTCTTTTAAAATAAGAGTCAGATTTGAACTTTTAACCATTCCTACTAAGGGGTTATGTAAATATAATCTTATAATAAATTAATAATTCTTAAAATAAGAATTAAATTTTGAAATTGTTTATTAGGTTTTAGTTTTTGAATTCATGTGTTCTTTTCTAGCTTAAATCAGTGGACTACATAAGCTAACAGTTACTATAAAAGCTTTTGCAACTTTATGAGTGTAAGCGAAGTTAATTGAATCAAACTGTACATAATTTAATATATATTATAAAATCGATATTATTCCATTTTCAGTGCAATTTAAAAATTGAAAATAATATTTGAATTTAAAAATAATATTTAAAGAAAATAATATTTGAATGAAAATGAAAGTAATAAAAAATAAGAATAATGGATACCAAATTTAGGTATTCTATTCTCAGCATAATTCTGAAATCGTGTATAATATTTGATTAAAAATAAAAATAATGAAAGATGAAAATACTCGATATAAAATTTACGTAACAAAACCATTAAAGAGAACCATCTATGAATAAAGACTAAAATAATGTTGTTAACATTTTCTTTTATATTTAATAAAGAATTACAAGAATCTCATGTAAGATCCAAATCCTAATGCACCTAAAAGACTAATTGATACTCAAATTTTAAGCTGGTTGTAATTAATTTAAGTGGGTTAAATTGAAAAAAAAAAAAAAAAAAAAAAAAAGCAGCTTATGGGCCGACTAAGCAAGCCCAAAGCAACTTGGGCTCTTAATGAGAAAATTGAAGCATGAATAATTGGGTAAAAAAAAAAAAAACAAAAGAACAAAACGGTGGGCTTTAAATGAAGCAAGAAAAGGCGATTGTTCCTTCATAAAAAATATAATTTAAAAAAAAAAAAAATGGGGCAATGGCGGAGTCACCATATAAACTAAAAAATGGAGCAATTCACCGTATAAACAAAACGATTGCAATGGTCAAGCATAAAAGAGAAGAAGTGAGCAGTCAAAGCAAAAGCATCAAGAATAATATATATATATATATATATATATATATATATATTCTTGGGTTTTATAATTAGGTATGTCTGATTTTGAAAAGTAAAAACTAACTAATTAAATTCATCCATTATAAATAAATTAAATAAAAGAGAGAATTTATTTTAAAAGAAATAATATAATGAGTAAATTTTATTAATTAATATTTTTTAAAATTAGATATAACTGATTTTAAAAATTACATATATATATATTTTAAAGAGGCAAATTGAGATGACCCCAGGGAGAGGATGAGTGGCTGAGAAAACAAAACGAATAGTGGCATTTTTTAAGCGAGAAACGACAAGTGTCAAGCTTTTAGCTTGAATAAGTCAACCAAGCAGAAAAACAAAAGTGATTAAAGTGGCTGATTTCGGATATATCTGTATGTGGTCAATTATAAGCAAAGCACACATACAGATTAGAATTCAGGGGCTGAAAACTGGGCAGCAGGAAAAGTGATCAGAAGAAAGAAAAAGGAAAAAAATATATATAATAATTAGAGTAGATTTTGAGCTGAGTTTTGGTGTGTAATAAATTCAGTTTCAGATTCAAATTTCTGATTTGATTTTTATAAGTTTTAAAAATTGGTTTTTGTGTTAGTTTTAGGTGGGGAAGAACCAAGAAGAACACGGGTGCTATTGGTTCAAAATAAAATTTGAAATTTAATTTGTGAGTGATTTACCCCATATTTGTTGTATTCTAAATATATTTTTACAATGAAATTTAAATATTGGAAGAATAAAATGCATTGATATGTTGTAGGCTAACAGACTGTCTAAATTAATTAATTTTAAAAATGTAAAAACTCAATTTCAATGATTAAAAAATTAAATTTTTATACTTTCAGAACTTGCTTAATTATTAAGAATAGTGCCAAAATGACTTGTTACTGTTAACTATCTA
The DNA here is from genome assembly GCA_021234005.1 of Nephelium lappaceum. NCBI lineage: Eukaryota > Viridiplantae > Streptophyta > Magnoliopsida > Sapindales > Sapindaceae > Nephelium > Nephelium lappaceum. The sequence continues at coordinate 15,078,782 of CM038009.1, forward strand.
AAAATTTTAATTAATTTTGAATATGTATCATTGATGTAATATATTTGAATGTGTCTTGAAATGTATTATCAATAATTATAATTTTATAGTAAGGTATATCTTCGTGAGAGGAAGCTTGAAACGAGTTAAATGACTATGACAGATAACTCAGGAAAGATGATTATATAATCGAGTATCATGTTAATGCTAAATTATTGTCAAATACAAATTATAGTCCATTAACATATTATTGCACTCCTTTTAATAATGTTGAATGAAATTGTATAAATTATTCTATATATTGCAATGTAGTTGCAATCCATGATACCGAAACTTAATGTTACTTGTTTAGAGGGTAGGTATATGATGGGATTACAAACATTGTTTTTTGTTGAAGTGTGCCTACCATGGCTTTAAAAAAAAAAAGAAAAAAAAAAAGGGTAGGATGAAGATCATTTCATGACTTGGTCTGATGGTAATAAATAAAAGCCTCAACTTTAAAAGATTTCGATTATTCGAGTTTTGGTTTAATTGATAGGTTTGATTTTTTGATTTTTAGAGGTTCCCATCACAAACATGTCAAGTTATAAATTATGAATAGAAATGAAATGGTTCCAATAACATAACATAAATACACACAACAAGAGTAAAATGGGAAACTATGTAGCCCACATGTCCCTTCCAGCTATTCAATCCTTTGTTGAATCTTTGTTGGGTAGTTAATTGTCATTATTTCATACCTAGTTTACTTATTATTTATGTTATGTTTTTTAGTGGAATTGGTACTTTTATTTTATTTTGTGTTTTTATGTTTGAATTTAGGTTTTGATAAGAGAATAGTAGAATTGCTAGATTTTCGGAATGAATTTCTGTGAAGGAAATCAGGGATCCGGTTTAAAGAAAGCTCGAAAGACAAGTTCAGGGGCTTAATTGAAAAAAGGTAGAATCTTTTGAGCTAAAGTGCAAAACTAGAGAACCTGGGGAATCCAAATGCAAGTTTACAAGCTACAACTCATAAAACGGTAGCCAAGTTTGCATTTCGAGTCGCGCTCCGGGTCAAAATCACCATTTTGGGTTGCAAAGATTCGTGCATTTTTTAGCCATTGCCGTTTCGGGTCACGCACATGGTTTCAGGTTACGGATTCGGGTCGAATAGGGTAAGGATCCGCACGCATGTTTCCTTTCTATTTGTTGCTGCTTTGGGTCGAGTTTCAACCCCCATCTATGCACATGGGTTTTGAAAGATCTGCATGTTTTGTTGAATGGGATGTTATGTCACGACTTTATGTCGCATGTTCACAAAGTACAACTTTAAGCTACGGTAAATAAGGCAGTGCAATATCCGAGTTAACAGCAGAAACCAAATTGATTGCAAACCCAAATTTCCTATTCTTTTGCCATGACCCCCAAGTATTTTTGCCTATAAATAGGTGCTCTCTCCACACCATTCAACACACATAAGAGGAAGAGAGACGAGAGGCTTGGGTTGCAACAGATATTCTTGGGTTTATTTTTCTCTAGTTATTTTTATTTTTATTTTTATGTTTTGTTTGAAGCCATGAGTAGCTAATTTTCTTATTAGTTAAGACTAACTTGAAGCTCTAAATATGAATTCAGTTCATTCTTATTTTTAATGAAGTATTTTATTTTTGCATGATGAAATTAATTGTCTCAATTTAAATTATATTTTATTTATTTTGTTTCTTTGACTGGCCATCTTAGGAGCATGTTCTTAGATTATGTTGTAATAATATAAACCGCACATCATACGAGAGTATTTTTAATTTGCAACAATCAACTGCTTACGATCCAATTGGGGGATATTAATTTATAGACACCTAGGATAGACATCATGTACTAGGATTTATGTAATATTCATATTCTTCTAGTATTTAATGGATTCCAATTATTAAACATAATTAAACATTATTGTAAGCCCTCAAACGTAATTTTACGGATCTCCCTGGAAATAGTCCCTAAGTGGTGGTTAGAGATCCTAAATGGTCCATGGAAGTGCCTAAGGATATATGGAACCTATAGAGATCGATTTAGACTTGATTGGATATTAACCGGAAGGATAAAATGGTGAATGAAATCGAGTAATAATTTAAGGTGATAAGGGATTAAATTGAAGATAAGCTTTAATAATTGTGGTCAAAATGAAATTAAGCTAAAAGTCAAGGGAGGAGACTGATATTTTTAAGGGACGTGACCGTTATTTTGAGGATAGTTTGGGGAGGAAAATAGAAGCCAAAAGTTGGTCTAAAAATCAAGAGAGAGAGAGTGAGTGGTCGCCGAAGAAAAGAGAAGAGAAGAGAAGAAGAATAGAAGAAGAATAAGAGAGGAGGAAGAAAACTGCCGCGCCGGAGCCGACCAACCACCGAGCAGACCGTCGCCAAGCTTGCCGATGCAACTAGACCTCGCTATGCCTCGCCGCAGAACCGAGCAGACCGAAGCAGAGAAGAACTCGACGTCGAGCGAAGAGAAAGCAGATTCAGGCAGAACCGACCGCCGACCGCTGCCGCGACGACGCCGACGAGTAGCTTTAGCTGATTTCGATGCCGAGCTTGTTGATCCAGCCGCAAACCCGACGCCAATCAGACTTGAACGAGAGCAGAACCAAGCTGAAATGGAGTTGAACCGAAGCTGAACCAGCTCATCCCGTGCGACAGAACCGACGCCGATTGACGGCGAAACCGTAGCAAATCCACAGCGGAACCGAGAGGGAAAGAGAGAGGAGAAAGAGGAGAAGAAAACCCAGCCCAGACCAGCTCCAATCAACGTCTTTTTCAGCTCGAAATCAAGCTCAAAACAGTGTCGCGAAAAGAGAATCTGACCAAGGAAAAGAGGCTTGCGCCTAGGAGAAGAAAAAGGGAGGAAATCCAGCTCAAATCAGTTCGTTTACGCTTCTAATCCAGTCCTGAATCAAGCTTAACGTGAAGAGGAAGAAAGCGATTCCGTAGGGAAGAAATCGGGTGACGAGAGCGCTCAAGGATTGAGGAGAGAGGATTAGGGGCTTCGGCCATTTTCAGTCGTCAATTTTGTGAGTGAGTTTTATTTAAAGATTTTAAGAATATTTCAAATTTGAAGTGTGATTTGATAAATTAATTGTTTACTTGAGCTTATTTTAAATGCATTGATATAAGCATGAATTTAGAGATTGAAATAATGTTATTTTGTGCTTTTGCTCTTACTAAAGATATTATAGTGCTTAATGTATTCAAAAAATGAGTTTTAGTGCGTATTGCACTCAGAAATAAGATTTTAGTGCTTTACGCACTCAGAAAAGAGGTTTGTGCTTTTGCACCAAAAAGTTAAAGTAGAAAAAGAAAAGTGTTTTCAAAACCAGAAGTATCCCCTCAGGGATTTTCAGAGATTACAGATCAGTTTAGACCCGATCGGTCTATCTTACAGCAATTGGCACAGTCCTGGGAAGGGGATAAGTCACTAACATGGGGGATAAGTGTCAGAGTCTGTCAGTCGAGTCGCCATTACTGATGTGGGGTAATGTTTCGTGAGCTATGGTTAGCGTTGGGCAATTCCGCACATGGCCACGAGATGTCTCAGAGCAGGCGAGCTATGATTAGCGTTGGGCAATTCCGCACATAGCCGCGAGATGTCTCCGAGCTGGTGAGCTATGGTTAGCGCTGGGCAATTCCGCACATAGCCGTTAGACTTGAGAGACCCCAGATTTAGGGATACTATGGTAATTTTGAAAGATATCAGAAAATAGCTTCAAAAGAAAAGCAGATTTAAGGAAAAAGAAATTTTATAATTATTATTCAAGTTATTTATGATTTTCAGTTACAAGTTTTGAATTTAAAAGCAAACATGTGTTTATATATAAATTCTCTTATTTAAGTTGATATTTAAGAGATTTAAGTTTGAAACGTTTTAGAAATAAAAAATAGTTTTCAAATGTTTTCAGAGGATGATGGTTTTGAAAATCAGATTTTCAAAGAAAAGATAAATTATTACTCATTGAGCTTCTAGCTCATTATATTTTCTGTTTTATATAAAAACCTCCTCATGTACTCTCAGCAGGTAGCCAAGCAGTAGCGTTACCTCTAGTGGGCGAGCCAGCGCGACACTATGACATCTTGAACAACTCATTTTTGCATTAGTGATATTTTCATGTAAATCTCTTTTAAAATGTAATTTGCATTTGTAATTATTCATTTGTAACTGTTTTTAAATTGTTTTCCGATTTAAATGCGATTTATTAAATGTGATTAGAATTTATTTAAGTTGATTTGAGAATGAAACGCATGATTGAGGCCTACGGGCAATCAGAAGTTGGGTTGGTGCTGAAAATAGTTGAAATGTTGATATTTTTGTAAACAGGTCTTTCGGGAACGTTAAAAATGCAGCCGTTATGCTGCCGAAATTTTATTAGAAAAACGAGTTTCGAAAATGAATTTAAAATTAAAATTAAAAATTTTTCCTACATGTTTTTAGTTTTTAAAGAAAACCTAACCCAACGATGTTTAAGAAAGTATGAAAGAGTGTAGGGTTCGCTCCACGAGTTTCGCTTAGCCCGACGAGTCGGGTCTGAGAAGGATCCGTTGGGGTGCCCGGCGTGACCGACCATATCAGAGTTAGAGGTATCCGGGTTGGGTCGCGTCAATTATGCTAGGTTATAATTAAGAATACACACATTTACATAGATATCATACGATTTGCATATTCTCTAAGGAATAATCTATACGACCTGAGTTACTCATACCTTATCCTGAACGTCTTTGTCATCCATTAATATTATTATACTTCATATATTTATTCATAGATTGAAATATTGTTCAATAGTTGATAGAATGTCCTAGCTAAGTTCTCTCTTATTGATTTTCCTTATTAAGTTTTGTTTTCTTATTGCAATTAAGTTTCAAACCCAATTCTGAAAACCCATTTCATTTAATTTAATTGTTTAAATAAAATTGAAATTTAAAGTAAGATAATAACTCTTCGTGGTATCGACTCTTGCTTGTCATTGTATTTAATCAAACGATTTGTGCACTTGTAAGGTTTAAAATTTGATTTACAAAAAAATTAACCAACAATCTTCCAATTGATCAAACTCCATGAGTATTGTTTGTAGGCCCTTAGGTCCTGTAAATTCACTATCAATTACATCATGAGTAGGACCACTGATAGGGCTAACGATTTTTCTATCTTCTCCAACCAGTGCATTCAAAATGCTACTTTTACCAACATTTGGCCGCCCAAAAATTGCAATTGCAGGAACATAGTCTCTTTCTTCATTTGGATCCCTAAAAGTTGTGATCAATGAAACACCAATCACCTAGTTACAACAGCTAATTTTAACAAATGCTCATCAACGTTGCAAATAAGAGCATCAATTAGCATATATAGTGAATGCCAGCGCTTGATTACATGACATTCAAAAGTAGGAAAGAGTAAAGTTCATCTCCAATTTGATTCAATTTTTTTCTTTCTAGGCAAAATAATAATAATAATAATAATAATAATAAAAGAGAAGTTCATAGCCAATTTGATTAAAACTAAGCAACAAATTGCAAAATTTCAGTTGTAATCATAAAATTTATTTGATAGAAAAAACGAATAAAAAAAAGTACGTGCAGCCAAAACTAGTACTTCAAAAAAATGACGGTGAATTACATTGCTTCACCATTAAGTTGATTAGTTTAATATATATAGGTTTGCTTCACAATTAAGTATATTAACTAAAGTCAAAATCCACTACCATATTAGCAAGTCAAATATGACTTCATTAATGAGCCGTCCATCTAAAACAATAAAACGGCTTCATCCTTGACAATATGTTTTTTTTTTTTTTTCTTCTTCTTCTTTTTGAGCTAACTTACGAATTTGAATTAGTAAATATATTTAAGGATATTATGAAAAACCCCCTGAAAAACAAAATAATAAAAAATTACACTCGATTTTCATTTTATTAGGTGAATTGCCCTCTATCGTTAACTTTCCATCTAAATTGTTAACATTTTCTATCGAAAATAGTAAAATGACCAAAATATCCTTATCATATCCCATAAAATTCTTCTTATACCTTTCAAACTTACGAAATGACTAAAATATCATTTAAATTATTAATTAATTAAAATATTAAATAAAAAATAACAGATTTAAAAAAAAAAAATCCTTATTCATACAAAAGTCGTCGTCATTCTTCTTATACCTTTCAAACTTACGAAATGACTAAAATATCATTTAAATTATTAATTAATTAAAATATTAAATAAAAAATAACAGATTTAAAAAAAAAAATCCTTATTAACACAAAAGTTGTCGTCTTCTTCTAAAATATCCTTTAAATTATTAATTAATTAAAATATTAAATAAAAAATAATAGATTTTAAAAAAAATCCTTATTCACACAAAAGTCGTCGTTTTTGTCGTCGTCTTCTTCTAAAATATCATTTAAATTATTAATTAATTAAAATATTAAATAAAAAATAACAAATTAAAAAAAAAATTCCTTATTCACACAAAAGTCCTCCTTCTCCTCCTTCGCACAAAAGTCTTTGTTTTTGTCGTCGTCTTCTTCTAAAATATCCTTTAAATTATTAATTAATTAAAATATTAAATAAAAAATAACAGATTTAAAAAAAAAAAAATTCCTTATTCACACAAAAGTCATCGTCATCTCCTCCTCCTCCTCCTTCACACAAAAGTCGTCGTTTTTGTCATCGTCTTCTTCTAAAATATCCTTTAAATTATTAATTAATTAAAATATTAAATAAAAAATAACAGATTTAAAAAAAAAAATTCCTTATTCACACAAAAGTCCTCCTCCTCCTCCTTCACACAAAAGTCGTCATTTTTGTCGTCGTCTTCTTCTAAAATATCATTTAAATTATTAATTAATTAAAATATTAAATAAAAAATAACATATTTTAAAAAAAAAATCCTTGTTCACACAAAAGTCGTCGTTGTCCTCCTCCTCATCCTTTAAATTATTAATTAATTAAAATATTAAATAAAAAATAACATATTTTAAAAAAAAAATCCTTGTTCACACAAAAGTCGTCGTTGTCCTCCTCCTCATCCTTTAAATTATTAATTAATTAAAATATTAATAAAAAATAACAGATTTAAAAAAAATTTTCCTTATTCACACAAAAGTCGTCGTTGTCCTTCTCCTCATCCTTTAAATTATTAATTAATTAAAATATTAAATAAAAAATAACAGATTTAAAAAAAAAATCCTTATTCACACAAAAGTCCTCCTCCTCCTCCTTCACACAAAAGTCATCGTTTTTGTCGTCGTCTTCTTCTAAAATATCATTTAAATTATTAATTAATTAAAATATTAAATAAAAAATAACAGATTTAAAAAAAAAATTCCTTATTCACACAAAAGTCCTCCTCCTCCTCCTTCACACAAAAGTCGTCGTTTTTGTCGTCGTCTTCTTCTAAAATATCATTTAAATTATTAATTAATTAAAATATTAAATAAAAAATAACAGATTTAAAAAAAAAAAATTCCTTATTCACACAAAAGTCGTCCTCCTCGTCCACCTCCTCCTCTGGGTTCCATTCGAACTGACCTCCTCCTCCTCCTTTGGGTTCCATTCGAACTGACCTCCTCCTCCTCCTCCTCCTCCTCTGAGTTCCATTCGAACTGACCTCCTCCTCCGGGTTCCATTCGATTGGGTTGATTGTAGTTTTTTTTTTTTCCTCCTCCTAGACTCGAATCGAACCCAGATCTGGGTTCCATTTGAACCCAATTCTAGGTTCCATTCGATTGGGTTGATTGTAGTTTTTTTTTTTAGTTGTTTTTGGTTGATTGGATTTTGGATTGATGTGTTGAATTGGTAAATTTGATTGTAGTTTTTTTTTTTTTTTTTGAGTTGTTTTTAGTTGATTGGATTTTGATGTTTTTAAATTGTTTTGGTATTTTAAGATTGTTGTTTATGCTGTTGGTTCCATCAGATTTGAGTGATGTTGGTAATGTGTTTTTATGTTTAGGATTTTGGATTGATGTGTTGAATTGATAAATTCTGATGATGACATTTTTTTTTTAATTTTAATTTTTTAAAAGTTTTTTAAAATTTTTTTCATTTTTTCATTTTAATTATTTTATTAAATTACCATTTTACCCTTAAATGTTAACACCAGTTGGTTTTTTTTAGACAGCAGGGGGCGGTTTACCTAATAAAATGAAAACCAGGTATAATTTTCGATTATTTTATTTTTCAAGAGGGTTTTTCATAATATCTCATATATTTATGAACCTTCAAGAGGAAAAAAAAAAAAAGAGCTCATTTTCATTAACAAACTATGTGAAAAACTATTCTTCAACTTAAACCAACTAAACTTTTATCAATTTAGTTTAGGTTATCATATTCATTTGGTTTGTCTTGATATATATAATCAATATGATGTATATTTGTTTGGTTTGTGTTACTATTAAGCTCCAAAATGAAGCAAAATGATATTTGCAACCCTATCACACAAAAGGGTGAATGAGATATTTTGAGAAAACAAAACGATAGTGGAAACAAAAGTACCAAATGCCATTCAAGATTAAAACCATATAAAAAGAGGAAGACTTCATTTTGATGCGACCCAACCTGGATATCTCTAACTCTGATCCGATCGGTCACGCCGGGCACCCTAACGGATCCCTCCCAGACCCGACTCGTCGGGCTAAACGAAACCCGTGGAGCAAACTCTAAACTCTTTCATACTTTCTGAAATATCGTTGGGTTGAGTTTTCTTTAAAAACTAAAAACGCGTAGGAAAAATTTTTTATTTTTAAATTTTAAATTCATTTTCGAAACTCATTTTTCTAATAAAATTTCGGCAGCATAACAACTATATTTTTAACGTTTCAGAAAACCTGTTTACAGAAAAACAACACTTCGACTAAAATTTATCACCAACCCAACTTCTGGTTGCCCGTAGGCCTCAATCATGCATTTGATTTCCAAATCAACTTATGAAAATTCAAATGACATTCAATAAACCACATTTAAATAAAAAACAGTTTAAAAACAGTTATAAACAAATAATTCCAACTTTCAAATCACTTATACATTTCAAAAGATATTTACATGGAAATGATAGATGCAAAGTCAACTGCTCAAAATATCGTCGTGTCGCGCTGGCTCACCCGCTGGAGATAATGCTACTGATCGACTACCTGCTGAGAGTACCTGAGGAGGTTTTTATATAAAACAGAAAATAATGAGCTAGAAGCTCAGTGAGTGATAATTTATCTTTTCTTTGAAAATCTGGTTTTCAAAACTTTCTCCTCTAAAAACATTTGAAAACTATTCTTTGTTTCTAAAGTGTTTCAAATTTAAATCTCTTAGAACTCAATTTAAATAAGAGAATTTATATATAAACGCAAGCACGTATTTAAATACAAAACTTACAACTGTAAATCATAAATAACTTAAATAATAATTATAAAGTTTCTTTTGCCTCAAATCTGCTTTTCTTTTTAAACTGTTTCCTGATATCTTTTTAAAATTACCATAGTATCCCTAATCTGGGGTTTCTCAAGTCTAACGGCTATGTGCGGAATTGCCCAGCGCTAACCATAGCTCGCCAGCTCGGAGACATCTCGCGGCTATGTGTGGAATTGCCCAGCACTAACCATAGCTCGCCTGCTCTGAGACATCTCGAAACCATGTGCGGAATTGCCCAGCGCTAATCATAGCATACGAAACACTACCCCACATCAGTAATGGCGACTCGACTGACAGACTCTGACACTTGTCCCTCCAAGTTAGTAACTTATCTCTTCCCAGGACTGTGCCAACTGAAGTGGGATAGACCGATTGAGTCTAAACTAGTCTGTAATTTCTGAAAATCCCTGAGGGGATACTTTCTGGTTTTGAAAACACTTTTCCTTTTTCTACTTTAACTTTTTGGTGCAAAAGCACAAATCTCTTTTCTGATTTCGTAAAATACCAAAGTCTGATTCTGAGTACAATAAGCACTAAAACTCGTTTTCTCAATGCATTTCTTTGATAAGTGCACAAGCACCAAATAACATCATTTTAAGCTCTAAATTTATGCTTATATCAACACATTTAAAATAAACTCATGCAATTATTTATTAAATCAACTTATCAATTTGAAATACCAAATACTTTTAAAATCTTTTAAAATAAAGTTTACTCACAAAACTGATAGCTGAAAATGGCGCGTGTGGAGGCCCTAATCCTCTCACCTCGATCTTCGAGCTCCCTCGTCACCTACACAACATATGGAAGCATAAATTTATACTCACGTCAACTTCTGGAAACTTGAAATTACCAAATTACATAATCGTCCCTCAAACTAGCTTATCGCGCGATTGGCTTTATCTTTAACTTTTTATTATTCTCTTGGTTCCCTAAACTCCCAATAAACGTAAATCCATTTATTTATCAACTTATTTTCACTCAAAACCAACCAACAATGAATCATAACCAAATCCGCTTCGAAATCAACTTTATCATCGACAAAATCTTCAATAACGATACTCCTAAAACTCGAACACTTACCCTTGGTTTCTTTCTCACAAACTCATCCTTTTACTCTTCGATTTGGACCCAATTTGGGACTGATTTGGAGCGTAAACGGGCTGATTTGGGCTGAGGTCGGGTTGGATCTCCTCTCTCTTTCTTCTCCTTTTTTTTTTTTTACGCTGTTTGGATCTAGTTTCTGCTTGTTTTTGCACGTGATGGAGGCTGGTCTGGACTGGGTTTTCTTCTCCTTTTTCTCCTCTCTCTTTCCCTCTCGGTTCCGCCGTGGATCTGCTGCGGTTTCACAGTCGATTGGCGGCGGTTCTATCACGCGGGATGAGCTGGTTTTGGCCGCCGTTCAGCTCGGTTTCAGCTCGATCTGGTGCGGGTCGGTGACAGGTGCTCGTAGGCGTCGTCGCGGCAGCGAACAGGTCTTGTTCGCGGCAGTTCTGCTCCGTTTGGCGTCGCGCGGCAGTGGTCGGCGGATCTGCTTCGTTTCAACGTCGCGACGTCGAGTTCTGCTCAACTTCGGTCAGCTTGGTTCTGTGGCGAGGTTCGGCAAGGTATGGCGAGCTTGGCGACGGTCGGTCGGCGGTGATCGGACGTCGGCAGTCTTCTCTTCCTTCTTCTTCTTTCTTCTTCTTTCTTCTTCCTTCTTTTCTTCTTCTCTTCTCTTTTCTACGACAGCTCACTCTCTCTCTCTTTAGATTTTTAGACAAACTTTTTGGCTTCTATTTTCCTCCCCAAACTATCCTCAAAATGACGGTCACGTCCTGCTAAAATTTTAGTCTCCTCCCTTGACTTTTAGCTTAATTTCCCTTTAACCACAATTATTAAAACTTATCTTCAATTTAGTCCCTTATCACCTTAAATATTTACTCGATTTCATTCACTATTTTATCCTTCCGTTTAGTCTCCGATCGAGTCGAAATCAATTTCTATGGGTTCTCTATGACCTTAAGTATTTCCATAAACCAAGTAGGGTCTCCAATAATCATTTAAGGACTATTTCCGGGAACTCCATAAAATCAAATTCGAGGGTTTACACATTTGGTCTCTATGTTTTTGAAAAACTTATTATAGTGGGGTTGACTACAATATGTCAACCTTGATCAAGCCTAGCCAGTCAACTTCCTCTAGATCCCGACAACCTGTGTCCTGCACAAATCAAACAAAGGAGAGCGAGAGTGATTTAGACACTGGTGTGGTGTCACCTGAAGACATTTTGACGCTCAAGTCAGTAAATTATGTAAAGTTAGGAAATAAGTAGTAAAATAGCAGTAAATGTAATAAAAGATAATAGATGTCAATCTAACGTTGGAGTGTAGGCCAGTGGGGCAGTGGACGCTTTGATGATGGTCAATAAATGGCGGTCCAGCATCTTAGACAGGGTGTATGTCTGCCAAGGAATGAATGGAGGCTACTTGGAATCGTGGCTCAGTGAGACAAGGCCTCACTTGTATGTGTAATGATAAAGGTGGTGATCAGAGATCCGTCAATTATGGAGGAGTGTTAGTAGGAAAGCAATAATGTCAACGGAGTATGGACTTGTAAGAGAGTACTTGGGCAGAGTAATAATATAGTGAGTATGTATGGCTGCTTTACTATGAGGCTAGTGCCCCTTTATATAGGCAACGTAGTCTTACAAAGTAGGGAAGGTCCCAATTTAAGTAGGCTTAGGACATATAGTTATAGTAGACTTAAGAACATTGTGGTTATCCCTAGATTTTAGGTCATAACATGATTGTGTTCTATCCGACTTCATTCTTATTTTGTAGGAAAGAATCCTAGATGAATCAAACTTGATTATGTACGAGTTAAAGTAGGTATGTAGGTTCCTGGGCTTGCGCCATGTCGACCAGATTAATGGACCGACCTATTAGCTACTTAGGCCAATAATCTAGGGGCTTGGGCAGCGTTGACTAAACTGCTGGGTTCGATCTCCGACTCCTCTTGGGCCATTATTCAATAGGCTTTCTGGATTGGGTTAAGCAATCTATTAGGTCAGTTTACCGTAATTCATTTTAGGCCTGTTTCGTGGGCTTGGTGATTGTTGGCCACCACACTTCTCCTTTTTAATTGTGAATTTGTTTATGCCTCTCATGGTCCCTCACGATTTCAATATTCATCATTTTAGTCTCTTTCACCTGATTTTTAACGGTGAAAGCTAACATAAAATACATATTGGCTATTTTACCCTTATTTAAAATTACCAAATTACCCTTTATAAAAATTAATAAAAGAAAACAAAAACTTTAATTTCTACCATCCATCAAGTCGTAATGGATGGTGGAGATTTAATTTATAAATTAAAACTTAAATTTAAAAATATATTAGTAAATTAATACATTTAAAAATAAAAATAAAAAATAAAAAATCAGAATCCCATTTGTTTTCCCCTATTTTTTCTTTTCTTTTTGCTCATCATCATCATAAATTGTGGCTCAAAGATCATCAGAGACAGAAGCACAAAGCTGTGGCTCGAGGATCATCACCATTGTTATCAGCGACGCAATCAGCAACGTCGCCATCCATTGCCGTCATCGATGATGGCAGATTCAGATCGGCAGCAGATCCTCATCATCATCGGCACAAGTCTTTTCTTCTGCATCACTGTCAGCGGCGAATGACTTGACTACTGCAAGGTTTTTGGTTGAATTGGTGCTTCTCCATACATCATGAAAATAATATAAATATGAACATGTAGGTTTTACTGGTGTGGAATGACAATCAATAATCTTTAGCCATATTTACACAACAAAGGCATTTGCTCATCAATATATCAAAATTATAAGTCTGTCATGGGTTATGTTACACTGCTACTCTACAAGATTTGTAACTATACATAGTTAGATTAAATTAATTTGATTTTAATTCAACAACTAAAATAAATGAAAAATATCAAAAATGGAAACTAAAAATATGTTAAAAATAGATAATGAATCTCTTATATCTATTCTATTCATTGTATCTATTTGGTATTATCAAAGTTCTTGTATACTAACTAAATTCTAAAAGTGACATACGCATAGTCGAAACTTTGAAAGTGTTTCCATGTATTAGCTATAAAAGTCTTGCTAATTTAAAGACTAGTACGATTTTATAATGAATAGATATTAGTTAGATGAGTCAATTACAGTAAAGATAACTACAAAATAATCTAGAATTTCAAAGTCTTAGATTATGACGAAATTCTTGAGCAAAACTTTAGAAAAAGCAGGAATAACGAATGAAAAAAAGGAGAAAATAAACAAGATTGGGACAATGGTGCTTGTTAAAGTGCTACTTGTCTGCCATAGCTATATGTGTAAGACTCTTATTTATTTATTTGTGTTAAGTATTATAATTGATTCGGAATTTGAAAAAAGAAGAAAAAATTTGAATTATAAATAACTTTTAGATGGAAGTATTACTAAACTAATCTCTTTTCTTATTATAGCGTTAAGTTAATAGGTTACATTGTGTAATTAGTTGAAAATTGAAGGTATACTGATTAAAAAAATGTATAATAGTTAGGGCTATGATAAAAAAAAGAAAAAAGTTGGAAGAAAAAGGAAAATGGATCATGGAGATATTTCTACCCAAAATGAGAATGAAATATGTTGTTTCTTCAATCAAAAGAAATTGAAACATGTGACTAAGAAAAACATTAAGGGTATGGGACCAGGAACATTATGGTGATTCACCAAACGATGGTATATATGTTTGGTTAGAGATTAGGCTATTGACAGATAAAGAAATTAACATATTTACGTAGATTTGAATATTTTGTTGTTGAATATAGGAATGTGAAAGCACAAACACACACATATATATATATATATATAAACTTTCGTAATTTATTATAAGTATCTTTTGTATTTTTCCTTTATAACCCATGGAAAGACGGTGGTGGCTGCTGAGGTTCAAATTTTATCAATTAGTGTAATGCACCAAGTTTTTAGATGTTATATGTACTGGGGTTTAAATCTGTTTTACTTTAAATTTAGGAGAAATCCGAAAAAAAATCTCCCTTAATTTATCTAAATCTCCATTTTTTCACCTCTAATTTGAAATTTACCTAAAATCCTCTTGACTTCAAAATAAATATTTAAAATATCTCTTGAAAGTGGGTGACAGAACAACAATGCCATTAATCGTCACTGATTCCGTTAAATTGAATAAATTTGATATTATTTTTCATCCTATTCAATATTGCCCCAGATAAAGGATTGTATGATATTTAATCATCTAAACTACAATATAATCTCATTAAATTCAAACAGTCTAATTTATACCAATCCAATAAGCATTGGAAAATGAGATTCGATCCTTCTCTAAGTCTCACCATTATATAAGACAGACAATTTCATTGGATTTAAGAAATATAAAAATTGATTAAAGACACAAAGGAATGTAATTATATTCAATGTCCTCATAAGATTTAAGAAATACACAATTTGATAAAAAAAAAAACAAAAAGGAGTGAAATTAAATTTCCTCATTGGATTTAAGAAATACACAAATTGATTAATGAAACAAAAAGGCATGTGATTATATTTGATTTCCTTATTGGATTTAGGAAATACGCAACTTGATTAAAAACATAGCAAGGAATGTGATTATATCTGATTACCTCATTGGATTTAACAAATACACAAATTGATAAAGACACAAAAAGGAAAGTGATTACATTTGATTTCCTCATTGGATTAAAGAAATTTTCAAATTGATTATTAAATACACAAAAAGGAATGTGATTATGTTTGATTTAATTCCTTATTCGATTTAACAAATACACAAATTAATTAAAGACACAAAAGGAAAATTTTATGCATATTGATATTGTAAATTATTTCCATAATAAATACGTAAACGACCACAACTCGCTTAAGGTTGTTTTTTTTTCAAAAAAAATAAATTCACGTATGTTCCTTAGTATTATTTATTTTTTTTTTTTTATCTATTTGAACATTTTTGCCATGTTAATATATGGTCCTTATTTTTTTTGAAAATTTATTACTTCTGTTCATACTTTTTTCAAAATTGATCTATCAACTTTATTTGTGCGTTGGTCAAATATTAACCAATGCTAACAAATTTAAGGATTTTTCTGTCTTAATATTTTAAAGCACATATATATTGACATATTATAAATGTATGGACGTACCCATTCTAGACAATATGACTCAGACATAAGACACAAGTATCAACTTGTAACATAGTGATCATATAAAATCAGGTGGGTAGGGTTTCCACTTCAATTAATTAAAGACAAAACCTATCATAATTAATGATGTTGATGTTTTGAACTATAGTGACCAAAAAAAAAAAAAAGAAATTAGAAAGTGGAGAGAGGCCAAAGTAAATTGAAACGGAATATCCTAAATATAAATTAAAGACTCATTTGTTGGGTACTGGCTGGCTCGATATGCTTGATATTTTTATCTTCAAATCTCTCCTCCTACATTTGTAGTATCTATTTTGTTAAAACTTGATCGTCCGTATACAATTGTAATAGATATTGATATTGGTTCTATATTGTTATTGTTGATCATCCATGTTAATTATGAAGTGGGCTTTGTACTTATGTTTTTGGGTCAAGCATTATTCCCTTAATTTAATTAAAAATAGGGTTGTATTGTTTAAGTTGATTAACCAAAATAATATTGTAAAAAAAACGACTATATGTAGTCTATTAAAAAAGTTGAAATTAAGAAAACAAAAGAAAATGAATCTTGAACACATTTCTACCCAAAATGACAAGAAACAAATATGTGACTGAGAAAAACATTAGTTATGGGAGGAGGCCAGGATAGTGATTCAACAAATGCATTATGCATGATAGTGATGTTGTTTGGTTAGAGATTAGGTTTGAAAGGTTGAGAAATTAATATTTTTCTGGAGCTGAATTTTCTTTATTGAATGAGTAAACAACATAGATATCATATAAGAGTATCTATATACTACTTGTAAGAATTTGCAAACAACAATATCCTTGAACATACAATGAAGTCACTGACTAATTAGTGTCAGGTGATTAATTTGAATAATATTTTAAAATGAAGGTGATTATGGTTTATGGTTCAATTGCTAACTTACAAAATGAAATGAAACATACAAGAAAAAAAAAAAGCAATTAACATGTATAGTATACATCAATTAATTAGCTGTTAGGATAGATGGATCATGGAAGGACCATATGGCTTTGATGGATCAACCACTACACGGTCTATTGTTGCAAAGTCTTGATGCAACCAAACTTTCTTAAAGTAAAAATCATTATTGTTACTTTTTTTTTTTAGACCAAATCATTATTGTTATTACTTATAATTATAAAATTTTAAATATTAAAGAAAACTTTAAGGATACATTTGTTGTGTGAGATTGAATTGAATTACTTTTAAAAGATGTAATTGAATTAGATAGAACAAGATTAGACTAAATTAATATTGTGATGTGTTTAGTGATATTAAGATTGGATTATCATTAAAATATGTTAAATTAATTTTCAAATATAATAAATATTTGAAATATAAATTACTAAATAAATAAATAAAATTAAAAAAGAAAAAAGAAAGCACATGAGAAGGGATTAATTAGTCCCACCACTTTGGGTGAGATAAGTTATCCACTTTAATGGGATAAAAGAGGAGGTAAATTTTGTCCATTCCTACCTCCACAACAAATATAAATTGGATAAAAAATTTGTTCAATTTCATCCAATGCTGACCCACACACATGCCCCAAAACTATAGACAAATAGTAGTTGGTAGCCGAGGCCTTTCGTTAGTGCGTGAGCTGCCCTATGCCAAAGGTTTGGTATGGTTCTACTTCTAAGAGAACCAAAAATAAGATATGTTTTCATTTTTATGTATGGATTGCTCTCATCCTAATATAGACTACTGTCTCATCTCTATGTGGGTGGATTTTTTTATATGACAGTAGTACTGCAGACTGCACCATCAGTATTTTTATTTTAGTTAGTTTCGATTAATTTTATAGTCGTTGGACTTAAAAAGGAACAAAAATAAATAAATAAAACTACTGTGGAGAAGTTGTGAAGCCAGTACACATGCACATGTACGCATGGAAAAAGCTTGAAGAGTCAAAAGCTTTTTAATAAATGATTTATCCCATGATCAGCACCATCAACATCTCAATGGTCCCAACATTATTGATTGTACGGAATTCAACTCTCCGAGTCTTCTCTTATTAAGCATTGCAAACTGTATATGCTTTTGTCAATGTCTTATAAGAAACAGTTCTCTGTCTCACCTTCTGCTGTTCAGATCGGAACTCTCTCACTGATCCAGCTATGGCAGAAAAGGTTTGTGTGTGTGTGTGTGTGCGCATTGTACTTGTTTATTTTGTTGATTACCCATTTTGTTTACATCATTTGCTTTTTCATGCTTTTACAAGCAAAGGTTACAAAAATGGAGCTGACGGTTGACCTTAAATGCTGTAAGTGCTACAAGAAAGTGAAGAAACTCCTTTGTAAATTTCCAGGTAAAAACACGTTTCTATGTTTCTATATATTCAATTATACGTTAGAATTTCTCAGGTGTAGGTATCTTTGTTTTAATATTATAATTCTCAAAGTTTATAATTGAAACTCCTTTGTAAATTTCCTGGTAAAAACATGGGCTAAATTAACATGTGTCTTGGTGGTTGAATTTTTTGTGGACAACAGAAATACAAGAACAAGTGTACGACAAGGAGAACAACAAAGTGACGATCAAAGTGGTGTGTTGCTGTGCGGAGGAGATGAGAGATAAGTTATACTGCAAAGGTAGAGAATGCATCAAGAATATAGAGATTCTCAAACCACCCAAGCCATCAGAACCGAAAAAGGAACCAGAACCACAGCCATCAGAACCGAAAAAGGAACCAGAACCACAGCCATCAGAACCGAAAAAGGAACCAGAACCACAGCCATCAGAACCGAAAAAAGAACCAGAACCACCAGCACCGCGACCGTGTTACCCACCAACTGTCGTCCTAGTACCGGTTAGATATTGTTGCACTAATTGCCCTAAGGGGGTTTGTAGGGGTCCATGTCAAAATCCATGTTCTTGCTATGGACGACCGGTCAGATACTGTGATGGTTACTGTGGAAAGCCAGTGTGTGACGATTGGTGTGGTGGATATGGAGGCTATTATGGGGGTCGTTGCAGAGAGAGTTATTGTGAAGTGAACTCACAAGATTGTAAGATGATGTAAAAGGTGTGACATCATGCATGGCACGGTTCAAGTCGTCATCATCATCGTGAGGGTATAAGATATATTTTCAGATTTAAATTGAAATTCTCCAAGTCTGTTTTTGGTTTTTTTTTTTGAGGTGATTCTCCGAGTCTGTTCGTATTATGTATTGATGTTTATCAGATGTTGTTGGTGCATTTTAACCAAGACTTTTAATTAAGAAACGCGTTATGTGTGATAATTTTGAGTCTAAGTATATTGTTAGCAAATCTTTTTCTAAAAAGCTCCATTTACTATTAATAAAACAAAGATTAATTTATAATAATCTAAAGAATTAAAACAACTAATTTTTTAAATCCTTCAATTTCATGCGAAAATTACCAGTTATGATGGCAAAAGTTTTGAGTTCAAACTAGTGATAATTTCTATTTCCTTAAGGTCTTTTGATTGTTGAAGAGAAAAATATCACCAAAGAAGAAGAATTAAATTGCTTCAATTAAAACATGTTAGATGACCAAAACATGATGTATAGCAATGACATTTCATTTCATTTTCTAGGTAATAATAACGTAGCAGTCAGCAGCAAACAAATCGAAATTTCTAATATTTTAGTTATAAAAGCAACAAAAGAACAGATTACATTTTTTTAAGTTAACATGATACATCTTCATTTTAAATACAGAATTGACATAGAAATTTATGGATGTAAATGTCATACCATAAATTAACTTTGTCAGAAAATATCAAGGGAGCTACAATTGCTACAAAGCCTTTCCTAAACCGAAGACCAATAAACAAGGAGAATTGCCAATCAAATTCATTGCTTGAAGGGAGTGCAAAAGGATCAAATTTGCTGCATTGAGGGGGAATATGTGTGGCATTTGAACAATTTTTCAAAGGAGGCTCACACAATCCTTCATTGCCCTCAGAGGAAGCATATGGAAATGATTGGAGTTGAGAACTTGTAGGGATCCTTTCCACTAAGTGATTATAGAAGAGATTTAGGACAGAAAGGAAATTCAAGCTTGCTAGTTGTGTGGGTATATGCCCTTGCAAATTGTTCATTGAGAGATCAAAGACTCTAGCTATTTAAGTTTCCTATAGAAGATAGGATTAAGTTTGTCAAAGCATTATGTGACAAGTTAAGAAAGTGCAGAGGTTTGAATAGTTCTAACTCTTCCGATATTAACCCTTGAAAATTGCTTGACAATAAGTCAATGGGGGTGAATATAGTAAAGAGCTTAACTAGCTTCATCTCTAGACCTTTCACTGTAACGGTTATTGCATCTTGGTAGAATTCATTTTCGAAAACTCATCTATAAGGTGTTTGAGGGGAGATTGGGCTTTATGTTCGTCAACCATCATTGCCTCCCAATTTGTTAAGCCTTTTTTTTGGTAGTCTTCCACTAAAGTTATTGAAAGCTAAGTCGACAATTTAAAGCAATGGCTAGGAGACATTAGATTCTATGCAACTAATGTTACCATAGAATTTGTTGGATCGTAAAACCATGACGTGCAAATTGGAGACATTCTTTAACCAACATGGGAAGACATCATTGGTGTTGTTGTTTTCAAAGTCTAAAACATACAACTCTGCGCAATTGGTGAGAGATTTTGGAACCATACGTTCTAATTGATTTCCATTCAAACTAAGTGTTTGAAACCTACAATTTATCGGAAATTTGTCAGGAATGGTTACAAAAAGTCTATTATTTTTTGAATTTAGAATAGCGAAATTTCCACCCCCCTCAACTAAACATGTTGGTAATTTGCCACTCAAATTGTTGCTTGATAAGTCAAGAACTTGAAGATATGATGCACTACACATTGATTTAGGAATAACTCATGTAAGCTTATTATTTGAAACAAAAAAGAACACGTAGTTACCATTGTTGAGAAAATAACCAGTGTCATATGGGATGGAAGAATTAAAATTATTGCTCGAGTAATCAACATATCTCTCATTTTATACTGGGATTGGGACCTATCCTTAAAGCTGGTTAGAATGTAGGTCTAGAAACAACAAGTCAGAAATTGAGTAAGGCTTTTCTAAACCCACCAGGTTATTATGTGAAAGATTTAGTTCACTAGAACAAATTGCAAAATCCAATTAGGTATATCTCTAGAAATTTGGTTGTCTGAAATATCTAATTCCCACAAATGCTGAATATTTCTTAGATTAGAAATCACACTGAGATTGCATGAAGCTAACCCCAAAATCTAAAGGCTGGGAGGGAAAGAAGAAAAGTTGCTACTTATATTAACTGCCACATTGTTGTATGAAAGGTCAAAACGAGAAAGATTGCCAAGCCTTCCAATCATATCCTACTGTACAATGCCATTGAACTTGTTGAAAGAGAGATAGAGTTTTTTCAAGTTTTTGAGCTCAAAGATTGATTCAAGAATAAACCCTTCCAATCTGTTACCACTTAAATAAAGAACTTCAAGTACAAAGGAGGAAGCATTCGGAAGTACAAACAGTGCTGGGTGGATACTTCCATCGAAAAAATTAGAACTTAAATCAATAGGAACAAGAGATTTGGACATATAAAAATTTGGGATTGGACTAGTAAAATGTTAAATGACAAGTCCAAATGTACTAGCTGGGTTAGATTGGCCATTGATTTGGGAAATGGTCCAGTGAAGTTGCAAGCTCACTGCTATGTTCTAGAGGCTTGGGCCGTGTCGACCAAACTGCTAGGTTTGATCTTCGGTTGCTCTTGGGCTATTATTCAATGGCTTTCTGGATCGGGTTGAGCAATCTATTGGGTTAGTCTATTGTCATTTTTGGCCACTACACTTTTCCTTTTCAATTGTGAATTCATTTGTGCCTCTAATGGTCCCTCACATTTTGAATATTCATCATATTAGTCTCTTTGATCTAATTTTTAATAGTCAAAGCTAACATAAAATGCATATTGGCTATTTTACCCTTAGTTTAAAATTACCAAATTACATTTTATAAAAATTAATAAAATAAAATAAAATAAACTTTAAATTTCTACCATCCATCAAGTTGTAACGGATGGTGGAGATTTAATTTATAAATTAAAACGTAAATTTAAAAAATATATTTATAAATTAATAAATTAAAAAATTAAAAAATTAAAAAAATCAAAAATTAAAATCCTATCTGTTTTTCCCTTTTTTTTTTTTCCTTTTTGGTCATCATAATCAGAAATTGTGGCTCGAAGATCATCAGAGACAGAGGCATAAAGCTATGGCTCGAGGATCATCACCATCGTCATCGTCAACGCAATCAGCAATGCTACCGTCCATCATCGTCATCGATGACGGAACATTTTAGATCAGCGGTAGATCCAATCCTAATCGTCATCGGCACGAGTCTTTTCTTCTGCACCGCTGTTGGCTGTGGATGACTTGATTTCTACAAGATTTTTGGTTGAATTGGTGCTTCTTCATACATTATGAAGATAATATAAATTTGAACATTTACGTTTTACTGGTGTGGTGAGCCTAAACCATCTAGTATGAAAATGACAATCGATAATCTTTAGCCATATTTACACAATAAAGGCATTTGCTGTAAGCCCTCTATCGTAATTTTACGGATCTCCCCGAAAGCAGTCCCTAAATAATTATTGGAGACCCGAAATGGTCCATAGAAATGCCTAAGGGTATGAGGAACCCTTAGAGATTGATTTAAACTCGATTGGAGATAAAATGGAATGGTAAAATGGTGAATGAAATCGAGTGAATATTTAAGATGATAAGGGACTAAATTGAAGATAAGTTTTAATAATTGTGGTCAAAGTGGAATTAAGCTAAAGGTCAAGGGAGGAGACCAATATTTTTAAAGGACATGACCGTCATTTTGAGGATAGTTTGGGGAGGAAAATAGAAGCCAAAAGTTGTCTAAAAATCTAAAGAGAGAGAGAGTGAGCTGTCGCCAAGAGAAGAGAGAAGAGAAGAGAAGAGAAAGAAGAAGAAAGAAGAAGAAGAAAAAAAAAAAGGAAGAAGAAAGGAGAAGAAGAAGATAGCCGCGTGACGTCGGAGGGAGAGGATCGCCGACCAGCCGAGCAGACCATCGCCGGCCGACCAACTAGAGCTGCACGTGAAGCTTGACGCGACGGCGCGACGCCAAAGCCGAAGCTGAAAGACGACTGTGCGAAGAGAAAACAAATCTGGGCAGCACGATGACGACGGAGCTGCTAACCCCGACCGACAGCCATCACGACCAACCGTTAAGCCCGTCGACCACCAGCTGCAACCTCGCCATGAACTGAGCAGAACCAAACTGAAACGAAGCTGAACGGCGGCCAAAACCAGCTTATCCCGCACGCGAAACCGTCGCTGATCGACGGCGAAGCCAGCCTCCAACCGCGGTGAAGCCGAGAGGGAAAGAGAGAGGAGAAAGAGGAGAAGAAAACCCAGTCCAGACCAGCCTCCATCACGTGTAAAAACGAGTAGAAACCAGATCAGAACCGCGCGAAAAAGGGGAGAAGAAAGAGAGAGGAGATCCAGCCCGAGCTCAGCTCAAATCAGTTCGTTTACGCTTACAATCTAGTCCCGAATCAAGCTCATCGTGAAGAGGAAGAAAGTGATTCCATAGGGAAGAAATTGGGTGAGTTATTAAAGTTGAAATTGATGATTTAGTCGATGATTAAGTTGATTTCGAAGCGGATTTGGTTATGATTCGTTATTGGTTGGTTTTGAGTGAAAATAAGTTGATGAATAAATGGATTTACGTTTATTGGGAGCTTAAGGAACCAAGAGAATAGTGAAAAGTTAAAGATAAGGCGAATTCGTGCGATGAACTAGTTTGAGGGACGATTATGTAATTTGGTAATTTCAAGTTTCCAGAAGTTGACATGAGTGTAAATTTATGGTTCCATATGTTGTGTAGGTGACGAGGGAGCTCGAGGATCGAGGCGAGAGGATTAGGGGCACCGCACGCACCATTTTCAGCTATCAGTTTTGTGAGTAAACTTTATTTGAAAGATTTTAAAAGTATTTGATATTATTAAATTAATTTGATGAGTAACAGCATGAAATTACTTTAAATGCATTGATATGAGCATGAATTTAGAGATTAAAATGATGCTATTTTGTACTTTTGCACTTACCAAAGATATCATAGTATTTAATGCACTCAGAAATCAGATTTTAGTGCTTTACGCACTCAGAAAAGAGATTTGTGCTTTTGCACCTGAAAGTTAAAGTAGAAAAGGAAAAGTGTTTTCAAAACCAGAAAGTATCCCCTCAGGGATTTTCAGAGATTACAGAGCAGTTTAGACCTGATCGGTCTATCCCACTTCAGTTGGCACAGTCCTGGGGAGGGATAAGTCACTAACCAGGGGGATAAGTGTCAGAGTCTGTCAGTCGAGTCGCCATTACTGATATGGGGTAGTGTTTCGTGTGCTATGGTTAGCGCTGAGAAATTCCGCACATGGCCACGAGATGTCTCAGAGCAAGCGAGCTATAGTTAGCGCTGAGAAATTCCGCACATAGCCGCGAGATGTCTCAGATTTGACGAGCTATGGTTAGCGCTGAGAAATTTCGCACATAGCCGTTAGATTCGAGAGACCCCAGATTTAGGGATACTATGATAATTTTAAAAGATATCAAGAAACAGTTTTAAAAGAGAAAAGCATATTTGAGAGAAAAGAAGTTTTAAAAGTATTATTCATGTTATTTATGATTTACAGTTATAAGTTTTGAGTTTAAAAGCAAGCCTGTATTTATATATAAATTCTCTTATTTAAGTTGATGTTTAAGAAATTTAAGCTTGAAACGTTTTAGAAACAGATAATAGTTTTCAAACGTTTTCAGAGGAGGACGTTTTGAAAATCAGATTTTCAAAGAAAAGATAAATTATCACTCACTGAGCTTCTAGCTCATTATTTTCTGTTTTCTATAAAAACCTCCTCAGGTACTCTCAGCAGGTAGCCGATCAGTAGCATTACCTCCAGCGGGCGAGCCAACACGACACGACATCATTGATTAGCTCATTTTGTTTCAGCAGTTATATTTTCATGTAAATATCTTTTGAAATGTATAAGTAGATTTGAAAGTTGTAATTATTTGTTTATAACTGTTTTTAAACTGTTTTTGATTTAAATGCGGTTCATTAAATGTCATTTGAATTTTCATAAGTTGATTTAACAATCAAATGCATGATTGAAGCCTACGGGCAATCAGAAGTTGGGTTGGTACTGAAAATAGTTGAAGTGTTGATATTTTTGTAAACAGATTTTTCGGGAACGTTAAAAATGCAGTCGTTATGCTGCCGAAATTTTATTAAAAAAATGAGTTTCGAAAATGAATTTAAAATTAAAAATAAAAATTTCCTACGCGTTTTCAGTTTTTAAAGAAAACCCAACCCAACGATGTTTCAGAAAGTATGAAAGAGTTTAGGGTTCGCTCCACGGGTTTCGCTTAGCTCGACAAGTCGGGTCTGAGAGGGATCCGTTGGGGTGCCCTGCGTGACCTACTGGATCAGAGATAGAGGTATCCGGGTTGGGTCGCGTCATTTGCTCATCAGTATATCAAAATTAAATGTTTGTCATGGGTTATGATACACTGTTACTCTACAAGATTTGTAACTATACAAAGTTAGATTAAATTAATTTGATTTAATTCAACAACTAAAATAAATGAAAAAATATCAAAAATGGAAACTAAAAATATGTTAAAAATAGATAATGAATATCTTGTATCTATTCAATTCATTGTATCTATTCAGTATTATTAAAGTTCTTGTATACTAACTAAATTCTAAAAGTCGCATACGTGTGGTCGAAACTTTAAAGTGTTCTCATGTGTTAGCTATAAAAGTCTTGTTAATTTAAAGACTAGTATGATTCTATAATAAACAGATATTAGTCAATTGAGTTAATTACAGTAAAGATAACTACAAAATGATCTAGAATTTCAAAGTTTTAGGGGTTGTTTGTTTTTTGATTTAAAGACTGAACAGTACTATTGAAGACTAAAAGCTAAATAGTGATTGAAACTGGAAATCTGAATGGTATTTTTTTTTTTTTTTTTTTTTGACATCTGAATGTATAATAATCTTATTTGTTTTTAAAATTAAAATTATTTAAAAACTAGTAATTTGATATTTATATCATTTTACTATTAATTGTTATGTAACTTCATTTAATATAATACAAACAATTATAATAAACTATTTAACAAGTACTAAAACGTTTATATATTAATAATATTTTTATTCATATAATTAAAATATGATTAATTATTATAGTAAAATAATTTTTTCTGAAAATTATATATACATAAATAAATTATAGTAGCAAAGTAAATTAAATTTATATATTTAAATAAAAATGAACAAAATGTTCTTAAGTAGAATTACCATTACAACAAAAGTTGAAATTATAAAGTAATACATATTTTAGTCATTACAATATTTTATAAATTACATTTAAAGGAAATCTACATAATGTAAAATTAGGACAAATTTAAAAATATGGTATTTTGAGAATGATAGATTTAGAATAATATATTTAAAATACCATTAACTGATTTGACATTCAATTAAAAGTTAGAAATTTTAATTTTTTTTTCAGTGATTTTTAGATGGTTTTAAGTGGTTTGACCACTTAAAAAATAAAAACAAAAACAAAAATAACATAATAGGTATAATCCAGATCCATTAAGTGAAAAATGATAAAAGCAAACGACCCCTTAGACTATGACAAAATTCTTGAGCAAAACTTTAGAAAAAGCAGGAATAATGAAGGAAAAAGATGAGAAAATAAACAAGATTGTGGAAGACAGTGGTGCTTGTTCTAGTCTGCCACAGATAATTGTTAGCAAATCTTTTTCTAAAAGGCTCCATTTACTATTAATAAAACAAAGATTAATTGGTAATTGTTTAAAGAATTAAGTGAAGCAAATTATTTTCATTAAGACTATTTGGGCTGCTGGATGTGCTTGTGACCTTGATCAGATGTTGATACTTCTTCGGATCACTATAAAAAGGTTGGATAAAGATGGAGTGTGTAAACAGAGACATGATAATTTGGATTGCTTCTACGCTTCTTGCATTACAGTTCAAGACGTTTGTAGAATGAAGGCTATAGGAAGATTTGTTTTAAAGGAAAACTAAAAAAATTAAAATTAAAATTAAAAAAAAAAAAGGCACAAAAAGGTATACAAAAGATATCTGGTCTTGTTATCTAAAAAAGAAATATTAATTGTTGTTCGAATATGTGGCATTATATTTCGATTCATAAACATAAAATTTTGTTTTTTCACAGAATTTAAAAGTCTACGTAATTTTGTTTGTATTTAATATACAATGATCTATGCAATGTTTAATGAACGTTTTATAATATAAAGAAATCTTATCGTGTACTTATCATGGAACGTCGAAGAGGAGGCACTAGGAAGTAATAAAAGTTTGAAATGATCAGTGCAGAAGGAAATTTTGTGAACTTTGGTCTTAAATATATGGTTATATGTCAACATTTGGAGTACAATCAGTAGACTTCTAGTCACGAACTCTGCCAAAATAACTGACCATAAGAGGACTTATAATGTCCAGTTCCATTTTCTAAGTCTTCCATTTAGAGATCTAACTTTTAATAAATTGAAAAATTGAGCTATAAACAAGCATCTTTAAAGCAACTAATTTTTTAAATCCTTCCATTTCATCCCAAAATTACCAATTATGATAGGGAAAGTTTGAGTTCCAACTAGGTGATGATTTCTATTTCCTTAAAGTCTTTTGGCTAGTGAAGAGAAAAATATCACCAAAGAAGAACAATTAGATGGCTTCAATTAAAACTTGTTTGATGACCAAAACATGATATATAGCAATATCATTTCATTTCATTTTCTAGGTAATAATAACATAGCATTCAGCAGAAAACACATCAAAATCTCTACCATTTAAGTTCTAAAAGCAACCAAACAAAAAAAAAAAAAAAAAGAGACTACATTTTTCAAGTTAACATGTTCCATCTTCATTTCAAATACAGAATCAACGTAAAAATTTATGGACGTGAATGTCATACCATAAATTTACTTTGTCGGAAAATATCAAGGGTGATACAATTGCTACAAAGCCTGTTCCAAACCCAACACCAATGACCAAGGAGAACTGCCAATCAAATTCATTGCTTGAAGGGGGTGCAAAAGGATCAAATTTACTACTTCGAGGGGGAATTTGCATGGCATTTGAACAATTTTTCAAAAGAGGCCCACATAATTCTTCGTTGCCCTCAAAGGAAGTAGGTGAAAATGATTGGAGTTGAGTACTTGTTGGGATCCTTCCCACTAAGTGATTATAGGAGAGATTCAAGACAGTAAGGAAATTCAAGCTTGCTAGTTGTGTAGGTATATGCCCTTGCAAATTGTTCATTGAGAGATCCATAGACTCTAGTTGTTTAATATTTCCTATAGAAAATGGGATTGAGTTTGTCAAAGCATTATGTGACAAGTTGAGAAAGTGCAAAAATTTGAATAGTCCTAACTCTTCTGGTATTGACCCTAGAAAATTGTTTGATGATAAGTCAATGGAGGTGAATATAGTTAGGATCTTAACTAGCTCCATCTCTCGACCTTTCATAGTAACAACTATTGTATCTTGGTAGAATTCATTTTCACCAATGTCACTTTTAAAGTGCTGGAGGGGAGATTGGGCTTTATGTTCGTCAACCATCATTGCCTCCCAATTTGTTAAACCCTTTTTTGGTAGTTTTCCACTAAAGTTGTTGAAAGCTAAGTCGACAATTTGAAGCAGTGGCCAAGAGACATTAGATTCTATGAAACTAATGTCGCCGTAAAATTTGTTAGATCGTAAAATTAGGACGTGCAAATTGGAGATATTCTTTAACCAACATGGGAAGACATCACTAATGTTGTTGTTTCCAAAGTCTAAAACCTCCAACATTGTGCAATTGGCAAGAGATTTTGGAACCATTCCTTCCAATTGATTTCTATTCAAACTAAGTGTTTGAAACCTACAACTTATTGGAAATCTATTTGGAATGGTTCCAAAAAGTCTATTATTTTTTAAATTTAGAACACCTAAATTTCCACGCCCCTCAACTAAACATTTTGGTATTCTGCCACTCAAATTGTTGCTAGATAAGTCAAGAACCCAAAGAAATGATGCATTGCATATTGATTTAGGAATAACTCCTGTAAACTTATTATTTGAAACGGAAAAGAAGTCACCTGTGTAGAGAACTTACCCAATGTCATTGGGGATGGAAGAATTAAAATTATTGCTCGAGTAATTAAGATATCTCGCATTTTATGGGAGTGGGACCTTTCCTTGAAGCTGGTTAGAATGTAGGTCGAGAGAGAACAAGGGCCAAATTAAGTAAGGCTTTTATAAACCCACTAGGTGATTATGTGAGAGATTTAGGTGGAAGCTAACAACTTGCCATATCCAATTAGGTATATCTCCAGAAATTTGGTTGTTTGAAAGATTTAATTCCTCCAACTAATTATTTCTTAGATTAAGAATCATGCTGAGGTTGCATGAACGTAACCACAACATTGAAAGGCTGGGAGGGAAAGAAGTAAAGCTGTTGGTTACATTGACTGCCAAATTGTTGTATGAAAGGTCAAAAAGAGAAAGATTGCCAAGTCTTCCAATCATATCCAGCCGTACAATGCAACTGAACTTGTTGAAAGAGAGAGAGAGAGTTCTTCCAAGCTTTTGAGCTCAAAGATTGATTCGGGAATATGCCGTTCTAATCTATTGCCACTTAAATGAAGAAATTCAAGTATAGAGGATGAAGCATTCGAAAATACAAACAGTGCTGGGTGAATACTTCCATTAAAAAAAATTATAACTTAGATCAATATAAACCAAAGATTTGGGCATATAAAAATATGAGATTGGACCTGTAAAATGGTTAGATGACAAGTCCAAATGTACTAGCTGGGTTAGATTGGCCATTGATTTGGGAAGTGGTCTAGTGAAGTTGCAACCTCGAAGATCCAATGTTAATACATTTTTAAGGTTGCCTATGGAATCTAGTAGTGTCCCTAACAAATTTTTATGATAGAGACTCAGGGTTTGGAAAGAGTTGTTCAAAGTAAAATCTGACAAAGAATCATGAAGAAGTGGATTTCCACCTAAACCAAGAGTATGGAGTGTTGATACTTTGAAAATGTTCTTAGGAAGTTTTCCAGACAAATCACATCCACTCAAACTCAAGATTGCCAAGTTTGGAAAATCAATGAAAAAGTTAGGAATTGGCGAGGACAAACTATTCCTATCCAAAGAAATGACTGAGAGTGAGCGAAGGTCTGTAAGGGAAGGATGGATAGGGCCTGAAAGATCACAATAATTCAAGCTCAGAACCTACAGATTAGGCAGTGAAGATGATAATGCTTGGCCCCATTCAGTTTTGTTGGCTGATATATATACATCATCAATATGTAGTTCTCTGAGTTCACTGAGGTTTTGAACAAGCGCTTTTAAGTTGGGATTCTCAAGTCGCACCCCAAAAGTCAAAGTACATGACATATCAAGAGTAACCAATCTTGTCATGCGTGAAATTACAATGGGAATACGCCCTACAAAGCTATCAGAAGTAAGATTTAAGTAAGTCAAATTAGTGAGGTTGGCTAACCTGGATGGAATCTGATCTAGCTTGAACTGATTAAAAGCTAAATTTAGCCTCTAAAGATGCTGAAGACCGAAAAGGCCACTTGAATTATCAATTCCACTAGAGATTAACTTATGGCTCAAGTCAAGACCAATAACACGACCAATCATATCGCAGTCTACACCGCTCCATGTGCAGGAATCAGTGCTTTGATTCCACTGAACCAGACAAATAGACAAAATAGAGTTGAATGTGAGGCTGTTTTTCATTTGGAGTAACAAGGACTGCTGATCTCTTTGACATTGGGCAGAAACCAGAACCATTGGGTTGCCTATTGCATGGGAAGTTTGTTGAAAGAAATATCAACAAAAGCCATGACAAATGCATAACTTTCATTAGAAACAAATAAGTAGTTAAAACACCCATTCTTAAACTAAAACTGGATGAAATGTAGAACTTGTGACTTTACTTGAAAGAGTGAAGCTACATTTATAGATTTCATTAGAAGAAGACAAGGAACATATTCATGAAAACCGTGTTCTAAAGGCATGGACTCATGAATTCATTGACACGTTCTACCATAGACTAAGAATATGATATATTACCAAATTTGTAGACCATAACGTTTTTATCAAGAGAGACTTGGAATAGTACTCATGTTCATCTTCATTGTACAGGTTCTTTTTTATTTAAAGGAAAAATTATTTTATTTGATCTCTGTATCATTTTCTAAATGGCATTGCTAAACGACAAACAGATTCATGATGGACCACTAAATGGCTAATAGCTTGCAAAGTTACAAATTTAAAAGAAAGCAAAACTCGTGATTGTAGCATTGTCCTTTTTTAGTTTGATACCTAATCAATTATAGTGTCTTCATTGATGTCTCAATTACAATTGAAGGACATTTGTTCCAGATTTCATATCATTTGCAAAATCAACTATTTATATTTTTAGGTAATCGAGTGATGCAAATTGTTTTCATTAAGTCTTTTTAGCTACTTGATAGGCCTATGGCCTTCATCAGGTGGTGATATTTGTGTCCGAAAACTAAAAATTAATTTTGTAACTTTAGGGTGTCTATTGCTACGGTAAAGCCCAACAAAATTGGTGTGATAGGCTATAGGAGGTTGATAGCACAACGTGAAAGTTTACATAAAACGAAACTTGTCCTCTCATGGCTCCAACTGGAATCAGCAATATTTCAAAAAATAAGTGATAGAATTGAGTCTTGAATGTTGAGTTAAATAACCACATCAGGAGTAATTGATATGGTACTCTTTACATAGACTTTTATTTATTTATTTCATTTTTTTCGCCTAGAGACTTGATTAAAAGGTAAAGAATTGACAAAGTGCAGTTCACCGGCGATAAATTGCATACAAAGGCGGGGAAGTTAATTTTTTTTTTTTCAAGTCTATATTTTATTTTTCCTTTCAAAAATGGCATATGGGTTGGATTTATTGAGAGGCAATTTTATTGTGGAGAGAAAAAAAATAGTTTAATTGTTAAAGATAGACAAATTTAATAAGTGTACTAATTTTAGGGTCATTGTTACTCTTAAGCCTATAATATTTCCATCTCTCATAGTAGATGATAAAGTCATATACCATATATATGTCCTCTCTCTTTAAAAATGCTAGGATGCAACTTCTGCTCCAAAACATATGTGAATTTGCTATAAAAAGTTGCCTCTCGAATTCGTTATGGTGGTACTAGAAATGGTAGCTCACTACTAGAATGATGTTTATGCAATAATTAATCATTGATAGTCCATTTTCGTAAATAGCCACGTAAAATTTAATTTTTGTTGTCGCTTGTATTTTGCCATAGTGGTAGGCAACACACCCTAGTTCTTTGAGAACTTGGGTTTGACGTCCAAATAATGCAGTCATTATATGGCTGCCTTCCCACCTTGTGTGAGTTGCCCTCTCATCGTTGTGTAAGCTGACCTTTCCAATATGGGATTTGTTCTTCGAGCCATACCATCAGTTTCTCATTTCATATAATTTGATAGTTTTCTAAGTCAATCTCAATGATAAAATAATAATAATAATAATAATTTTTGTTAAACTATAAGATTTTATTAAACATAATTCAGTCGAGTGTACGTAGGGAAACAGATAGACCCACTGGAAAAATAGGAAAAGAAAGACCCCATTATTCAGCGACTCAGCAGCAAGTTCTGAGAAGGCGGTGTCATGGAAATTTACTCCTATTAATTCAAGTGTGAAGAAAAGTACCCTTTCTAGAACTAATTATGTATATTTTTTTATAGATTAAATTAATCGATGTAGGAGCTAGCGTAAATTACGGAAAAGTAAAATGAACAAAGGAAACAAAAATGAATTCTCCAAAAAAAGGAAACAAAAACAAGAAAAAACCTAGAATGGGAATAAAATCGAGACTTATTGGTATGGTCTTGTCCATTTCCAACATTAGAAATTCCAACCCTTTTCATATAAAAATAATAAAATTTGAAAAGCTTTTCTCAATAATGGATTCCGCTCCATATATTTTGAATCATTTTAGTGTGAAAGTAGGAAGTTGAGGAAAAGCATGGAGATATATATGGCTACCTGATGTTATCACAAGAAGATTGAACAAACAGGTCTAAATCAAACAATCTATGAACTTGTTTTCCGGTTTATTGGCAAGTATCTGCATGCATGTTGGTATTTTTGATCGAGCAGATGCCCATCAACTTCAAGAAAACAATATGTTCAAGATTAACTTGATAATTGAGTGTGATCTGACACGTCACGAGTTAGACTCGACTTTGCTCATAACCAAGTGTGATTGATTCAATCTCTGTGAATTGGGGATTTGAATTTTGGGATGACAAAAATACCTTATCTAACCCAAACCAGTGGAGCCTTGATCCTTTTGGGGTAGGTTTGGGGCATTGAAGTCGGGTTTCAAATAAACTTCGTTTAAAAGTGTTTGATTCGATATTATATCAGTTGGACTTGGGTTAAACACTTTTGATCCGATCCGATCCGATTAATCCGTTTTATTATTATTATTATTATTATAGTTTATTTGTAAGTATTGTGCATTATTACTTTATTATGTGTAATTATTTGGGTGTCTGTAATGGAACTTTGTTAGATGATAGTTATTATTTTGGTGATTACACTCAATGAATTTATATTGACATTATTCAGTTGTGATGTCAAATTGAAGTAAAAAACTAGTTATTTTAAGTTTTAATATTGATTTATTATTTGTATAGTTATCCTTTATATAAATTTTGTGACCTATAAAAAAATTAGATTGGGTCAATATAAACCGGTTTTGGGAGAAAGCATCCTAAACGACTTTAGAACAAACAATTTTTATTTTTATTTTTTGTTGCAAAGTTTTCTATAGATACATATATCGTTTTTGAAAACATGTAAAAGGTAATAATTATAATTGAATTTAACAGTATAATATTTTTCTGTCATATAGCAGGTAATGGATGCAGGCATAGCTCCAAAGCATATATGAATGGCTATCAGAACTTGTAAGTTGAATTCGTTACTTGAATATGGTATTGGAAATGGTAGCTCACTAGAATATTGTTTGCGCAATAATTTATCATCGAAACTCCTTTTTTTTTTAAAAAAAAAAAAAACAATTGAATAAAGTATAAGTTTGGTTAGACTACAGAGGTGTTATCAAAGTGAAGGGATAGCTTTTGTTAAACATAATCCAATCGAGAGAAGAGACTGGGATGTAGACAGACCATTAAGGAATCATTTGAAATAAAAAATTAAAGAAAAGAAAAACAAAAAAGACTCTGATCAGAGACTAAGCAGCGACTCTGAGAACACGTAGTCATGAAAATTTATTCTGATTAATGTGGAACCAGGGAAGAAAGAACTTTCTCTAGAATAAATTTATAAAAAACGAAAGACGAAAAAAATTGATGCAAGAGCAAAAATTACAGAAAAGTAGGATTAACAAAGGAAAAAGATACTAGAAAATCCAATCCAACAATTGAAATTTCATCACTTGTCTTATAAAACTAATATATTTTGAGGAGTTTTTGTCAATATGAGATTCCACTCCACACAATATTTTTAATTATAATAGTGTGAAAGCAGGAAGTTGTGGAAGAGCATGGAAATTTTACATAAAAATAAACTTTATCTTTCTTAACATAAAGTGTCGTGGAAAAGACACCAACAGAAGGCAGCAAGACTTCAAAAAAATCAACGAAGTTAATTTCCAGCTCCTGTTTAATGTTTAATTTAAATTCCACCAAAACTAAGGGGTCGTTGTAAGTTGGTGTAATTATAAAATTATAACTATATTCATTTTAAGTTACTATACATATAACTATACATTTTAAAATTATAAAATTATAACTATACATTTTAAAATTATAAAATTATAACTATACATTTTAAGTCTTTTTTTTTTTTGGTTAAATTTTTGATAATCTAAAAACATATCAATATAAAAAATAGTAGATAATCAAGACTGTCTACACATGTTTTGCTTATAATACAATGTAATTTTTATTATTTAAAAAAATATTAATTAAAGCTAAAATTATGTAGTTTCGAGTAAAAAACATATAAATCTAAATATACATTCATCCTATAAGTATTAGATTTAGATTTAGTTTTTATGTTAATGATATGATTTTCAACATTTTTATAGAATCATTTTATATATTATATGAAATTCATCAACTAAATACAATTTTTTTAATAAACAATATTTATAAATAGGTAAATAGGATGGGGATGATGAACTTATGTTAATCATTATAATGAACAACTATCTCATGCACAACATGGGTACGATTTTGTGGTTTATGTTCCGAGTATTGACATTAGCAAATAATGATGGAATTGCTCAAGGGGTTGAAATTCCACTGCAATTGGGTCATGCTACTAGAGAGTAGAGACCACGGTCATGGCCTTTCTCTCTCTTCAATAAATTAACTTGTAGTTTAACAACATTTCATTTTATTTAACTGTTTACAAAAGTGGACCTGTTATGATCATTAATCATTCCAGAATAAACTTTTTAGAGAGCAGCTATTTGAATTAGCTTTGGAGTAGCATTTCCAAATAATTTTTTTTTATAAATAATATTTATGAATAGGTAAACAGGATGGGGATGACGAACTTATTTTAATCTTTATAATCAACAACTATCTCATGCACAACATGGGTACGATTTTGTGGTTTATGTTCCGAGTATCGACATTAATGCATTCATAAATAATGCGTTCTCTGAAATTTATTTTCTTCTCACTTGCTTTCTTCGTCTATATCTCAGTTTACACGTTCGACTGCCAAGCTGTGCCACACATAAGATCAACCTTTAGGTAGTCAAAAGTTGAAACATATAATACAAAAAAGTATAACTAATTAATGATTATAGGTTCCAATTTAACAAGATCTATTCATTCATTTGAAGAGCCAAAAGTTTGCCAAGTGTAGACTCATGAAGTCTTCTAGTGACATGTGATCCGTAAAATACTTTTTTTTTTTTTTTGGTAAGTAAAATACATTTATTTGCTTTTAGATTTTAATCATTTTTATTAGTGTTGCATGGTATTGCATTATTAGGGCACGTTTGGAACCATGTTTAAAATCATGTTTTTGAAAACGAAAAATACGTTTTAAAAATACAAGGCGTTTGGTAAGAACTATGTAAGTGTGTTTGATATTGTTTTTTAAAATGAGTAAAATAGTTGTTTGAAAGGAAGAATTTGATTTATTTTGAAAACATGTTTTGAAATTGGTGAAAAACATAAAAAAAAATTGTTTTTCACTTTTTAATTATCATTTTTAAAAATGTGCTTTTCATTTTCAAAACACATTTTACAAAATAACCAACCAAACACTTTTTACTCATTTTTTATTTTTGAAAATGAAAAATCAGTTTTGAAAACACATCCGAACACCACCTTAGTGTTTGTTAACACACATCATCAATGTGATGGATGACAAAACAAAAGGTGGCTCGATTGCATAAAAAAAAAAAAAACCACTAATATCCATATTTCATACAGTAAAAGAATTTTATCACAAAAATAATTTTAAACGAAATTACTTCTAAGGACAATATTAAATAAATTAAATAAAAAAAAATTATTTATACATATCATACACCCACCTCTCATTAACCCTAATTTTAATTTCCAAATTTTCATTTCACTTTTGTTATATTGCCATAACTTGATCCATTTGTTAATATTAGTAGTTTTTGATAAATTTGTGTTCAAATCATTGGCTAAGGGTTCTTATATTGTTCTGGTGGCTGGCTTTTTGGAGGATTAATTTCATATGATCAAAAAAAATAAAAACCCTAGAGTCTTCTTGTTGGGTTCAAATTAAAGGCTATCATAAGAATTTCATTGAAATTATAGAATAAAAACAAAAGAAGGGTATAAAGAAGGACGCATGGTATATGCGTGTAGAGAGCAAAGTATTAATATGAGACAAATAATAATTTATTAAGGTTGTTTTTTGAAATTTTAATGGGTGTATAGAGTAATAATATCAATTTTAAATTTTAATAATTGGTACAACGAAAAAAATCATAGAGGGAATATTTTTATTTTTATAGACATAACATAGCATCAATCGGCCCTAGCATTAGCAAAAAGTAATTCAAAACAAAATTATTGAAAGTTTAATCTATAAGAATAGTGTCGAAATATTGTAAATTATTAATTTCATCCCTTTGACTGTAATTTTAACGATCAAACTTAAAAAAAAAAAAAAAAAAAGTAAAAAGACAATTTTATCATCCATGAGCCTATGAAATTATCTTATTGTCCTCATAAAATAGAATGTGACGAAAATTCTTGAGCAAAACTTTAGAAAAAGCAAGAATAAGGAAGGAAAAAGATGAGAAAATAAACGAGATTGGGGAAGACAATGGTGCTTGTTAAAGTGCTAGTTGTCTGCCACAGCTAGTTGTTACCAAATCTTTTTCTAAAAAGCTTCATTTACTATTAATAAAGCAAAGATTAATTTATAATAATCTAAAGAATTAAGTGAAGCAAATTATTTTCATTAAGACTTTTTGGGCTGCTGGATGGGCCAGTGGCCTTGATCAGATGTTGATACTTTTTTAAATCACTGTAAAAGGGTTGAATAAAGATGGAGTGTGTAAATAGAAACATGATTTGGATCGCTTCTACGATTCTTGCATTATTACAGTCTGAGACATTTTTAGAATGAAAGCTATAGGAAGATTTTTTTTTAAAGAAAAAAAAAGGGCACAAAAACGTATACAAAAGATATGTGGTATTGTTATCTAAGAAAGAAATATTAATTCTTGTTCGAATATGTAGCATTATATTTTGATCCATAAACATAAAATTTTGTTTTTGACAGAATTTGAAAGTCTACGTAATTTTGTTTGTATTTAATATATAATGATATATGCAATGTTGCACATAATGTACGTTTTATAATATAAAGAAATCTTCTCGTGTACTTATCATGGAATGTCAAAGAGAAGGCACTAGGAAGTAGTGAAATTTTGGAAGGATCAGTGCAGAAGGAAATCTTGTGAACTTTGGCCTTAAATATATGGTTATATGTCAGCATTTGGAATACAATCAGTAGACTACTAGTCACGAACTCCGCCAAAATCACTTACCATAAGAGGACTGGTAATGTCTAGTCCCATTTTCTAAGTCTTCCATTTATAGATCTAACTTTTAATTAATTGAAGAACTGAGCTATAAACACGCATCTTTAAAGCAACAATTTTTTTAACCCTTCAATTTCATACTAAAATTACTAATTATGATGGGAAAAGTTTGAGTTCCAACTTAACTAGTGATGATTTCTATTTCTTTAAGGTCTTTTTGTTGGGAATAACTATGATAGGCATAAACCTATACCAAAATCTAGAAACTCATATTAAATCATTAAGTATTATTGTAAAGAAAACATACCTGAATCCATATTGATAAACTTGAGTATGATTGAGTCTTCTACAGCCAAATCACCTTAGTAAGCTCTATATTTTTCTTCTTGAATGGGGAAGGAGAAAGGGAGCAAAATATAATGTATGTTGATTTGACTTGGGGACCATAACCCTTTATAGTATTCTTTATATACTAACCTAATTAGGTTCCCATTAACTCTAATTCTATTAGTATTAGGTTTCTACACACTTAAGCCCATACCCAATGGATATTTATAGAGCCCAATTAATAGATCACTTATTTGGCCCTATTAAAATTGATAGCTTATAATATAATTGTTATTTAATATGTAAGCCCACAATAAAAAATATTAAAAATACCTAACACTTTTGACTGTTGAAGAAAAAAATATCAACAAAGAAGAATAATTAAATTGTTTCAATTTAAATTTGTTAGATGACCAAAATATGATTTATAGCAATGGCATTTCATTTCATTTTCTAGGTAATAATAACATAGTAGTCAGCAGAAAGCACATTGAAATCTCTACCATTTAAATTCTAAAAGCAACAAAAAAACATATTACATTTTTTAAGTTAACATGATACATCTTCACTTTAAATACAGACAACGTAGAAATTTATGAACGAGGATAGCATACCATAAATTAACTTTGTCAGAAAAAATCAAGGGTGCTACAATTGCTACAAAGCCTATCTCAAACCCAACACCAATGACCAAGGAGAACTGCCAATCAAATTCATTGCTCGAAGGGGGTGCCGAAGGATCAAATTTCTTGCTTGGCAGGGGAATTTGTGTGGCATTTGAACAATTTTTCAAAGGAGGCCCACATAATCCTTCGTTACCCTCAAAAGAAGTAGGTGAAAATGATTGGAGTTGAGTACTTGTTGGGATCCTTCCCACTAAGTGATTATAGGAGAGATTCAAGATAGAAAGGAAATTCAAGCTTGCTCGTTGTGTAGGTATATGCCCTTGCAAATTGTTCATTGAGAGATCCAATGACTCTAGCTGTTTAAAATTTCCTATCGAAGATGGGATTAAGCCTGTCAAAGTATTATGGGACAAGTTGAGAAAATGCAGAGATTTGAATAGTCCTAACTCTTCCGGTATTGACCCTTGAAAATTGTTTGATGATAAGTCAATGGAGGTGAATATTGTAAGGATCTTAACTAGCTCTATCTCTAGACCTTTCACAGTAACAGTTATTGCATCTTGGTAGAATTCATTTCCACCAATCTCACCTACAAAGTGTTTGATGGGAGATTGGGTTTTACGTTCATCAACCGTCATTGCCTCCCAATTTGTTAAACCCTTTTTTGGTAGTCTTCCACTAAAGTTATTGAAATCTAAGTCAACAATTTGAAGCATTGGCCAGGAGACATTAGATTCTATGCAATTAATGTCGCCATAAAATTTGTTAGATCGTAAAACTAGGACGTGCAAATTGGAGACATTCTTTAACCAACATGGGAAGGCATCATTGATGTTGTTGTTTCCAAAGTCTAAGACCTCCAACATTGCACAATTGGCGAGAGATTTTGGAACTATTCCTTCTAATTGATTTCCATTCAAACTAAGTGTTTGAAACCCGCAATTTGTTGGAAATTTGTCTAGAATGGTTCCAAAAAATCTATTATTTTTTAGATCCAGAACAGTCAAATTTCCCACCCCCTCAACTAAACATGTTGGTATTCTGCCACTCAAATTGTTGCTTGATAAGTCAAGAACTTGAAGATATGAAGCACTGCACATTGATTTAGGAATAACTCCTATAAGCTTATTATTTGAAACAGAAAAGAACACGGACCATCCATCGTTAAGAGCATGACCAATGTCATCAGGGATGGAAGAATTAAAATTATTGCTCAAGTAATCAACATATCCCACAATTTGTATTGGAAATGGGACCTTTCCTTGAAGTTGGTTAGAATGTAGGTCAAGAGACAACAGGTACGAAATGATGTAAGGCTTTTCTAAGCCCACCAGGTTATTATGAGAGAGATTTAGGTGGAAGAGTACAACTTGCCAAATCCAATTAGGTATATCTCCAGAAATTTGGTTGTTTGAAAGATCTAATTCCCACAACTGATAATTTCTTAGATTAGGAATAATGCTAAGGTTGCATGAAGATAACCACAATATTGAAAGGCTAGGAGGGAAAGAAGAAAAGCTGCTACTTATATTGATTGCCAAATTATTGTATGAAAGGTCAAAAAGAGAAAGAATGCCAATTCTTCCAATCATATCCAGTTGTATAGTGCCATTGAATTTGTTGAAAGAGAGAGAGAGTTTTTGCAAGTTTTTGAGATCAAAGATTGATTCGGGAATAGGCCCTTCTAATCTGTTACCACTTAAATCAAGAACTTCAAGTACAGAGGAGGCAGCATTTGGAAGTACAAACAGTGCTGGGTGGATACTTCCATTAAAAAAATTAGAACTTATATCAATATAAACAAGAGATTTGGGCTTATAAAAATATAGGATTGGACCAGTAAAATGATTAGATGACAAGTCCAAATGCACTAACTGAGTTAGATTAGCCATTGATTTGGGAAGTGGTCCAGCGAAGTTGCAACCTCCAAGATCCAATGTTGATACACTTTCAAGGTTGCCTATGGAATCCGGTAGTGTTCTTGACAGATTTGTATGATGGAGACTCAGGGTCTGGAAAGAGTTGTTCAAAACAAAATCTGACAAAGAACCATGAAGAAGTGGATTTTTGTGTAAACGAAGAGTGCGGAGTGTTGGTAATTTGAAAATATTTTCAGGAAGTTTTCCGGATAAATTACATGTACTCAAACTCAAGATTTTCAAGTTTGGAAAATCAGTAAAAAAGTCAGGAATTGGAGAGGACAAACTATTCCCATCCAAAGAAATGACTGACAGTGAGCGAATGTCTGCAAACGAAGAATGGATAGGACCTGAAAGATTACATCCATTCAAGCTCAGAACCTACAGATTAGGCAGTGAAGATGATAATGCTTGGCCCCATTCAGTTTCGTTGGCTGATATATCTAAACCATCAAGATATAGTTCTCTAAGGTCACTAAGGTTTTGAATAAATGCTTTTAAGCTGGGACTCTCAAGCTGGAACCGACAAGGAAAATAAAAAATACATGACAGATCAAGAGTAACCAATCTTGTCATGCCTGAAATCTCAAGGGGAATATGTCCCATGAAGGTATAAGAAGTAAGATTCAAGTAAGTCAAATTGGTGAGGTTAGCTAACCTGGATGGAATTTGATCTAGGTCAAAGTGATTAAAGCTAAATTTAGCCTCTGGAGATGCTGAAGACTGAAAAGGCCACTTGAATTATCAATTCCACCAGAGATTATTTCATGGCTCAAGTCAAGACCGATAACACGACCAGCCATATCACAGTCTACACCGTGCCATGTACAACAATCAGTGCTTTCATTCCACTGAACCAAACCTACAAATAAAGTAGAGTCGAATATGAGGCTGTTTTTCATTTGGAGTAACAAGGACTGATGATCTCTTAGACATTGGCTAGAAACTAAAACCATTGGGTTGCCATTGCCTAGAAAGTTTGTTGAAAGAAATATCAACAAAAGCCATGACAAATGCATTACTTTCATTGGAAACAAATAAGTAGTTAAAACACCCATGCTTAAACTGAAACTGGATGAAATGTAGAACTTGTGACTTTACTTGAAAGAGTGAAGCTACATTTATAGATTTCATTAGAAGAAGACAAGGAACATATTCATGAAAATCGTGTTTTAAGGGCATGGACTCATGAATTCATTGACACATTCTGCCATAGACTAAGAATATGATATATTGCCAAATTTGTAGACCATAACGTCTAATCAAGAGAGACTTGGAATAGTACTCATGTTCATCTTTATTGTACAGGTTCTTTCTTTTTTAAGAAAAAATTATTTTATTTGATATCTATATCATTTTCTAAATGGCATTGCTAAACGACAAACAAATTCAGATGGCTAATAGCTTGCAAAGTAACAAATTTAACAGAAAACAATACTCCTGATTGTAGCATTGTCCCTTTTCA
Organism: Nephelium lappaceum; assembly: GCA_021234005.1. NCBI lineage: Eukaryota > Viridiplantae > Streptophyta > Magnoliopsida > Sapindales > Sapindaceae > Nephelium > Nephelium lappaceum. Next base: position 15,120,911 of record CM038009.1, read on the forward strand.
GTGTGATACCTAGTGGATCATAGTGTCTTCACTGATGTCACAATTACATTTGAAGGGCATTTATTCCACATTTCATATCATTTGCAAAATCAACTATTTATGTTTTTGAGTGATGGAGTGATGCAAATAATTTTCATAAAGTCTTTTTGGCTACTTGATAGGCCTATGGCCTCCATCAGGTGGTGATATTTGTGTCCAAAAACTAAAAATTAATTTTGTAACTTTAGGGTTCCTTGCTACTGTAAAGTCCAATGACATCAGTGTGATAAGTTATAGGAGGTTGATGGCACAACGTGAAAATTTACATAAAACGAAACTTGTCCTCTCATGGCTCCAACTGGAATCAGCAATATTTCAAAAAATAAGTGAAGGAATTGAGTCTTGAATGTTGAGTTAACTAACCACAGCAGAAGTAATATTCACGATAATTTGATCGTTAGGCTCTTTTATAATAACTGATATGGTACACTTTACATAGGTTTTCATTTATTTAGTTTTTTTTTTTTTTTTTTTTTTTTGCATAGAGACTTTATTAAAAGATAAAGGATTGGCAAAGTGCAGTCCACTGGCAATAGATTGCCAACAAAGGCAAGGAAGTTAATTTTTTTTTTTTTTTTGAAGTAAATATATATATACATATATTTTTACTTTTAAAAATGGCATATGGGTTGGATTTATTGAGAGGCAATTTTATTGTGGAGAGAAAAAAATAGTTTAATTGTTAAAGATAGACAAATTTATTAAGTGTACTAATTTTATGGTCATTTTTACTCATAAGCTTGTGATATTTCCATCTCTCATAGCAGATGATAATGTCATATACCATATATATGTCCTCTTTCTTTAAAAATGCAAGGATGCAACTTTTGCTCCAAAGCATATACAAATTTGCTATAAAAAACTGCCTGTCGAATTCGTTATGGTGGTACTAGAAATGCTAGCTCACTACTATAATGTTATTTATGCAATTATTAATCACTGATACTCTATTTTCGTAAACAGCCAAGTAAAATTTAATTTTTGTTGTCACTTGTACTTTGCCTCAGTGATAGGCAACACACCCTAGTTCTTTGAGAACTTAGGTTCGATGTCCAAATAATGCAGTCACTATATGGCTGCCTTCCCACCTTATATGAGCCATCCTCCCACCGTTGTATAAGCCAACCTTTCCGATATGGGAACTGTTCTTCGAGCCTTATCACCAGTGTCTTATCCCATATAGTCTCGATAGTTCTCTGGGTCAATTCTAATGATAAAAAGTAATAATAATAATTTTTGTTAAACTATAAGATTTTATTATACATAATTCAACCGAGTGTAGACCGGGAAACAGAGAGACCCATAGGAAAAAAAGAGTACAAGAAAGACCCCCCTAGTCAGCGACTCAGCAGCAAGTTCTGAGGAGGTGGTGTCATGGAAATTTATTCTTATTAATAATAAAGTATGAAGAAAAGTACCCTTTCTAGAACTGATTATGTCTTTTCTATATAGTTAAATTGATCGATGAAGGAGCTAGCATAATTTACGGAAAAGTAAAAGAACAAAGGAAACAAAAATGAGAAAAAACCTGGAATGGGAATAAAATAAAGACTTATTGGCATGGTCTTGTCCATTTCCAACATTAGAAATTCCAACCCTTTTCATAAAAAAATAATATAATTTGAAAAGCTTTTCTCAATAATAGATTCCGCTCCATATATTTTGAATCATTTTAGTGTGAAAGTAGGAAGTTGAGGAAAAGCATGGATATATATATGGCTACCCTGATGTTATCACAAGAAGATTGAACACACAGATCTAATCAAACAATCTATGAACTTGTTTTCCGATTTATTGGCAAGTATCTGCATGCATTTTGGTATTGTTGATCAAGCAGATGCCCATCAAGTTCAAGAAAACAATATGTTCAAGATTAACTTGATAATTGAGTGTGATCTGACACGTCGTGAGTTAGACTCAACTTTGCTCACAACCAAGTGTGATTGATTCAATCTCTGTGAATTGGGGATTTGAATTTTAGGATGACAAAAATACATGATCTGACCCAAACCGGTGGGGCCTTGATCCTTTCGGGGCAGGTTTGGGGTATTGAAATCGGGTTTCCGATAAATTTGGATTAAAAGTGTTTGATTCGGTATTATGTCAGTTGGACTTGGGTTAAACAGTTTTGACCCGATCCGATCCGATTAATCCGTTTCATTATTATTATTATTATTATAGTTTATTTTTAAGTGTTGTGCATTATTACTTTATTATGTGTAATTATTTGGGTGTATATAATGGAACTTTGTTAGATGATAGTTATTATTTTGGTGTTTACACTCAATGAATTTATTTTCTATGAGATTTAAGTTGACATTATTCAGTTGTGATGTCAAATTGAAGTAAAAAACTAGTTATTTTAAGTTTTAATATTGATTTATTGTTTGTATGTTTATCCTTAATATAAATTTTGTGACCTATAAAAAAATTAAATCGGGTCAAAATGAATCGGTTTTGGGACAAAGCATCCTAAACGAGTTTGGAACAAACAAATTTTTTTTTTTTTTTTTGTTGCAAAGTTTTCTATAAATACATGTATATATCGTTTTTAAAAACATGTAAAAGGTAATAATTGTAATTGAATTTAACAGTATAATATTTTTTTGTCATATAGCAGGTGATGGATGTAGGCACCGCTCCAAAGCATATATGAATGGCTATTAGAACTTGTAAGTCGAATTCGTTACTTGAATATGGTTTTGGAAATGGTAGCTCACTATAGAATATTGTTTGCGCAATAATTAATCATCAAAACTCCTTAAAAAAAAAACAAAAACAATTGAATAAAGTATAAGTTTAGTTAGACTACAGAGGTGTTATTAAAGTGAAGGGATAGCTTTTGTTAAACATAACCAATCGAGAGAAGAGACTGGGAGCAGACAGACCATTAAAGAACTATTTGAAATAAAAAATTAAAGAAAAGGAAAAAAAAAAAAAAAAAAAAGACTCTGATCAGAGACTGAGCAGCGACTTCTGAGAACACGTAGTCATGAAAATTTATTCTGATTAATGTGGAACCAGGGAAGAAACAACTTTCTCTAGAATAAATTTATAAAAAACGAAAGACGAAAAAATGATGCAAGAGCAGAAATTACAGAAAAGTAGGATTAACAAAGGAATAGGATGCTAGAAAATCCTGCCCAGCATTTGAAATTTCATCACTTTTCTTATAAAACTAATATATTTTGAGGAGATTTTGTCAATATGGGATTCCACTCCACACAATATTTTTAATTATAACAGTGTGAAAGCAGCAAGTTGTGGACAAGCATGGAAATTTTACATAAAAATAAACTGTATCTTTCTTGACAAAAAGCGTCAAGGAAAAGACACCAACAGAAGGCAGCAAGACTTAGAAAAAATCAACCAAGTAAATTTCCAGTTCCTGTTTAATGTTTAATTTAAACTCCACCAAAACTAACGGGTCATTGTAAGTTCGTGTAATTATAAAATTATAACTATGTTCATTTTAAGTTACTATACATATAGTCATTGGAGAAGAAATGATAGCTAAAACATTGGAGAAGAAATGATGGCTAAAACACCGAAATCAGTGATCAAAATTGATTGAATGAAAGAACTTGTGGTGACATTATTAATATAGGACTACCGGAGGCCGGTGACTGTACATGGATTCTATTTAACTGGGACGTTTAATTATATCATGACCTTTTTGAATTATTGACTCCGTGAAAGTTCCTCTTATGTACCGTTGCATATATTGGCCTCCCACGATGTAGACTGGAATAGGGACGATAAAATAATCCATCAGGACCTGTATTTTTGGGATGGGTATGCATTTCAATTTTATGAGAATAATGACAAATCGTAAAATTTACAATGGGTGTGGAGAGGTGATGGGTTTTGTACTTTGAGCAAAGACTCTCCGTCTTTTTTTTTGATTAAATTTTTGATAATCTAAAAATATATCAACATAAAAATAGTGGATGATCAAGATTGTCTACATATGTTTTGCTTATAATACAATATAATTTTTATTATTTAAAAAAATAATTAAAGCTAAAATTATGTAGTTTCAAGTTAAAAACATATAAATTCAAATATACATTCATCCTATAACTATTAGATTTATATTTAGTTTTTATGTTAATGGTATGATTTTCAACATTTTTATGGAATCATTTTATATATTATATGAAATTCATCATACTAAATACAATTTTTTTAATAAATAATATTTATAAATAGGTAAACAGGATGGGGATGACGAACTTATTTTAATCTTTATAATCAACAACTATCTCATGCACAACATGGGTAAGATTTTGTGGTTTATGTTCCGAGTATTGACATTAGCAGATAATGATGGAATTGCTCAAGGGGTTGAAATTCCACTGCAATTGGGTCATGCTACTAGAGAGTAGAGACCACGGTCATGGCCTTTCGCTCTCTTCAATAAATTAATTAACTTGTAGTTTAACAAAATTTCATTTTATTTAACTGTTTACAAAAGTGGACCAGTTATGATCATTAATCATTCCAGAATAAACTTTTTGGAGAGCAGCTATTTGAATTAGCTTTGGAGTAGCATTTCCAGGATTCTCAGTTTGTTTTTCTTCTCAAATAATGTGTTCTCCCAAATTTACTTTCTTCGTCTATATCTTAGTCTACACGCTCGATTGCCAAGCTGTGCCACAAATAAGATCAAGTTTTAAGTAGTCAAAAGTTGAAACATATAATTCAAAAAAGTATAATTAATTAATAATTATAGGTTCCAATTTAACAAGATCTATTCATTCATTTGAAGAGCCAAAAGTTTGCCAAGTGCAGACTCATGAAGTCTTCTAGCGTCAAGTGATCCGTAAAATACTTTCTTTTAGTAAGTAAAATACATTTATTGGCTTTTAGATATTATACATTTTTATTAGTGTTGTCTGATATTGCATTATTAGGGCGCATTTGGAACCATTTTTAAAATCATGTTTTTGAAAACGAAAAATACGTTTTAAAAATATAAGGCGTTTGGTAAAATTTCTCAGAACTTATTTTCAAAAACAAAAAATTATGTAAGTGTGTTTGATATTGTTTTTTAAAATGAGTAAAATAGTTGTTTGAAAGGAAGAATTTGATTTATTTTGAAAATATGTTTTGAAATTGGTGAAAAACATAAAAAAATTTGTTTTTCACTTTTTAGTTATCATTTTTAAAAATGTGCTTTTCATTTTCAAAACACATTTTACAAAATAACTAACCAAACACTTTTCACTCATTTTTTATTTTTGAAAATGAAAAATCATTTTTGAAAACACATCCGAAGACCACCTTAGTGTTTGTTAACACACATCATCAATATGATGGATGACATAACAAAAGGTGGCTCGATTCTAGAAAACAAAAACAAAAAAACTACTAATATCCATATTTCATACGGTAAAAGAATTTTATCACTAAAATAATTTTAAATGAAATTACTTCTAAGAATAATATTAAATAAATTAAATAAAAAAAATTTATTTATACATATCACGCACCCACCTCTCATTAACCCTAATTTTAATTTCCAATTTTTCATTTCACTTTCGGTAAATTGCCATAACTTGATCTATTTATTAATATTAATAGTTTTTGATAAATTTGTGTTCAAATCATTGGCTTATGGTTCTTATATTGTTCTGGTGGCTGGCTTTTTGGAGGATTAATTTCATATGATCAAAGAAAATAAAAACCCTAGAGTCTTCTTGTTGGGTTCAAATTAAAGGCCATCATAAGAATTTCGTTGAACTTATAGAATAAAAAAAAAGAAAGCTATAAAGAAGGATGCATCGCATATGCGTGTAGAGAGCAAAGTATTAATATGAGACAAATAATAATTTATTAAGGTTGTTTTTCGAAATTTTAATGGGTGTAAGGAGTAATAATATGAATTTTAAATTTTAATAATTGGTACAATGAAAAAATCGTAGAGGGAATATTTTTATTTTTATTAACATAACATAGCATTAATCGGTCCTAGCATTAGCAAAAAGTAATTCAAAACAAAATTATTGGAAGTTCAAATTAACGTTAAAGGTACTTTTCGTCACAAAAACTTCAAAAAAAAAAACATATATATGTTCAGCAAGGGAACTTAGGAGGAATTTATTGATATGAGAGGAAGACTTCAAAAACCAATGACCATCAAAGCTTTGAAATGCAGACTTGCAACACGCCAATCCTTCCAACATCTAATTTCTGTAAAACTCTATTTGTCTTCTATTTTTTTACATATAAATTTTTATTAAAGATGGGTAGTGCAAATGCATCTCTCTTCTGAAATATATATATATATATATTTTAATTTTAATTCTGTTAGATTAAATATTATAAGAGTATTTAAGTCTTTCTAAATTTTTAATATGATTAATCATTGAAGTTAATAGTCAAACAAAGATGGTGGGAAGTTGTGTCAATTGTTTAAATTGTTTTTTCTGTTTATGAAAAGTCAAACCTCAGACGAAAGGTAGAAGATGAAAGCAGCATATGAAAATAATTTTGAGACAAGAAATTATAATACAGAACCTAGATGACAGCTGAAGAAATTTTTATTTTTATTTTTTAAACTATTACAATTAAATCGAGGTTGAGTAATGAGATATTAGTCGAACTCATATCAGTAAGGCATAAGTTGAGCTTATCGATAGGGGTGGCAACATGGGTCACAATACGATGGGTCGACATGAATTTGCGAAAAATAAATGGGTATGAGTTAGAGTTAAATGAATTCGTGTTGTAATCGTATCGACTCACTTAACCCGTTTATTAAACGAATCAAATTGGGTTTGATTAAACGAATCGTGGGTTGAGACAATTAAATTAGGGATGAAATTATAATATTAAAAAATTATAGGGGTTAGTGTGTAATTATGCATATATATATATAAGTATTAACCAAACCTAAACCTAATCTATTCATTTCAAAATTTGGGTAGCCACCACATACACCACCAACTCAATTTCAGCAGCCACAAGCCACCACACGATACCACCAACTCATTTTGTTCTTCTCCCCTTCTCCCACACCTGACGGCAACTCCTCCCTTTCTCCCACACCCACACGGCAGCTCCGATCGAGCTTCTTCTTCCTCACGGTCGCAGCTTCAATCGAGCTTCTTCTTCCTCATGGTCGCAGCTCTGGTCCAAGTTCTTCTTCCTCACAGTCGTAGCTTCGGTCTAGCTTATTCTTCCTCACGGTCGTCGGTCGCAGCTTATTCTTCCTCACGATCGCAACTTATTCATGGTTCTACCATCAGATCTGGTTGGACCAGCTTCAGGCTTCAGAATTCAGGTGTCGTTCTCTTCCATTTTGTTGTGATATTGTATATTGATTATGTTTATTTAACTTGAATTACTATTTCCATTTTCTTGTCATATTGTCTATTGATTATGTTTATTTAAATTGAATTAGTATTTCCATTTTCCTATGATATTTTCTGTATTAGTGTATTATATATGTTTATTTAATTTTTTACTATTTTGTATTTCATAAATAGGATGCAAATGAATTTTAAAAATAAAATCTAAACAAATACAGATTAGTTGACCTTTACATGGTGTGTTTATTTTTAATTTGATAATGTATTTCATATATATTTTCAGTGTAACGTAATATGTTTTCATGGTCAATTGGTTCTTAGATATGGATCTAGGTGTTGACTTCGAAGACGATAGCATTGATCTCGAAGATGAGGTTAAAGATGAGGAAAAAACTGTGGGAAGTTCAAGCAAGTTAAATAAAAGTAAAGCTGCTCGAAAAGGAAAGCGTACTTTGCATGTGTGGAAGTCTTTCAAAATGATATCGAAGGATAAAAAGAGAAAGGAGAGATACAAATGCAAATGGTGTGGTCAAATCTATGTCTGCCCAATCTCGAGTGGTACAGGTAACATGATTCGACACTTGGCTCTTACTTGTCTTAAGTATAAATCATATGATGTACGTCAAATGATGCTTGAGAAAAGTCAATCTGGGTTTATGGGCTTTCGTCAACCTAAGACTAAGAGCCAAGAAGAATTTAGGAAACTAGTTGCTGAAGCTTTAGTGTTACATGATTTGCCTTTCCAATTTGTGGAGTGGAAAGGAATTATAAGAATTATTGAGTTTTTAAATGATGATTTTCATATGGTCACTAGGAACACCGTGAAAGTAGATGTATTAAGTTTGTTTGATAAAGGTAAACAAAACTTTAAAAAAATGTTACAAGATACTCCTAATAAAATTTGTTTAACCTCAGATTTGTGGACTTCTATAGCTACTGATGGCTATATGTGTATTACTGTGCATTTCATTGATTCTAATTGGGTTCTACATAAGAGAGTGATGAGCTTTTGTTTTATGTCTCCTCCATATGATGGGGTTTCTATTGCTGATAAAGTTATGTCATTGTTGTCTGAGTGGGCTATTGACAAAAAGCTCTTTTCCATAACTTTGGATAATGCTTCATCAAACAAGTGATTTATTGATAATTTAAAAGGTCAATTGAATATTAACAAAGCACTTGTTTATGACGGGGAATTCATGCATATCCGTTGTTGTGCCCATATTATTAATTTGATTGTTCAGGATGGGTTGAATGAGATAGATGTGGGTGTGCATAAAATTCGTGAGAGTGTGAAATATGTGAGAGGGTCACAAGTTAGGAAGCAAAAATTTTTAGAATGTGTCAAGTAAGTTGATTTAGACATGAAGAAGGGTGTAAGACAAGATGTTCCTACTAGGTGGAACTCGACTTATCTTATGCTAGATAGTGTCTTTACTATCGACATGCTTGGTGTACTTTAGAGTTGATCGATAGCAATTACAAGCATTGTCCTTCTGCAAGTGAGTAGAATAGAGTTGAGAAAATTTGCAAGTATTTGCGTTATTTTTATGAAACAACTAGCATTTTATTTTTGGGTCAAATTATCCCACTTCGAACTTGTACATGCCTAAAGTGTTTTTAACCCATTTGACTTTGCTACAACATTTGGAGAGTGAGGATGAGTTTTTGAAAAGCATGACAAATCAAATATACAAAAAGTTGCAGAAATATTGGGTTGATTTTTGTATTATTTTGGCCATTGCCGTTGTCTTGGATCCCCGTTACAAGATGGAATTTGTTGAGGTTGTGTTTCAGAAGTTGTATGGTTTTTTTGATGCATCAAACAAGTTGGCACATGTTAGAAATAAATTATTTTCCTTGTTTGATGAGTATATGACAAGTTCAACCGAGACATCTACCTCTAAAGCCACCACATCATCAGTAGCTCCTAGTGCACAAGTGAACACAATAGATGAACTTGACTTGGTTTTAATTGTAAGAAATAATATAATTTCCTTATTATAAATTTGTGATATTATTTTATCATAATAATCTATTTAATGAAATTTTCTTTTGTTATAGGATTTTGATATGAAACTTGGTGATAGAGGGATTACAACTTAGAAGACGCAATTGGAGTTTTATTTGGAAGAATGAAGACTTGAAAGATCAGTTGATTTGGACATTCTAGCCTTTTGGAAGGCTAATGAAGCTCGCTTTCCTGAACTTTCTGTCATGGCTCGTGACATTTTATGCATCCCAATATCTCTATAGTTTCATCCAAATCCACGTTTAGCAATGGCGGTCGAGTTCTTGATCAATATCAGAGTACACTTAAACCTGATGTGGTGGAAGCAATAATTTGCACCCGAGATTGGATATTTGGTAGATGTAACACACTAATTTTATTAAGCTATATAATAAGTGTGATTTTGATTTCTTATAATTATTTTTCGTTATCTACTAGTTACTTTTATCATTAATTATTGTAGAGAGGGAGATTGTTTCATTAGAAGACGTCACTGAAGATATATTGAATTTAAGTGTTAATGATGCTCCCCCTAATGCTAATAATCCAAGTGAATCAGTGGAAGGCTCAACTCCAAATTCTATCACTTAGTGGTAAACTCTTATACTTATATTTCTAAATTTTAAAATTATAAAATATAGATATCTAATGTTGTTTTCTTGTGATTTTTGTGTAGGTTGGAGGTCCCCTTAGAATCAAAAGGGGAATAATTTAAATGATAAAGTTTTGTATTGGAGAATGATAGTGTTAAGTAATTTTAATTTCGATGGATTTGTATTGAGTTGAAGCATGATTTTATTTTGTTATGGTTTTTAAATATGGATAATATGAATTATTATGTAGTTGATTTAATGTGTTGGTTTTTATGTGTTGAATTAGGTGGTTAGTTGTGAATTATTTATTTTATTTGTGTTTAAAATATTATTTAAGTTAAACGAATTAAACGGGTTAAACAAATTAACTAGGTTAAACGAATTAACGGGTTGACAGGTTAACGGATTTGGATCCTTTATGATCCTATTAATAAATGAATTAATCGTATCGTGTCATGTCGTGTTATTCGTTTGTAAACGAATTCGTATCAAATCCAAAAATATCGATCCGCTTTATAAACGAATTTGTATCGAATTGGTCGAATTTATAAACGAATCGAATCGAATACAACCCAACCCATTTTGCCACCCCTACTTATCGATGAAGGGATCTCATCTTTTTAGTCTTCCTTGAAACTTTTTTCTGAACCAAGTTTTGATTATTATCAAGCTATGTCCGTGACCACATCTAATTTGAAATTTGAAGGGCTAACAAACTAATTTTTTGGATTGTAAAGTTTTCTTTCAATACATATACTATTTTTAAAAACATGTAAAAGGTAATAATTAGTATTGAATTTTAGCGGTATAATATTTTTCTGTCAAATAGTGGGTGATGGATTCAAGCACCGCTCCAAAGTACATATGAATGGCTATTAGAACCTATAAGTCGAATTCGTTACTTGAATATGGTATCGGAAATGGTAGCTCACTAGAATATTGTTTGCGCAATAATTAATCATCAAAACTCCATTTTTTTTTTTAAACAGTTGAATAAAAGGTTATTTTAGTCAGACTACAGGGGTTTTATTAAAGTGAAGGGACAGTTTTTGTTAAACATAATCTGATCAAGAGAAGAGACTGGGAAGCAGACAGACTACTGCGGACCCATTTGAAATAAAAAGTTAGAGAAAAAAAAAAAAAAAAGAACCCTGAGCAGAGACTCATCAGCGACTTCTGAGAAGGCAAAGTCATGAAAATTTAATCTAATTAATATGGAACCAAGAAAGAAAGAACTTTCTCTAGAATAAATTTGTCCTATTATTATAAAAAACGAAAAAAAGAGATTGATGCAAGAGCAGAAATTACAGAAAAGTAGGATTAACAAAGGAAAAAGATACAAGAAAATCCCGTCCAACATTTGAAATTTCAACACTTTTCTTATAAAACTGATATAATTTGAGCAGCTTCGGATCCACTGCAAAGATTATTTTTAATTATATTAGTGTGAAAGCAGGAAGTTGTGGAAAAGCATGGAATTTTATGTAAAAATAATCTTTATCTTTCTTGACATAATGCGTCAAGGAAAAGATAATCAACCAAAGGCACCAAGACTTAGAAAAAATCAACAAAGTAAATTTCCAATTTCTCTCTAATGTTTGATTTAAATTCCACAAAAGTAAGGGGTAAGTGGTTCTTTTTAAAAAAAAAATGAAAAATTAAATTTAAAGAAAATTACTGACACCTTATTTTTAACTCTTAGGATTAAGTGAAGTGTTCAGCCACTTCTATTAAGGGGTAGTGTGCAATTGATCAGGTTAGGGAGAGGGATCGAACCTGACATCAAATGAAAGGAGTTGGTTCGTAAGTTAATGTAATTATAAAATTTTGACTATATTAGCAGTGGCTAAGAAATTAGGCCCAAAATGAAAGCCTAAAACCCACTAAAGAAAAGGGGTCCAGCATGTTGGTCCAACCCAAAGTGAAGCCCAAAGCCCAATAATGTTAATCGATTCCTTTAAATGAGGGATGACCACTTTCAATGGGGATTAAATTGCTTATAATGGACACAATGAAGTGGAGTAGTAATTTCACAACGGACATAGTGGTAAAATGTTGTAGTAACTCTACAACGGACATCACTTTAAATGTTCATTCCATGCATAAATAGGGAAGTAAGGGGCATTTCATTCTCACAAAATTTTTGCCAAACTTACACTCTTCCACTCAAAGAAGTGCATTCCGACTCTTTTCCAATTTTTGTATTTTCGTTTATATTATGTTTAGTGTTTAATTTTATAATTTTGGTGTAAAGTGTTGTGCAAATTTTAGTGTTCGTAAGTGCATGAGTCTATTGTAGAATAGTTTATACAAATACAAGGTCGATCCCACAAAGATTGACAAAATATTAATCTAAGTCCAAATTAAATTTAATTCTAATTTAGTTAACAAAGTTTGAGAATTGAGAATTACTTAAAACTAAAGAAAATAATAAAATTCTAAGTTAACAAGACAAGACTAAGTTGCAAAACTCAAGCAATGGATAAAAAATCTAACGTTTAGAATTCACCGTTATCAACTTGTAATGTTTTACTATTCAAAATATTATTCTCAAAATTTAAAGAAATAACTTAGAAATCAATATGTTGTTTTCTTAGGATTTATCAATTAAGTTCAAAAACAAATCTTATGTAAATTCTTATTTCAAATTTGAAATTTATAAGATCTATATGTATCCAATATTGAAAAACACATAATTAAAAATCTTATATTTAAACCTTTTTCAATCCAAAGTCAAATTAATAAAATAATTTTGTGACAACCAAAAATACTTGATATTTAAGGTGAAACCATTTTTATTTTATCAATTGATGAAACTAAAAATTACTGAACATTAAAAACAAAATTTAAAATAATATTCGAATAGCAAAATTAGTACAAAATTAATAAGACTTCATCCTAAACCTCAGAGAAGAAATTCAAACAACCATGGTGATAACAAGAACAAACAAATCAAAAGCCGGCATATTTTCGTGAACTTTGGTTGCTGCTCTCTCTAGTTTTTCTCCAAGATTGCTACCCGGTTTGTCTCCAAGATTGCTGCTGTTTTCATTTTGTTGGTACTACACTCTTGTTTGTCTTCTTCTCCACCAAAACTTGTGTTCCAAGTTGTAGATTCAAGCGCAATAATGTCACGCCCTTTTTGTAAAATGTGTGGGTAGCTCTTTCCCACTACTTGAGAATAGTCATCCAAGCCGTACTATCAGAGTCTCATTTAGATTGGTCTTAGTAGTTCTTTGACTCTAAAAAGTTGTCAGGAAATAAAAAAGGAAAAAAGAAAAACCTTTGAAAATATTATATAGTTTTAAAATTAAATTTATTTATTTATTATTTTTTTAATGGTGGAGGAGAAGCATTAAATTCAAAGAAAACTATCCACACATTGTGTTTTAGGACAAATGTGATATTTGAACCCTTGACCTCTTGAATCAAGAGAATAGTTCAACCATGCACTCCTACCAAGGGATAGTGTGCAAATTAATTTTTTTTCTTTATGAAATATCAGTGACATTAAATGTTATTTCAAAATTGTGAATTTCTAACATATTTATTCATAACTCGGGTGATTAGTGCATTTTCAGATCTCATTCGTGATAAGGTTAGAGTTTTATCATGTGTATTTCCACTTTTTGGCAGCACATTCAAGTTTTAATTTCAACGAGTCCTAATAGACTTCTAATCATTGATATGACTAAATTTTCGATTACGTATTAAAAACATCCTGTTGACATAAAAAATCGGTCAACACCCAAATCGATACGAATTGAATGTTAAAATAAAGTTTTATCAGTGTGTAGTACATTGGTGTTATATTTTTTTTATATGCCTGCATCTGAAACGTACTGTAGAACATTTAAGGATCATTGCTTAAAATATAAACATTATAGTTAAAACCTATACAAAGGTGTTACTTATTCTCTTCATGAATTTGTAGGCATGGAGGGTTGCACTGCTGGCAGTTCAAACAATCCTCCAGGTACTCAATTTTTCTCCCTTCCTGTTTCATATGAATTATATGTATTTCCACTCTACTTGTTTTCACAATTTTACAAAGGTAGAGGAAGAATGATATTAAAAAATATTTTAGTTTTTTTGGGTTATATGTACATGCATGTATTTACTCTCTTGTTGATATTTAATCATAGTTTATTCAATATGATATTGATGTATAATTGAATTATAAATCATCTTTAAGATGTAACGTGACTTTAATTGTTAGAATTTCATGTATCTTGAATAAAAACAACATTTTTATCATTTTGATTGTATTTGGGACACAGTTACTAATCAAGGATAATTAGGAGGGAAATAGAATTTATTCATGACTTATGACCACAGTAGACACTAAATATTGTTGGGAATTAAATTACGTTTATTTCATAGAAAATCGATAATTAAGTTTCGTCCTTCTTACTTAAAGAATCACATTCTATTTTCTGATTCTCTTCTAAAATTTGATTTCCTTTTATTTGCATTTCTAATTAGTAAATATGTCCTTGATATTGAAAGCTTGAAAGTAGTTTGAAATCATTGTTTGGAAGTGTAGGGAAGAAGACAACAGAGTTGGAGACATCTTGGTGGTTTACATTATCATACAAATAACCTCTATTTCTATGCATTAATTGAATAATTGAAACAATGTAGTACGCCAATTTATCATATATTTTATAATTTTATGCATTTTATAAATCTATGTTTATGTGATTAAACCTTAATCTAGTGAGTAAATCTGTAGACTGTAATTTAGTTTTATCTGAATATTATAACTTAAACGTCGAATAAATTAAATGGTTAATAACAGATACACATATTTTAACTTTCATTGAACTTAAAAACAATGGTTATAATTGTTATTTGAATTTTCTACATCAGAAGTTGAAGTCTGTAGTTTTATAGAAGTACGAATGTTGACTCGCATGGTTTCCATTGTTTAGTTAAACATCTCCTAATACCTTTTATTAAGTCCATCTTTCATATTAATTAAGGGAGCAAAAAAAATAATCTCAAAGAATCCTTACTATGATTGAGGAGAGAAATTTGGATAACCAAAATAAAATACACATTAACACAAGCACAAATCAAGCTTACTACACTTATTTAAGTGAAACTAATCTGTTGATACTTAGGCTGCGTACTAGGAGAAAAGAGTCCATAGTGCCGCTCAGTTTCTGCAGGGCCCTTTTCATTTTCATCAAACATGGCAAACAAGTAAGTCTCTATGGGCTGTCCAGGCCTCCTTGGAGTCCCTGACTTGACATGATCAATCAAGTTTTGATAATAAGTGTGTGCATTCTCAATTGTTGCTGCATCACCCCCAGCTGAAGGCCAGCCACTCTCTGATACCACAATCTTCAAATCAGGCGCACCGACCTTCTCCAAGGCGACGTAAAGAGCATCCAACAATGCATCGAAAAGGTTTTGGTATCCGAATTGTCCATCACTAACTACAGGTGCTGGTGAAGTGAATAAGGCATACTCAAGCTTGACATTAACGGGGTCACTAACATAGCTAAAATAAGGGTACACATTAGCAAGCAAAGGTGCCCCAGTTTTTGCTAGGAATTGAATAATTGGCACTATAAATGGACTTGCATTGGTGCTAAATGCCCCTGCTGAGGGAGGATACGAGCTGCCCAACAAACTTGGTTCTATAGAGGTTGACACCATAATTTGGCTTTGTAAATTGGTTGCTTCTATTGCATCATAGATGCTTTGCATTGCTGCTAGCAAAAACTGGGCTGCTAAGTCATTGTACTTGATCTCATTTCCAACCGAGATGTACCGGAATGTGACATCTGATGAGTATGCAAGTATGAACCTCTGGACCCAGTCTTTGGCAGCAGAAGGGTCTGAGAGGGATTGAAGATCTTCATTAGGGACACCAATCATGAGTTCAATGTCTGAGCCTTTAAGGGCCTGTAGGGTAGGCTCATTTGGATCGTAGATTCGCATTTTGTAGATTCCATTTGTTTGGAAGAGGTGCACAACTTGTCCATCGGATGGTAAATTGTTGGCTACTCTTCCATAGCAAATACCTATGGATTCAGCACCCTTTTCTGCTGTACATTGATCATCATCAGCCATCACTTGAATGCCTGTAAACAATTTGTATATTAAAACATTTATTTAGGGTGCGCTTTAATTTAAGGATTGAATTTGGTTTATGTATGTTATTCATAAGTCTAAATTAAAATTTTAAAAAAAAATGGAAAAGCATTATGCACAATGTGAGAAAAGAGACAATTTCATGTTTGGAATTTTGTTTGATCAGAGCAAAGAACTAGGAAATAAAATTTGATCATAGATAATGCTTAAAGAACCTTTTTTTATTTGTTTAACTATTATGATTGGAATTTGAGATTGGAAAATCACTCGGAACCCTTGAACCTTATTGCCGAATGTGTGAAACATATGCCACTGTACCCTTTACACAACTATAAAGCTTTGTTTCAATATAATTAGCTCTAAAACATCTTATTACTTTCTCAAAGAAATTATATATTTACCTTTAATGATGGTCCTAAATATTTATTTAATACGGGTGTGTGTATATATATATATTATCTACTCTAGAAGTATACGCATATATAATACAAACACCATATATAAACATAATTTTTATCACGTGTGGGAATTGCAAGAATCTAGCATGATTTTTCTTGAGGAACACCAATTCCCTCGGTGTTCACCGGTTGAAAATCATATGCAATTCCTAAAGTATTTATTTGGTGAGAGTGTATATATAGTATCTATTCTAGAAGTATAACGCATTTATAATGCAAACACCATATATAAACATAATTTTTATCGCGTGTGGGAATTGCAAGAATCCAACATGATTTTTCTTGCGGGACACCAATTTCCATAGGTTCAAAATCATAAACAATTCCTAAACAAATATATATATATATATATTAACTTGTATCAAAAGATTATTTAAAAATAATAATAATAACTTGTGTCAAAAGAAACACGTTAAGAATAATTGTAATGGTAAGATATATAAATATATATTAACATATAGATGGAGAGAGAATACCTGGTACGTTGAGAGAAGGCATTAGCAAACCAAGAAATAGCAAAGAAGCAGCCATGAAATTCTTTCTGCTAATTGCGAAGAAGAAAGCCATGTAGAAGAGAGAAAGAAAGAGGAAACAAATAAACAAAACAAATTCGTACAGATTGATGTACTACACTTCTTCTCTTCTATTCACTATTAGACATATATATAGGCGGACAATCCCGTTGTGATAGGGAGAGAAACTTATGTCACAATTACTTGGGATCCTTTGAATGATTTAATTAATTACATATTAAGATTGAATAGGTCTCAAATTAAAGGCTAAAAGATTGCAACCGTATTATTATTTTGGTAGATTTGCTCCTGAATTATATGGAAAAAGATCTCGTATCTTTTGCGCGTGACATAGAATTAAATTACACAAAACTTCATAAAGGCTATTTATCAATTCATGTCTATCTTGCTTCTTGAATAAGGTTATCCAAACCTTATCAATCGAGGTTTTCCTTATCAGGATAGTAAAAGGAGAATTTACTCAGTAGCATGACAATTTAAAAACTAAATCCCTACTTAAAAGGAAATGTATTTTGCATTCTAGTTCTCTTTCTTATTCTTTGTTCCTATAAAATTTAATTCTTAATTAGGAAACACATATTGTACGAGTCGGATTTTTTCAAAGGGTTCAAGTAGAGAAAATTTGGAAACTGCCCATTCGGATGAATTTTGGTCAATTTTATATTGTTAGTCTTCTGAAACACACCATTGAATGTATTTTCTAATATGATGATGGACACAAATTGGAATGGGAAGATTTGCAATCCTCAACTTTTGTTTTTCAAGTATGACTTGGTGGAAAAGAGCATTTATTTAGTACCCCAATGATCTAAATTCAAATTGTCTCTATAATAAGTGGTATATGAATTTTTGGTATTCAGATAAAAGTCAGAAATTCTATTTTTTTTTTATAGTAATTTTTGGATAGTTTTAAATAATTTAACCATTTAAAAATAAATAAAAATAACTTAATGGATCAAATTCAAACTCATAAGTGCTAAAATAAATAAGTAGAAAAAAAAAAAAACAAACAAACTATCCCTAAATACACCTCCTAAGTTTTAATAAAATATCTCCCCTTTACTACAAAAAATACGGCGTGGGCTTAGAATTGGGCTTGCTGTCTTAATGGGCTTGCTGTCTTAAAGATTGCAACCGTATTATTATTTTGGTAGATTTGCTCCTGAATTATATGGAAAAAGATCTCGTATCTTTTGCACGTAATATAGAATTAAATTACACAAAGCTTCATAAAACGCCATTTATCAATTCATGTCCATCTTACTTCTTGGATAAGGTTATCCAAACCTTATCAATGGAGGTTTTCCTTATCAGAATAGTAAAAGGAAAATTTACTCAGGAGCATGACAATTTAAAAACTAAATCCCTACTTAAAAGGAAATATATTTTGTATTCTAATTCTCTTTCTTATTCTTTGGTCCTGTAAAATTTAATGCTTAATTAGGAAACACATATTGTACTAGTCGGATTTTTTCAAAGAGTTCAAGTAGAGAAAATTTGGAAACTGCCCATTCGAATGAATTTTGGTCAGTTTTGTATTGTTAGCCTTATGAAACATACCATTGAATATATTTTTTAATATGATTATGGACACAAATTGGAATGGGAAGATTTGCAATCCCAGCTTTTGTTTTTCAAGTATGACTTGGTGGAAAAGAGCATTTATTTAGTACACCATTGATTTAAATTCAAATTGTTTCTATGGCAATTGGTATATGAATTTTTTGGTATTTAGAGAAAAGTCAGAAATTCTTTTTTTTTTTTAGTGATTTTTGGGTAATTTTAAATGATGTAATCACTTAAAAACAAACCAAAATAATCAAATTCAGACTCATAAGTGCTAAAAATAAATAAGTAGAAAAAAAAAAAAAAGCAAACTATTCCTAAATACACCTCCTAAGTTTTAATAGAAATATCTCCCCTTTACTACAAAAAATAGGGGGTGGGTTTAGAATTGGGCTTGCTGTCTTAATGGGCCTATAGGGACAAACAAACAAACACGCAACAGACACTTTACGTCCCCAAATACGTCTTCCTCGAGAATGTAAACCACAAAAAAATTAAAAAAAAAAAAAACGAAAAACAAAAAAAAATTATCTGAAATTCAATTACAGTTGTTTACGTGATTGCCGTTCAATGTAGGATCCGGAAAGCGATCGGTTGAAAACGCAGCCTTGCCTTTGAATGAATATACATACAGGTACGATGACACCACTTGTTTCCATGATCCAACAAGCTTTGTGGATTTTGATGTGAAGTTTATGTTGGACTTAGGGTGTGTCTGGGATGGGTTTTCAAGATGAGCTTCTAGGAGTAGAGCTTTTGGAAAATAGGATTTTTTTAACTAAGCGCTTAATTGTTGTTTGGTTAACAAAGTAGTTTAAATTTATAGAGGACTTGATGATATATCTATTACGAGTAAATTTAATAAACTATGGAAGCGCTTTTTTTTTTTTTTTTTTTGGGCTTTTTGAAGCCAGAAGCCAATTTAGGGCTGTTTTGTGTGAGAATTTAAAAAGTGCTTTTGGTATTTAAAAGCTCTTTTACTGGAAGCCTGCTCTAGTTGCTTCTTCCGAAAAAGCTTTTAAAATAAGTTTTTGTAATGGAAAGGTGTATGTTGAAATTTGTGATATGTAATAAGGCTGTTTGAGATGATCTATTTCATTTTTAATTTAGAAATGAAGGGAAGAAACTCGAAAACGGCTTGTCGAAAATTTGAGTTTCTTGCAGTGAACATGAAAGAATTTATTTAATATCAAAAGTTGTTCTCAAGTTGATGCCGAATGGTAAAGGGAAAAAAAAAAAAAAAACCAAAAATTAAATAGCTTTTGACATAAAAAAGCACTTTTGGCTGTTGGAGATACTCTACCAAACAGTTTCTTAGAGTCTTCTGGTTGTTGATTGTGGCTCAAGTAATCGTTTGTATAGGCTATTAACAAATTTCGTTAATACGGGTTAAAAGTAGTGTAATACAAGTAATATCTGAAATAAACTCTATCTATGTATGTCTTGTCGATACTTGATGTATTGTAGCATTATAATTTTGGTTTGGGATTTGTAATATACTTGTATTGTGCTAGATTGGTTATACAAGCTAGGCGAATTTAACATGATTAATTATACCTGCCATGCCTTTTAGTTTGTTTTGCACTGGTGAGGTTAGTTAATAATTGTACTGTGTTTGTTATATCAAAAAGGTTGCATGAATCTTAAATTTGAACACGTGTTAGTTACTTATCCAGATTCTGTTTGTAGTTTCATGCTGTGGTTATTGAAATCTGCTTATTTCTGGTGGCAGAGGTTGACAGTCAGTGCAGCTGCTTTGGCTGATTTGTGTTTTTATACATTTTAGTGAATTAGAGAGGAGTTAACACTGTAATTCAGTTCCCAGAATGCTAAAGAAAGGTGCAAATGCTTGCTTTAGAATATGTGTTTGAATGAATGAATGAATGAATGTTAGTTAAAATATATGATGATCTTGACAGTTTTTCTTAGTTTGTCCTTACATGCTATGAGACAACAACACTAACGAAGTTTATTATCCCCATTTTTTAGTGTCAACCAAAGAATGTACATTGTTCATCGATGCTAACTCAGTTAACTGCCATTTGAATATCTTCAATCGTTCCACAAAAAGTATGGAAGCAATACAAAGCAGAGTGGAGTCATGGATTAGGGATCAGAAGGCGAAGATTCAGAAAGTGTCGTGGGGCCCACTCCAGTGGAGAATGAGATGGTGGCCTCCTTGGAACAACAACGACAGAGAACAAAGGAAAAGGATTCATGAAGAGTATGAGAGACGGAAGAAGCAACTTCAAGATCTCTGTCGAGCTGTTAAGGCTGAGTCTGTATCTGACCTTCAAGACATTTTCTGTTGCATGGTCCTCTCCGAGTGCGTTTACAAGGTTTTTAACTTAACTAGCTTTTGAAACAATGTCAGCATCTTTAGAAACTGCCTACTGCTTTTTTGTTGTGTTCATCCTTGTGATTTAAGAACATGTCCTATTGTCATTTTAAAAATGACTTCCACGCGGTTCAGGCTAGAACATTGGACTATTCCGCTATTAAGCTTTATGTCGTCAACATGTCCATATTTTTACCTATTTTTATTAAATTTTATCTAATAACATTTAGAGATTGGGAAACCTTTCTTAGTTTTTAATTATAAACAAATGGGCAATATCCCTGGAATAGGTGTTTGTTTACTAATGATGTGTTTGCTGTTCCTGTTTTATTTTATGTTAAAACTGAAACTAGCATTGCTTAGTTGTATGCATGTAATTATAGTTTCAAAAATTTTGTAATAAAAGAGAATGCCATAAACTGTCTATGATGAGAACCAAGCTTGTATAATTGGTTTTTGGTGGTGAATTGTTTAATTGATAATAATTAATGCTATTGCATTTTGAAATAAAAACTTTTATTGTACTGATTGTATATATTGTTGTTAAATGGCAGAGACCTGCTACTGATATGATTCGTGCTGTAAACAAATTTAAAGCTGACTTTGGAGGACAAATTGTTTCTCTAGAGCGTGTTCAACCTTCCTCAGACCATGTTCCTCACAGGTTTATAATACTGCATAATTAGGTTGTGCCTATAATTGTCTTTCCTGACCTGTTACTTTCTACATTTTCAATTTTTCTCTTTAAATTAATATTGTAAAAATTTGGTTTTTGGGACACGTCTCATGTTCTTTTAAATCTCTATTTAGGACATTAACACTATATTAGTATTGCAGATTATTGACAATGATGATTAATTTTATTAGCTTTGTTGAGCTTTTATGGCTGGATTATTCCTGCATATGCTTCAATGAAATTCTTTCTTGTTTCCAACTTGGGATGTGCGTCTGCTGGTTTTAGCAATACCTTTTGAGTTCAATAATTTATCTAAATATTTTAAAAGTTTGCAACAATCAAGTTTGAGGGTACCACATATTGTGGGTGAATTTGGTTTTCTATGTGAAAGCAATCCTAATTTTCTCGTTAAATATAAACATGCATATTTAACTTGACTAAAGTTATGAAGCCTTAGCCTCTACTAAAGTAACTTAATGTATGTATTTATCCTTAGACAAACATAACTTAGTGCGAAGACACTTGCTTATTTACTATATGTGAAATGGTTTTTCTTTTCCTGATATTTAAACTTCATCAACTTACATAAACCTATATGCAGGTACCTTCTGGCAGAAGCAGGTGACACCTTATTTGCTTCCTTCATTGGAACAAAACAGTACAAGTAAGCATAATAGATGAATTTTTGTGAGTTTCAAATTGCTTTATATTTTAAAATTATGATTTTTTTTTTCTCTATTATCAAGGGATATCATGACTGATGCAAATATACTGCAAGGAGCCATATTTCATGATCATGAAGATAGTTTCGACGATATTGACAGGATTGAGGTAATTGAATCTAAACGAAGTGAAGGGCAGAATGGCAATGGAGAAATTCGGTGGGATCCCTTGGAATCTAAACCTAGGCGACTAAGTGACAAACCTAAACCTGCTGCACATCGGGTATGATTGCTTTATGTCTTTTTTTAGCAGATACATTAATGTGTTTTGGCTACTGTCTCCTTGGAGCTGATTTGCCATTTACTTTTACACGTAAATAATCCTGTCATCCTATGGGTTTATGTATATATATGTATTGAAATGCTTTATTTAGGGTTTCTTGGCTCGTGCTAAAGGGATACCCGCTTTAGAGTTGTACAGACTTGCTCAGAAAAAGAAGCGGAAACTTGTATTATGTGGACATTCACTTGGTGGAGCGGTAAGGTTGATTAACCTGCTTTATTAATATTTCCTCAGCATTTTGCTTGTAACTAATGCATTTATCATCTGCTTCATGCTGTGGTTTTCCTTCTTAGGTAGCTGCATTAGCTACCCTTGCCATTTTGAGGGTCATTGCTACATCCTCTTCATCAAAAGACAATGAGAAAGTTCAGGTCAAATGCATAACATTCTCCCAGCCTCCAGTTGGGAATGCAGCTTTAAGAGAGTAGGTATCAGATCATCTTATGGATAAGTACCTAGTTTAACCTGTAGAAGAAGGAGGTCTTGTAGTGCATTATTGTTTTGTTGTTTTTTTTTTTTTTTTTTTTTTTTGAACCATTTGTTTTGTTGTTTTTATTCAGAGTGTAAAGTGCTGTTTAGTTAATTTATCTTTTTTTGCCAGTTATGTTAATGGAAAAGGGTGGCAGCATTATTTCAAGAGTTATTGCATTCCTGAAGATCTGGTACCTCGTATCTTGTCACCTGCTTATTTTCATCATTATAATGCTCGGCCTTTATCGGTTTCGGCTGATGTTGAGACTAATAGTTTATCAGCACGGAAACACGAGGAAGTGGTAGAGAAGTCAAGAGCAGAGAAGGTAAAAGAGAATGAAGGGGAGCAGTTAGTTATGGGTTTAGGCCCTGTGCAGAGGTCCTTTTGGAGACTTTCAAAACTTGTTCCTTTATCAGGCCTAAGAAGTCAATTCGATAGGTACAGAGGAAGAAAGATTGATCCTGTAGAATCATCTAATGTGACTGATTCTGCTTTGACATCTTCAATTGAAGATATAGCAGATGAACTGCAATCTCTTGAAATCCGAGAGGGATCTGATGGCATATCTCTTAAACCATTGTCTGACACTAATACTGGGTCTTTAGATATAGCAACAACTGGAAAATTAGCAGAAAAAAGCAGCAGCAATATTGGGGAGGGAAGGAAATGGCATAGACGCAGAGTGCCTTCTTTGCCTTTGTATGTACCATTTGGGCAGGTACATAAATAAATTACTTTAATTCCATTGCAGTTCATCTGTGGAGTTAAATGCATGGAAGATTAAATAATTATTTGCTGACATTACTTTTATTTAGTAACTTCTCTTTGATGTCCTTTAGTTTTATGACTTTGTTAGTACTTTTCGATGAGTTCATTTCCAAGTTTTGTCTGCTTTTTATTGTAAATTTTTCTTTCTTTCTTTCTTTCCTTTTTTTTCCCCTACAGTCATGGGTGTGAACTAGTTTTCTGTTGGTCCATGCAAGCCATTTAGGGGTGCTGGTAACCAGCACATGCTTCAATGCATTCTGGGTTTTATTTTCCTTTTTTGGTGCTGCAATGAAATTTCGTAATGTAAAAAAATTTTGTTGTGCTTTTTGAGATCCTATTATGATATGGATTACACTTTCTTTAGAGCTGGCAGGTTCTACCTCTTATGGATCTTGTTGTTTATGACCACCTATGTCTTATTAAACTAATTACTGTGGTACAAGTAGAGTGAAAGATTATTAATCTGATGATATTACTTGGTATTAACGCTTGGAAAGCATTCATTGTTTGTTGTTTTTCATAATTTTTCATATAAGCTGATCATGCGTTCATTTAGTTGAATATGTATATATATATAGTTAATTAAAAGTTTTTTTATGTTTAACAGCTTTTTCTCTTGGAGAATTCTTCAGTGGAATCACTGTCAGGTGCAGAATACACAAAATTAACAACGGTATGAGCTTCCTTGCTTAACATGTCTTTCTAACGCTTTTATTTTCTTAAATTTTTTTATGGCAAAAGTGTAATATTTTTCTTTTCGACCGCTATGCTTGGCATTTCATTGACGTTGAATTTTACGATTTTATAACAATTGCAAAGTTTACTAGCATTAGCTTTTTGGGATCTCTCATTTTGCTTGATTTCTTATGGCAAAGGCATTTTCAGGTCAGATCTGTGATTGCTGAACTGAGGGAACGATTTCAATCACATTCCATGAGGTCTTATAGGTCCCGATTTCAAAGGTAGTGTAATACTTAACAAAGTTCTATTTCATTCACTCTCACACACACACAAATGGCTTGTACAAAGGCAGTTGGTTTTCTTTAGAGTCAATTGTGTGACATTAATGTACAAAATCTGGTTATTACTTATGCTTGTTATTCAAACTTAGTTGCATGCATAGTTGTCTAAGTTCCACGCATATGATAGTGGTATTAGGACAGTCCAAATTAGAGAACTTTTATACACCTGTCCTTAGCTAGTTAGGTTGTCTTGATTTTAATTCTATCCACACCTCATTATTTGCTCAATTGTCTATGGGTGCAAAAACGAAAGAGGGCTATTTTTGTCTTTTAGTGCATATCCAAATTCGAAAAAATATATATATATTGGCACTTCTCTAGTCGGGTTCCGGGTTTCAATACCATAAATTTCTTTTTGACCAAAATCTATGCTATTATGACTTGAGAAAAGTTGAGATAAAGCAATTATTGGTTATCTTTGTTTGACCAAAATTTTGAGGGTTCTTTTTTTTTTTTTTTCTTTTTTTTTGGGTTTTGATGAGGCATAATCTGCTTAGAAGATTTATGAAATTGTCTTTCTTTTGTAGGTTTTGAGAAAGATTTTGTTTTCTTGGATTGCAACTTAAAGTAATTCCTTTTGATGTGATTATTATGAATTCTTAGTATAGTGATTTTAATTGTTCATGCATCTCGGTTTTGTTTGCAGAATATATGACCTGTGCATGAGTGACAGTGCTGTGTTATTCTCTGGAATGGATCAAATACAGCAGTTTCCACATTTACAACAATTGCTAGGCCTTGCTGTCGCAGGTAATGTTGAGCTTGGGCATATTGTTGAGTCTCCAGTTATTCGTACTGCTACTTCAGTTGTTCCTCTTGGATGGACTGGGATTCCTGGTGAGAAAAATGCAGAGCCTTTGAAGGTTGATATAACCGGTTTCGGCTTGCATTTGTGTAATCTTATTCATGCTCAAGTAAATGGTAACTGGTATATTACTTTATCACCTTTTCACTGTAAGTTTTATTATTTTTGTTATTTGGTTCTTCATGCTTTGTGTGTGTTTGTGTTTTTGGCTTAATACCATTTATTCTGCTCATGTAACCAAACTTGTGCATTGATTAAGAGGTCTTGCTTTGCTACATCTGGTTGAGTATTCATTATTCACCTGACATAAATGTTCTCCAATGGTTTGTAGTGCTTTTGCGTGCCTTCAGACTATCAATTGATGCAAAGGATAGTAAACAATTGAGCTAGATGAGAAAGTGGTAATCAAGTTAAATGTTGATCCTCGTCCTCTTTCTGATTATCCCCTTGCTAATAATTTAAAATTATTAACTAATGAGTTGGTGAAGAGGCTGTTTTCTTCTTCCAGATCCACACAACCACTCTAAAATCTGTTGGTCAGGTTGACAGCTATCAAGTTAAATGTTGATCATTGCCTCTCTTTCGGATCATGCCCATGCTAACTCTAATTGGGGTTTTAAAGCTTTCAGTGACTTGATCTAATAATTAACAAGTAGGGGAAGAGGCCAACTCAAGGCTTGGCTTCCTATGCTAGTATAAAATTGTAGTTTTACTTTCAATACTTCTGTTGTACTGTGTTGTTATGAGATTGTGCCCATTTTTTGGAACTTCTAGAAAGACCATGGGTGCCAAAACCTTAAGGTCTTTGCTTAGTGATTGACTGGTGGGACTTTCAACCAAGAGACCATGGGTCCAAAAACCCTTGGTGCCACCTACTCTAGATATTAAAATTTTACAAATTTCATTGCTGCCAAGGTTGTAAGGTCTTTGAATCCTAGAAACAAGGGAAGATCAGGGGAATTCTAGATATTTTAAAGAAAAAGAAATAAAAACCTTGGATCCAAATATTGGCATAGGTTATAGAGGGAATTGAATCACATATTTCTTATCAGTGATGACTAATAAAAATCTGATATTTTTCAAAGTTTCTGCATACATCCGTGAAGATTGGAGTGATGGGTTAGTCAAAGACAGATATTTTTCTTATTTAAAGATGGAGCATGATTGAGCTTCTCCATGTTAAACTATTTTTTAGCTTAGAATAGTTTAAAAGAAAACTAGTGACCTTGTGAATAGAATGCTGGGAAAGATGTTAGTTGTTGTAATGTGCCTCATAAGTCTAAAAAGTGGATGCTGTGAAGGAAGAGTAAGAAGAGTGTCATCTGCCAATTGGATTATTCTTACTTTGTTTTCACTAGTAGGAAGCTCACTGGTATATAATACTGACTTCCATAATCTAAGTAGTGGAACTTAGAGTGCTTTGCATATTTGATATAGCACAGATGTTTTTACAAACCAATACCGCCTAGAATGTTCATTGCTTGAAAGGTACTGGATGCAAGACTTCTGGACATTCTTGCTTAACCATTGAAATTGTGTCCTCTACATGTCAAGTTGATGTAGATTTTGATAATTGTATGACATCATGTAAATGAATTGTTGCTTCAGTCAATACCATAGATTTAATTTGGTGCGAAATCCGTTATATTTCGTTGCTTCATGTATTTTTCTCAATCAGGTGTTCAACTACTGTGGAATCATTTCCTTCAGCTCCAGCTTACTCTTCCAACATTGGAGTACAGCCAGAATTACAGAAAATACGAGTTTTAGTTGGAGCGCCATTGAAACAACCTCCAAAGGATCAAATAGTGGCAAACTCTTTGATGCCTCTGTTTTCTTCTGTTGATTCAGAAAATATAAATTGTAATATGGGACCTGATCCAGGGTTATGTCTTGACAAAAAATATATATGTCCTGAGGGCCTGAGTGACTTCTTCATATTCTGCACAAGTGATTTTACGACTGTCTCCAAGGAAGTTCATGTGAGAACTCGTAGGGTTCGATTACTTGGTCTTGAGGTACTAGTTTGTTACATTCTGACTAAAATAGTATGTACTCCTATTTGTTTTGTTAATTTCAGAAAGCATGGTTTTTTAGGGTGCTGGTAAGACTTCTCTTTTCAAGGCTATATTGCGTCAAGGCAAATTAACCACTATTACCAATTTGGAGAATTTGCTTGTGGAGGCTGATCTTCAAGAAGGTATAGCTGGTGGTTTGTGCTACTCTGATTCAGCTGGTGTAAACTTGCAGGTAATCTCTTTGAACTAGGTTTTGAACCCCAATTTTTTTTTTTTTTTCCTGCTGTTATGTTTGGTATTGACATACAGGTTGTGCTTCATTTATTGACAATAACTTTCTGTTCCTCAATCCATTTTGGCGCATGTTATGGCTGCATGTACCCTGGTTGGCTGTATATCTTGTTTCCCCATTTCCTGTTACTCTTGTTTCTATCCTCTTTTCCTAGTAGAAAAGCCTAGGTAACCTTCAGGGATCTCTACAGGGTTGGATTGGGGTGGATTCTTCTGTGGGATCCAGATTGAATTTTTATTATCAACGTTGAATAGGCAAATTCAAATCCAAATACAAGGGATCTTATGTTTGTCTGCTTCTGAATCAAACTTGAATATAATAAATAAATGCTAAAGCTTAGTTTGAATTTTGAGTCTGACTTAGAAAATCTTGATTGTTTTAGTGTACTTCTGATCCAACAGAACTAAGTTAAGGATACAACAATGAGATGGTAGTCAAAGTTTACTGTTAGAATCTTAAAATTGTTGTCGGCCATTCTTTTAATGGCTTAAGCTTTTGGATAGAGTTGTTACCACATAACATTAAAACCCAGTTTTATCCGTGTCTAGGTTCAACTTCCTTTATGTGGTTATATTGAATTTGTTATGTGTTTGTATTAGGTGTCAGTCATGTGGCAAGCCCGTTGGTCTTGTTGGTGAAAAAGTGTGTTAAAGTGCTTCAGTATTATTGTTGGGTCTTTTCCTAAGCTTTTGAGTCTAGTAATTACTGTAATTTGTATTTAATTAGAATATATCACATATTTATGGTGACAGAAATGAAGGACATTTCTACATTTAAAGTTGAATTTTGATCTTTATCCTATCAAGGAGTCACATTGATTCCATCCGGTTATTTCTGATGTCATGTCTGACACATTTTTAGATATTGTGATCAGAAAATAATCCATTTTTATTGAGTTGGATGACTTGGATTTGGCTATAACATGGTGGATTCTGACCCAACCCATTAGCAGTCTTGATAACCTTTATATATGTTTTGTGTTGCACAATCCCATGTGGGGATTCTGATATCCAATGAGTGATAGGGAAAATCATTTTAATGCAGTATTTCTGTGAACAAATATGAGTGAGATGAGCATTTATCAAAACTTAATACTGTATGATACTAGTGCTATTTAACTGTATATAATCCAATTATTAAAATCGCGGCACAGTTATCTTCATTATGTGATATTGTATCATGTAATACCTAATTATATTGTTATCTCCTCTTCCTTTGCAAATTTAATCATCTATAGTGAGTATGACAAACACGAAACGCCCATGGCTGTTGGCCTTGTTAATAATTTTAGAAATGGTTAAGTTCATTCATGCTACTTTCTGCTAAGGAGGCATGATTGCACACATTTCTCAGTGGAGAATGCTAGTTTGTTTTTCCTGTGAAATTACTATAGCAGGTGTTGATAGTTGTGCTACATGAACCAGCATAAATGATACAGCATATGCTCTGATGAGGTCAGAGCTTTATCACTTGGATAGACAGACTCGGTCGGATTATGATAGAGATGCTATTCTTATAAGTGCTCAAAGTGTCTGCTGCCAATTTGTTTAGTTATCTTTGATTAGATAAGGGCTCTGTTATTTGATAGATGAAATTAAGATGGTGTATGATAGAGTTTCTACCATTATCAAGGGTCAAACTTGTTTGTCTGCCTTAAGTTGCTTTTGTTATTTTTTCTGACGATTTTAATATCCATTCTGTAATCAGTCTCTTTATCTTCTTGTTTTCCTTTTTGTGCTTTTGGATTGCAGGAGCTGACTATGGAGGCTGCCCGTTTCAGGGATGAACTATGGATGGGAATTCGTGATCTTGGTAGAAAGACAGACTTGATTGTTCTTGTGCATAATCTTTCCCATAAGATACCTCGATACAATCACTCAAATGCATCGCAACAGCCAGCCCTTTCACTGCTGTTAGATGAGGCTAAAGCTCTTGGAATTCCTTGGGTCCTTGCCATAACAAACAAGTTTTCTGTCAGTGCACACCAGCAAAGATCAGCAATTGAAGCTGTTGTACAGGCATATCAAGCGTCTCCAAGCACCACTGAAGTTGTCAATTCTTGTCCATATGTTATGCCTGGTGCTGCAAGTGCTTCTTTGTCTTGGGGTGCAACTGATCAAGATTCTGATGGAAGGATGGGTGCTCAGAAGCTTCTTTTTGCTCCAATTAATTTAGTTTGGAGGCCCTTTCAGAGAAAAGATACCGTATTTCCTGTGGAGGGTATGAATTCCCTTTGTCAGCTTGTCCACCGTGTCCTTCGGAGCCATGAAGAAGTGTCCTTGCAGGTAGAAGCATTTTTCTCAATGTCTGATTCTGATTATCTGACAGACTTTCTAAATTGCTAGAAAATGAAAATTAATGAAGAGTTAATTTCTTATTAGGCAAGAGGATGTAAATTGACACACCCTTCTTCTAAATTCAATTATTTCAATACTAAATTGGTAATCTCAATAGATGCTTTATGGGCATGATCAACCTTTCAAATGTCTGACAAACCAATCAATCAGGAGTATGCATTTCTGATCCTGATTAAATCTGGTGGCACCTCTACTTTGTTTAGTTGGAAACTGCCTATATGGTGTCTGTTTTCTGCTAGAATTGCACTCTAGATTGGATAATCATAGCAGAAGGGGAACCCTTATTTGTTCTAATCTGATAACCGTCAAAACACTTAAAATACTTAACTTTCTCTGGTTCATCTATATTTGGTGCCGCCACCACCTGTAATGGAAGCTTCATTTGGTTGGCGTTAGTTAATTTGCCAGTCCTTTAATCTATGGGGACCACTTCCTACATTTGGATTTAAACTTGTTTCCTATTTGGGTATGTGCTAAGTTTAAGATTGGATTCGGTAGTGGCAGCAAACATGTGTTGATATTTTCTTGTTGAATGTAAGATTATTGTCTGTCGAATGAACCCTTTTTTTTTTTAATTGTTGTTTTATCTGTTCTTGTGTGCATGTGCATTATTTGCTTTTTTTCTATTGCTTTATGCATCCAATGTCCACATGGAAAAATTCTGAAGTTTCGTCACATTGTATTTTGTTTAAAAAATCAAGGAGCTTGCTAGAGATAGACTGTCGGCAGAGTTGGAGCGAGAATGTGCTATGGCAATAAACCAGGATTCAAAAGCTAAGGCATTCTCTATGACAGCTGCTGCTGTGGGTGCTTCTCTTGGGGCTGGTCTTGGCATTGTCTTGGCTGTTGTCATGGGTGCTGCATCTTCTTTGAGAAAGCCCTGAGAATTCAATTTTGGTTCTATTCATTGATGAATTATCTTCCGAACATGGGATTCTGGATTGGAGGTACCGTGCTTGATCTTATGTGTTAATAGTCATTTATGTCAGTGATTGTTTTAGGATACCATCAGCAGATTTCTAGCCATTTATTTATTTTCTTAATGTAAAGTTTATTAAAATTTTCTATAGATCAACACTTGAAGATGACTTTCGAATGTTTCTGTAATATTTCACCAGTTTATCGCCATTTTAGCCCAAATGCAACATCTCAATTCATCCAAGCAAGTTTCCTGTTAAAATTTTGTTCATTTTATTTTTGCACAAAATTTGGACAGCTCAATGTCATCTAGGTAGATTGGTTATCCAACGGATTACTTATTGACTCACCGTGGACAGCCAAAACCTGTCATGATAAGAACGATGGTAGTTGCAAATTTGATCTGGACGTGCATTGCTTTAACTTTTTTTGAATCATACTTGTAGCAATTTCAATTGGAATTTGATCAATTTGAAGCAGCAATGACGACAACTTGGCCGCTTAATTTGAAGGCCTTGGTAGAAAGGGTACAACCAATTTTATAACTAAAGACATATTTGCAACCAAAGTGAGAACAAAAAATAGATGTCTCTTTTCTCATAAGAGTACACACCCAGCTTTTACTTTGATTTATTTACTCTTGGAGTGCTTTGAGAAAGATTGTTTTCATTATAGAGTTTAGATCCTTCCTGTGGATTCTTTCATTGCCTCTAGATTCTCCCAGCTTGTTTTGACCAAGCACGTTACTTGATTGTACATACATATTTCGCATGTTTGCGTGCAATTAACCTTGATTGGTATGATCAACTTGCAGCCATACTTTGTGGTGTCGAGGTTTGTGGCGTCAAGGAGTGATGAGAGTTCGTTTCGTTTGCGCATGAGTCAAGAAGGCGAATTGAGGAGTTGTAGTGGATTTTGAAGATAAACAGAGTTGTCATCTTAAGTTTGTGAAGAGCGAAATTAGGACTATTATTACGTACAGATGGATTAGTTGTTTAGACAAAGGGGTAGCTGTGAAAGATAATTGTAATCCATTTAACAATAGTAGGGTTTCATTTGAAACTGGTCGTAAAGAGTTCTAGTTGTGTGGTTATTACCTTATTGGTTGAAAAGAGTTTTAGTCACGTGGTTATAACCTTATAGGATTTTACACATAAAAATCATTTTGCACGCTTTTCACTATTCTCTTACTTTTTTTATTTTTTATTTAATTATTCTACTGAACGTTACTTTTTTATTTTGTTTAATTATTCCACCGTGCATCTAACAAAGATAAAATATATTTGTTCATTAACCTATTCATCCCCACCCTTCTAGGTTGGTTATTCTGTTTGTTATGCATTTTCCCTCTCTAGTCACTTTGAAACAAAATTCCAGTAGTAAAAGAGGGATTATAAATAATATTCACAACAATTTTTTTTGCATAGTTATCTAATCTCTACCTACCTATCCTACCTTTCGCAGACCAAATTGATAACTCCCTCTATCTTCTTGATTCACTATAACTCTAGGATTCGGCTTATTGTCGTACGCACAAGGATACTCACTCTACTCACTCCTTGACATAAGAAAGCAAGACCTCTAGATGATTAACCTTATCACGATTTATTGCTACACATATATACAATCAAGTAATGTGCTTGATCAAAACATACTATACAAGCCTACATTCATAGCAAGCTCTCATACGAAAAATCTAGATTTAAGAAAAAAATAATTATCTTGAAAAGCTTTTATAAAAGCAAATTATACACATAAGCTCTGGTACAAAATAGAGTGGGAGAGACAATTATTTATTCTACATAACGTTTTTTTTTTTTTTTTTTTATATCTTAGTTATAAATAAAATTTTATTTGTTTACATAAAAATGGTTTAAAATTTGTTAAATTATTTGTTATAGTTATTAGCATCATATAAAATAAGTATTAATAACAACTACTAGTAAAATATAGGGTATAAATGTCTATTTAATTGTTTTCAAGCAATTTTTTCGTTAAAAACACACAAGTTGACAGTATTTCTAACTTATGGCTTTACACAAAATTTCTTAAATCATAATTGAAATTTCATCTTCCATAACTAGCTTACTAAAAGTAACATTTTTTTCAAATTTATCTTTATCATATATCTTATAAATTATCAATTTTTATTTGTTATTAGTAAATTGAATCTTTATATTTGTATAGTA
Source organism: Nephelium lappaceum (assembly GCA_021234005.1). Classification (NCBI taxonomy): domain Eukaryota; kingdom Viridiplantae; phylum Streptophyta; class Magnoliopsida; order Sapindales; family Sapindaceae; genus Nephelium; species Nephelium lappaceum. The sequence continues at coordinate 15,154,392 of CM038009.1, forward strand.
ATTTTAACAACATATACTTTAATTTAAAATGAATACATTAATAACTTTTAAGTTTAAAGAAATTAATGTTTTCTAAAAGTGTTATAATATAAAAGATATATATTTATGATTGTCAATAAAAAATAATTAATGAAATATTATAAATATGAAGATAATTTTGGTGTTGGATTTATTAATTGATTTGTAAGCTATATATAATTCAAAATAAATATTAATAACAATTAGTAGTTATATAGATATAAGCATAATAATATTTGTTTTTAGATTTTTTGTCTTAAAAAACAAATGATCAATATATGTATTCATACATCTTTAATTCCTTTATAATTTCAAATACAGTAAGTGCTTAACAAAAAAAAAAAAAAGATTTAAATAAATTGATATAATTAAGGGTGGACATCTTCAACCCAATCTAACCATTTTTATCAAGTTGGATTAAATTAAATATTAAAAAAGCTAGAATGAGTTAAAAAATTTTCAACCACACCAACAAATGTTCATCCGTAGTTCTAAATCTAAGATTTTCTCCTCCCTCTAGAAAAACACTTATTAGGGATGAGGATCAAGGACAACATTTGTGGTGGATTGAATACTTTTTTTTGTAATTATTTAATCTTTATTTGTATTAATTTATTAGTAATTAAATTATTAAGACTATGAGAGTTACCAATTAAACTTTTTGTGTTTTTGTGGTGGATCGAATCTAACCCAATCAACCCAACCTAATCCGACTATTATTAGGTTGGATTGGGTTGACGTGAAGAATTTATTCGGTTGGTTGGATTGGAAAAATTTTCAACCCAACCCATGTTGAGTTGGAAGAATTACAAGCATTTCCAACTCAATCCGAACTCGAAAACGTCCTTCCCTAGATATAATAGTGAGTAGGGTTTGAATTGGGCTTGTAGTGTGTTATTGGGCCTGGCCTGCATGGACAACAAAAAGGAAACGCAAAACAACACCAAGTCCTCCTTCACCTAAAACTCTTGAACGATAATGCAAGCCACAAAAAAAAAGAAAAAAAAAAAAGATCTCTCTGAAATGTAATAATTTACGTTTCTTTACGTGATTGCGGGAGGGTAGGAGATCTGGTAAATGAACCCGCCCTTTTAATTTACAGGTAACGATCTTACTTGATTCCATGATCTATTATATTCCATGACAATTTTGTTTGCATTAGATAGGTTTTGATGGCTTTAATTTTTTTGGAGAATTTGTTTGCTCTTTCAAATTTTTTGTTTAGTTTTTAGTGGAGTTTTTGTTGATTAGTATAGGGTTGTTGGAGGAGATGACAAGCTACAATCAGGTTGTTCTCTTAATCAAGAATTTGATGATATATATATATATATATATCTCTGTGTGTGTGTGTTTTAAAAATTGTTGAGTGATCATAATGGTCATGAATTTAGTTAACAACGTTTTATTTATGTGTTTAAGTGATATGTGTGTGTTGATTTGGATGCATTTTGACAAGTGACTTAGTGAAAGACTGAGGAGAGTCATTGGATAGAAATTCTAGGAAACGAGGAGGCAACATTATGTTGTCAAATATTAGGCATTCTTTTTCGAGAAGAGAAATCGTGTATGGTGGGGAATTTTTAAGGTTTAATTAAAGTCACTGTTTTGCGATATGAGAAAAGTGAAAATAGATAGAGAAAAGTTGTATTAGTTGGTGACGTGAGAGTGTGAAGTTGGAAACGAGGAAGCAACATTATGTTGTCGAGTACTAGACACCCTTTTTTGAGAAGAGAAATCATGTATGTTGGGTAAATCTCAAGGTTTAATTAAAGTCACTGTTTTGCGATATGAGAAAAGAGAAAATAGATAGAGAAAACTTGTATTAGTTGGTGAGGTGAGTGTGCGAAGGTGGATTCTTTGTGTATTAATAAGGGCAACGATTCTTTATTGGTGATCTTCTTCAACTACTTCTGATGCAGCTGAGTGGGGTAAATTGTGGTTGATATTCCATTATTTAAGAGTTGATCATACTAGTGAGGTATTAGTATAGGCCATTATTTGTCTACTAGGATCATATGTAAGAAGCTTTGTGGATTTTGAATTGAAAGTTTGTGAAGTTTGTATTATAATTTTGTAGTACTTGTTTTCCTTGTTTCCATACAACTGTCTATTAAAAATCATGAGATTGCTTTAAGCACGCATATACAAGAGAGAAAATGCATATGTATGTATAGGCACACATGAATGCAACCATGATCAAGCAATAGAACCAGGCCTTCTAATTGGTGTTTTTTTTTTTTTTTTTTTCTAAATCTCAGCTTAAGCATGTTTCTGTACAAAGTTATCTAGCTTGTGATGCATATATAGCATCCTTGAAGTCGTAAAATATTTATTTGAGTTGGACTTAGGGTGTGTTTGGGATGTCTTTTTAAAATGATTTTTAGGAGTAGAGCTTTTATAAAATGAAATTTTTAACTAAATGCTTAATGTTGATTGGTTGTCAATTAAAAAATTACTTTTAAATTTATAGATCGGTTGATAATATATCTATACAAGTACTTTTGATATTAATGAATTACAAAGAGGTAGTTAAATAATAAAATAGATATTTGTAATAAAAAGGTATAGTTTGAATGTCTAATAAATAATAAGGGTGTTTGAGAATATTTAAAAAATAAAAATGAAAAATGAAAAATGAAAAGAGATTCTTGGAACTGCCCTAAATTAGAATTTCTTTCAATAAACATGAAAGAGTTTTTTCAATTACAAAAAAAAAAAAATTGTTCTCAAGTTGATGCCAAAGAGCAAAAAAAAGAAATTTTAACGAGCTTTTAAATTAAAATGCAAGAGAAAAAAAAGAAAAAAGAAAAGCTCTTTTTGCTAGTAAAGATACCATACCAAAAGACTCTTAGAGTCTTCTAGTTTTTCGGTTGTGGTTGAAGTAATCGTTAGTACAGGCTATTAGGCATTTGAGGTTGACGAGCATGGATGCTATTAAAAAGTTTTAAACATTGGGCAATTGAAGAGGTGATTTGTGATAGGAAGAACAAAGCTTCAAGTGCAAATTTACATAAAGTAATTAATTAGGAAAGCCAAAGGTACAAGCTTCATTGTATTATTGTAGAAAAGCAATTGTTATTTCTTGCCCTTGCTCTTATTCAAATTTTAACCTAGACCTCCAAGAGATTCCACTAATAACGGTTAAAAGAAGTCTAATACAATTAATTTCCAAAATGAACTACATCTACCTATTTTTTGTTGGTACTTGATGCAATTTGGCATCAGATTGACATCATAATTTTGGTTTGGGATTTGTAATAAACTTGTATTGTGCTAGATGGGTTACACGGATTAATCAAATTTAACATGATTAGACATATCATGCATTTTTAATTTGTTTTGCACTGGTGAGGTTAGCTATAATTGCACCGTGTTTGTTATATCAAAAAGGTTGCGTGAATTTGAGAAAAAGTGAATTGGCTTTGTGGTGAAGTCTCTCACCTGTCTTTCATATCAAAGTGGCAGGTTCTACTCATGTCTCACCTCTTATGTGGGCAATTTTTCTACCTTTATGTGGGCTGTACTCTCCAGTCTTTTGGGAGAAGAATTCTGGGTTGTGCTTCAGAGTTCTATCGTAATTGGTCCCAACAGTAGTCAAACTCAGTGTCAAACAGTTAAAAAAAAAAAAAAAGTTGCATGAATTTTAAATCTAAAAACATGTTACTCATCCAAAGTCTCTTTGTAGTTTCTTGCTATGTGTATTGGAATATGCTTGGTTTTTGGTTTTAGTTGCTTATTTGTCGTTTATTGCAGAAGCAATGCAAAAATACTGTGAGGCACCCACGAGATGCCTTCAAAATAAGGTTTATCCTTACGGTCTACGGTATAATGGGAGTTTTGTGGAAGGGTTCTCAGAGCCTAAAAATGAAATAAGTAGCAATGCAGGAGGTGGTATCATTGAACCTGACAGTTCATTCATTAGTGTGCCTTTTGCACCTCCTGATGAGAGTTATTATAGACCAGTGAACCAACAAGATTATTATGCGTGGTCAGCTTTCCATTCTGATATACAAAAGGCCCAACAGAATCATTATCATGTTCTTGAAAGTCATTTCTATCCCATGAATCGCCAGTACTATTTTCCTGGGGATAATCAGTTTCAGTATGTGCCTTTAAGGATGTCATCCCAAGGTTACCCACAGGATTTCCAATTCCAGGAGTTCCAATATTTTGTTGTCATAGACTTTGAGGCGACCTGTGACAAAGAGAGAAATCCTCATCCGCAAGAGATCATTGAGTTCCCATCTGTGCTAGTGAACAGTGCAACTGGCCAGCTTGAAGGTTACTTTCAGATATATGTGCGGCCTACATACAATCAACATCTTAGTGATTTCTGCAAGGAGCTAACTGGGATTCAGCAAACCCAGGTATTAGGTCTGCTCCCCTCAACTTTCTTTCAATTTCTATTTAAGTGGAATGAGATTGACAACTTTTGCTGCCAGAAAGTAATAATGAATCTTAGTGTACTCATGTGAATAGGTCTTGAAAAGTTGAAATAGAAAATTTAAAATGGTTATTTACTCTAAATTGCTTGCATATGCTGCATTTTTTTTTTCTCCAACATTTTTGGCCCTGATTGGAGTGTGCAGGTTTTCTGGTTTTCTTTGAAAATTAATGTCATGATTATATGATCAGGTTTTGCTAAACACATTAAGCAGATAAAAGGTACTAGTACTGTGATTTATAAAAGTCATATTAAACTATGCAGATGTCGCAATGGTGTAAGAGATTTAGTGTCTCATTTTTCTTTGGTTAGTTGTTAGAATGCAAATTCATGTCATAGAACAGGTATTGAACTCAATAGCACTATGTGATCGATATCATAAATTTGCCATTTAACTTCAAGAGTTAATGTGGGTTAGTTCTCTCACTTGACTGTAGCAAGTCCCTTATATTTAATGAGTTTAGAGTGGTTGGTTCAATTATATTTATAGAGTTGGTATGCTTTGATATGTTGTTGTAAAGGTGATCAAGCAGTAGAATTCCAAAATATGTGACACAGACACGGTTTACTATTTTAGTCTATTTGCAGCCTAATTAATAATTTGAAAAGTTAAATGGAGCTCCACGATGGATGGGTTGGTTGGTCAGATATTTGGTTTTCAACTAAGAGGTTGCCAGGTCACATTTCTTTGTGCCCTTACTATTTCCCATGAGTTTTATGACCAAATTTGCAGCTCTTTCTGTAGTCCTCGATTTAGGCTTGGTGAACAAAGAAATGTCTAAAGCTTTATGGGTAGCAAAAGCAAATTGTAAACCCTTGTTTCATAATTCTATTAAGGCTTTAGATTGGTTGTTGTAAAATTTCTTCTTTTCTCCTTTCTAAATATCAAAAGGTTTTGGGATAAAATGGAGAAGTTGGATTATGCGCTACTTAAAGTCTTCAAATTTTTCAATCATGATAAATGGGAGACCTAGGGGAAAGTTTTCAGCTTCTAGGGGTTTTAGGTAAGGAGACCCTTTTTCCCAATTTTTGTTTGTTCTTGTAGCAGATTATTTGGGAAGATTATTTGATAAAGCTAAGGAGTGTTAGTTGGTGGAGGGCTTTATAGTTGGAAAGGGAAATATGATGGTTTCCCATTTGTAGTTTGCTGATGATGTTGTTTTCTTTTTGTTGGGAAATGAAGAGAAATTTGGCTCATTAGTGGAATTGATTCGTTTGTTTTGTTTTTTATTAGGGTTTAAGGTAAATTTGGCCAAGAGTGTTTTGGCTGGTATTAATTGTGATGAAAGAAAGATAGCTAAGCTATCCAATGCTTTTGGGTGTAAGGTGCGAACTTGGCATTTGAAGTATTTAGGTTTGCCCTTAGGAGGTAATTTGAGATCTTATGAGTTTTGGGCTCCGATGGTGGAAAAGGTAGAGAAGAGATTAGAGGGGTGGAAAAATGTTTTTCTTTCTAAAGGAGGAAGATTAGTTCTGATTCAATCTGTGTTGCATAGTATTCCCTCTTATTATCTTTCCTTGTTTAGAATTTCGTTTGGGGTGGCGAAAAAAATTGAAAAGATTATGAGGGACTTCTTGTGGAGTGGTTATGGTGAAGGAAAGAAGATCCATTTGATAAGTTGGGAAATCGTTTCTCATTCGCGTGATAAGGGTGGTTTAGGGATTGAGAATACAGTGAAGAAAAATTTGGTGTTGCTTGGCAAATGGTCGTGGAGATTTCCTTTGGAACTTAATTTTTTGTGGTATAAAGTAATTAAAAGTAAGTATGGCCTTCAAGGAAATGGATGAGATTCCAATGTGGTTCGTATAGTCTTTAATCAGTGCCCTTGGAAAGTTATCGTGCAAGGTTTCATTGATTTTGCTAGTAATCTGAGGTTTGTGGTTGGAAATGGTACTAAGATTCGTTTTTGGGAGGATTGTTAGTTAGATTCAATGTCTTTATGTTTAAAGTTTCCAAGATTATATAAGCTCGCTTTCTCTCAAAGTGCTTCAATTTCTAGTAGACTAGAAGGTATGCTTCTAGAGGTTGGTCTTTTGATTTTCAGAGAAATTTAAATGATAGGGAGATTAAGAAATTTTCTTCTCCCATCTCTTCTCTTGGAGGCGTTTCTCTCAACTTGGAATTGGAAGATCGAAGAGTTTGGAAGTTGAGCTCTAATGACATTTTTTATTGCAAGACTTTTTTTGAATGGTTAATTCAAAAGGAATCTCATTCAAGATTTGATTTTGCTAATCTAATATGGAAGTCAAAAGTTCCAATCAAGATCAAGGTTTTAGTTTGGCTTATTGCTCGTGGGAAATTAAATTCTTGTGATGTTCTCCAAAAGCGTTTTCCTAATTCTTGTCTTTCTCCATCTTGGTGTGTCTTGTTCAAGAGTTCTGAGGAAAACTTGGATCATCTCTTTCTTCATTGTCCGATGATTGTTAAATTATAGAGTAATTTGTTATATTCGGTGGGTTTGAAGTGGGCTGCTTCTAATTTTTTACATTCTTTCATTTTGGAAGATTTTAAAATCTTTGAAGGAGGAACGAAAGCTAGTATTCTTTAGTATTGTGGAGTTTGTGCCATTTTTTGAGTTATTTGGGAAGAGAGAAATAAGAGACTCTTTGATGAAGTTGAAGAGGAGGCATTTTTTTTAAGGGATAAAACGTATTGTTTGACTTCTCTTTGGGCTTCTTCTTGTGAAGATTTTAAAGATTATTCTTCATTTCTCATTCTACTTGATTGGAGAGCTATTGTTCACTGAGTATTTGTTTTTGTTTTTGTTTGTCTTGTTGGTGGACCTCTGGTTCACGGTTGTATCTTCCTATTTATTTTAAAGAAAGTTTTAATTTCCTATCAAAAAAATATTATTGAAATTTTTATGGGGATTGGCTTCCAGATTTAGGAGGTTAATTTACATTATTGTGTCTTCACCTCATAGCAATGTCAATTGTTGTTTAAGTGCCCTTTGCTGTTGGTAATGATTATATATAAATCGTTATAATCAGATGTTCGAGATATTTCATAGCAGATGTCCTTCATAAAGATTTTGATCGCTTAGACTTCAAAAGAAGATACTTTGATATTGTAATATTACAATTTTTGGACAATTAAGTATCAGCATAGTTTGTGTATCATAATTCATAAGTTGTTGTTTTTTAGGTCTTTTTGGTGTTGAATATCTCTGTTATCTTTTATCTTAATGGACACTAGCAGAAGGTGACCCTCGCCTCAATTTACTCTGATTCACCCTAGTATTGAGTCAATTGGAAGATCATACTGTCTGTCCTTTTCTTAATTTTCTTCTCTTTGCTACTCTCTTCTATTCTCACTTTCTCTGTGAAGCAAGGAATTGTTTTTGACACCTTATTTTGAAGAATTCGATTTTGTAAGGTTTTTTTGATCATGATTGTTCTGTTAGCAACACAGCCCCAGTTTGTGGTCTATTGTGCCGTGCCCTGGAAATTTAAACTGCCAACCAACTTGGTTACATTTTATTGCAACCAAAGTGCCAAGCAGCAGTAGGTAATTGGATTGCAAAAAAAGGACCCACAGAGGCAAAGGCACTAGATGTGGTTCTGTTTGATCACTTTCACTAGCATAAAAGTTTCCGACTTTAGAAATTTAATTGTCTGAAAAATGAAATGTGTCTGACGAGGATTCTGAAAAACAAAATGACAAGAAAATGCTCTTTTTCTTTCCTGATAATCTTTTTTCCCATTTTAATATAACACCTTTTCTTCCCATATTGGCTGCACTGAGGACACCTTGGCATGGGTTGCACATTTAAATGTGGAACAACCGATATAATTATAACTAGTTATACTTACAGTTTTCCCCCATTCATAAAATCAAATGTTTGAACCTTTTCAGGATTTTATTTTATTAATTTATGTGAGCAATACTTGCTTGTTTCAGTATACACAATAGTAGAAGATTTTTCTTTAGTGAACGACTATTTTCTCTCCTTTTTTAAAAAAAAAAAAAATTATTTTCACATAGATGTCAATTTGTATGCATTAATGTTTGCTTGTTGCTTTCTAATCCTTGACTTTGTTGCTTATTTATTTCAACTTCTACTTAGTTCAATTGTACTTCAGCAGTGTTTCTCTTTTTCATTTTTCTGTTTTGACGGATTTTGAGATACGATAAAATTGTTTAAATTCTAGTTGCCCTAGACTTATTGCTCTTCTGTTGCTTCTCTATATAGATGTGTATTTGTGCATGAACTAGTGCATGCTCACTCCATGTTACTGTTAAATTGGATGCATCTGTATGTACAACTCCATTGAAGTTGGGCACTAAGGAAGTTAAAACGAGAAAAGGAAGAAACATGCACTCTTTTTATCTTTTCTTTTTTTTTTTTCCCCTTTTTTGGTGGGATGTGCTAATGCAACTATAGGGAAGGAATAAAGTATGTTCCTATGGACTCCTTTTTTAGTAGCATCTTCATCTAACTGTGATGGTTCTTTTATCAGTAACAAATTTATTTCCTTTCTTTTTTGAAAATGAAAATTCAACCTCATCTTGGAGAGAAGGTTTGAGATGTTGATAACTGTAACTTCTTTTTTAACCTTTTGTAATATTGTTTCTTATTTTCATTTGTTAGGTGGAATTAAAAGGGTTCAGTATGCTAGTGTTTGTCTTTCATTTTGTTACACATCCTTAGTTCAATATCATACGTAATACTTTCTTTCTTCCCCACCTCCCCCTTTTTGAGGGCAGGTGGTGGTTCTTTTGGTTAAATTATGATTCTGTGATGGGATTGTGCTCAGATCTTTTTGTTGCTTAGTTTAAATATGTTCCAAATAGAGACAGAATAGTCAGGAAGGAGGTGAGAGAGCTCTTTTTCTGTCTTTTTCTGTCTCAAAGTCATGAATGAACTTCTGAAAATAGTAAAGTCTTATTTATAGCTAAAGATTTCATCACAAGGTTTCTTATGTAAAAAGATTTAGTAGGCTTATGTTCTTCTTGTCTGGATGAAGCATTGCAAAACATCATGTAACCCTACCATTGAGCAATTTTAGGGTTTGAAAGGAGGATATGTTGGCATCACTTATTTGTTGCTAGTTTTGAATTTCTCACATTGCCAAGTTCTATACTGCTTATTTTTCATTTTGAAAATAGTTAATTGGTCATTATTGACGACAAATCTGTTAAAGGGTTTCTTAGAATGATGCAGTATATGTGGGGAATAGTGGGGAATAGTGGGGAACCCTGGATCATCTCTTTCTTTATTATCTAGTGGCCAGTTTGTTATGGAACAAGATGTTTCCTCTAGTTGGTTTGTAGTGGGTTGCTTCAAATTCTTTATGTTGTTTACTATTGGAAGAGTTTAAAGTCCTAGGAGGAGGTAAAAGGGCTAGTATTCTTTGGAATTGTGAAGTTTTCAGCACCCTATGGGTGATTTGGGAGGAAAAAGAATTAGGAGAATTTTTGAAGAAGTGGAAGAGGAGGAAAATTTTCTAGGAGATAAAGCGTTTGATTTGGCTTCCCTTTGGGCTTCATCTAGTGAAAATTTCAAAGATTTATCATTATTTTTCATTATACTTGATTGGAAGACTACTGTTAGTTGATTATTCATTCCAATCTTGCCTTTTAGTTTTCGTTTTTGTTTGTTCTTTTGGTGGACTTCTAGTTCACTTTTATATCCTCTTTCTTTTTTAATAAAATTTCTGTTGAGAAGATTTGTCATTTTCATGCCTTTTTTTTGGCTTCAGGTGGACAAGGGTGTTCTTCTAAGTGAGGCATTACTTATGCATGATAAATGGCTTGAAGAAAAGGGGATCAAACAAACCAACTTCGCCGTGGTGACCTGGTCAAACTGGGATTGTAGAGTCATGTTGGAATCCGAGTGCCGGTTTAAGAGGATTCGAAAACCACCATACTTCAACAGGTAAATGACAATTCTTTCTAAACAAAAAATTAAATTAATATAATTTTTCTTTTATGGAAAAAAGAGAAGAAAAAGAAAGAGAGAAACAAGCTTCAGTTGCTTTTTCTTTTCTCAACGGCTGTTAGAACCTCCTGCTCTATTAAACACTTTTGTCATGTATGACTGGGGGTTATTTTATAGTTGCAAAGATATGATAAACTGAATGAAGTCAACTAATTATGATGGAGATTATTCTGGAGGGACATCGTACGGATGGTAGCTGTTCGAAAGGACTGAGAATTAATTTTCATATATCTTTGGGCAAATTGCACTAATTTGCCCTAATATATCTAAAATTGCATGCAGCAACTAGAATGCCCTTAATTGTAGAAACTACCTCTTAACACTGGTGACTAACGATTGTCCACTAATAGTCCCTAACAGTTGGATTTTGATCTTTTTGTATGAAATTTTAAATAAATGAATGGAAAAAAATATGTTGCCCAAGCATAGGCCATAACATCACCACCCTAAAAAATTTAAATTAATTAAACAAAATATATATCTACTATTTTTTTTTCTTCAAAAAGGGAAAACTGAAGCCACCAGAAAGCTGGCTTCATTGCTGATGAAGTTCCGGCAAAAGCAGTCGATGTCCATGTGTGAAGAAGATAGTAACGAATCACCTTTTTTCAGACCTCTGGATTCCCCTCCACTGCCAATGAAGTTCTTAATTTTTTTTTTTTATAATTATTTTCTAATTAATTAATATATATATTTTATTATTATGAATAATTAATTGTTATATTTTTAAGGGAAAAAGTGTTACTCAATGGTTTTGAGGGATGGTCTATGTAATTAATAGAATCTAGCTGTTGCATGCAATTTTATATATGGTATGGTAAGTTAGCGCAATTTTCCTTAATTATTTTGATCTGTGGTGAACTAGTATTGTGTGTATATTATCTAGGGAGTTTTTTTTGGATACAGAAAATTGTTAACGAACAATATGACATCATACCATTCTTGTGTACCAAGGAAAGAATTCTTGATTGCTGACCTTGTAATTTATAGATAAAACCTTTAAAACATAGACATGCCCAATAAAGTCGCCCTTCTAAATTAGTTAAAGGCTTTTTTGGATGAACATACTTAATTTCGCTCACAGGGAACTGAAATTTTTTGGGGTTCTTTTTCTCCCCTAGTTAAGAATGTTTTTCTTTTTTCTCTCAAACAGGATGAAGAAGGGCATTTTAGTAAAAAATGGTAAGAAAGGAGTTATGCCACTAGGTAACATGACTACAAAGTGGACCTGCTTCCGATGTTGCATGTTCTGTCTCTTTTCTTTCTCATGCGACATCATTACTATTGCATTGCTATTTAGGACTGAACGATAACTTAAAATTGGGTTGCAATTTTAAGTCTGTGACTCGGATTGTGAAAATGATACATCCTTAGCACTGTAAACTGACTGATGAATGAATCTATCTTGTTTTAATTGTTGTTAGATGGATCAACTTGAAGGTGCCATTCCATGAGGTGTTTGGTAGCGTGAAGTGTAATTTAAAAGAAGCTGTTCAGCTGGCTGGCCTGGTATGGGAAGGCCGTGCTCACTGTGGTCTGGATGATGCTAAGAACACTGCTCGTTTGCTTGCCCATATAATGTACCGTGGATTTCGGTTTACCATAACGAATTCACTAGTGTGGCAGTCGGTAGAGCATCCATTAACAATGCGGCAGTTTCTGGACCGCCCATCGAGCTTTGTTCAGCAACCTTACAGGGCGAAGCACCAACTCATGCCTATAATCCAGTTCCACCCTGTACAGGCTGACCCTAGCAAGGAGCGATGCATGTACTGCTATTGTGGAGTTAAGAGCTGTAAGCGGATGATTCGTAAACCTGGACCGAAGCATGGAAGTTTCTTCTTTGGGTGTGGTAATTGGACTGCCGCCAGAGGTGCCCTTTGCCCTTTTTTCGAGTGGGCCACCTAGGATTACCATCCTATTTAGTTATGAAGAAATTATGAAATTCAATATCAGAAAAACAAAAACAAAAAAAAAAAATGATATCCAAAAAAAGAGAGCTGTGTCCTATGGAAGCAGAATGGCCTCAACTGCTTTTAGACGCTACTGCTTCTTTCAGTACATAAACTGTGGCCTCAGAGAGGTTTGTTTCTGTTGAATGCCTGTGAAGAAGTCCAGCAGGAAATGAGAAATCTAACCTGTAAAATTGACTTCTTGTTGATATTAAAAGAGGGAAGCAATGGCTTAGAAAGGCTTACATAGGAGAGTGCTTTTACCATGAGTAAACATGGTTTAAACCCTGTTAAATAATCTCATGAGATAGGGACAATGACAACTTGCTTATCTATGCTTTTAATTGGGAATGGAATGAGCAGTCACTGGTTGCCTGTTTTCCTCAGGATTGTGTGCCCTTTCCTTTTCTTTAATCTACTTAGAGAGTTCCTTGTGTGCATGTTTGTTCAGTTTGTAAATAATTGCTATCTTGGTGTCAACAATAATATGCTTCATCTTATGATCTAAATATTGTAATAGCTGCACTCTAGATTTTTTTTTTTTTTTTTGAAATTTACTACAGTAGATTATCAAATGATCAAATTTTAGCGTTACGGTTTGCATTTAATTATATTATACACTTTTAATTTTTTGACATTGCAAGTACATTTTACAACCATCCGGACCTCCTGATATAGGTATTTAAGATACGGTCTGAATCTCAACTTTCTAATAAACGGGAGAGACCACACTAAATGGGAAAGCGGCCCATATACTAGTCTGATTTTATACGAAATGCCCATTCTTGTAGGCTATTAGGAAATCGCCCACACTTGTGGGCGATAGAATTTGAACCCAATCATGCGCTTGAAAGAAGAAAGTTGGGTAGGAATGGCATCACTACGCCTAAGAGTAATTAGATTTACACTTTATCGAATGCCTAAGTGGTTATATCTACTTTTCATTTCTTTATCTTTTCTTCATGGCTTAGTTGATCTATACATGTCTACTAGATAAGATCTTTTGAATTTTACCCAGAACGTGATTAGACCCAGTTTGATGAAGACAACAGATTTTTGAATTATATTTGATCCTGTAGTAATGTGTGTTTTGGCATGTACGTAAATTCCGCATATTAGATCAGATTCTCAAACTTGACAATTTCATAGTTGGATGTGACAGGATGCACATGTTTTGACTCTTCCTGCCACTATGTTTGTTTCTTGCAAGTTTGTAACAATGATTTTTTTATCGTATTTGATTCTATTTACAAATTAAATTAGTTACGCAACTTAGAGGTATTCATTCATAATGCAACTGTTTGTTACATTTTTATTTTATATTTATAATCTGTTTATGACTTTTATTATATGTATTATCAATAAGTATGAGGAGTTTTCCTCTCTTATTATGAGAGTAAATTTTTTTTCTTTCTATTATTAGAGTATATTTTTTACTTATGCATGATATTTAATTTCAATAGATCCTGCCATTAAATGTAGAAAGTTTTTGCCTTTTATGGGAGTTAGATTTCACCCATTGGAGGAGTAGTTTCTTACATCACACGTACAAACGTATCAAAATATTAATGACTAATCCCCTTATTTTGTTTTTATTTTTGATTAAAAGTTTTGTTTTCGAATTTATAGTCGATCTAAAAGAGTAGAAAATTGAAGAAGCAGATTTATAGTGATACCAAGCTTGCAAGGAAGGGGATTAGTCATGGTGCGTGCGACTATTTGTTGAAACCTGTTCGGATTGACGAGCTGAAGAACATACGGCAACATGTTATCAGGAAAAAGAAAATTGAAGCTGAGGACCAAAACAAGTCTCTTGTTGAGAAGGGCCATGCTTGAACTGGAAAAGAAGGACAAACGGTATTTCGAGAAAAAAAAAAAAAGTGAAAATAATTAATCTAACAATTACATATATAGTTCTATCATCAGTGTCTTAGAATTTAAAATGTTAGGACGAACCAACCAAATTCATTTATTGCATTCTCTCTCTTAAAACAAGTTCTCTATCGTATTTAATTTAAATACAATGGATGAATTTGATTTGTTCGTCCTAATTTTTTAAAATTAAGAAATAGAATTACTATATATATATATATAACTATAAGTTTGAAAACAAGACTTCTGATTAAAATCATCATCTTGTTCTATTAAAGAATACTCAATTGATTAGAACAAATACTCAATTGAATGTGAAAACAAAAGCAAATATTATTAAGTATAGATAGGTTTGATACAACTTATCTACTGATCAAAAGTATTTTTTAATGTCTAGAAAGGAATTATGCTTACTTATGGTTGGTAGGTCCATCTCAAGGCCCACAAGCTCAACAAGCTTGAAACCATCTATATCAAGAGAAAATATTCAATGAGACGCTTAATTGGCGTGACATGTTGATATTAGTATGATCTTCTAATAATAACGTAACACGTGACACTTCTTTTTCATAGAAAATTAATATTAGTGTGACCTTCTCATAATAATGTGACATGTATCATTGTTTTTTAAATAAAAAATTTCTCGTAAATAACAAAAAACATCAGCATTGATTTTTTTATGAAAAATATCACCGTCATGTTATTATCGAAATGTCACGATAATTTCATTATATCACACAAACAAAGTGGCTCATAGGATATTTTCTCCTCTATCAGACATGTTAACATCACTGATAACCAAACGATACTTGCTTTTGTTCTCCCACAACATTTGCAGGGCCGTCCTGGCCTGATTGGTTATTGTCACTGGAAAAATCAATAAAAACCATATAAAAATAAGCAAAATCTTCGGTTAGTGTCAAGAGTCAAAGTTCACATGCCACCACCATTAAAAGTGGATCAATTCATACGCAACCTTGATAGCAAAACATGACATGAACAGTATCCAAGTGTTTTCAACTGCAAATTAAATCCAAGATTCAAGTAAAAATAAATAAATAGATAAATATACAAACCAACTCGATGGGGACAATCAACTTCCTATTGACCATAATTTTTCTTACGTTTGAGACATTTTAACAACTATAAAATCCGATAAAATGAAAAACAGAATTAGAAATTGAAACAGAAAGAAACCTCAGAACAGAATTGTTATCAACATAAATTTGAAAAAAAAAAAAACAAAACAAAACACTTGTATAATTAAAAATAAAAAATAATAATAAAATATGAACTAACAACAACAATTCAAAAACCCCATCTCTACAAAACAAGAAAAAAATCCATATAACATAAAAATGAAAATACATGCAATGAATAATACGATTTTAATTTTCTTTTGGGTTAAAACTAATTTTTATTTTTCAATTTCATTATTTTTAGCAATTTCCTTTTCTTAAAAAAAAAAAAGGTAAAAAATGTCGTTTTCAGTAAGATAGAAGTATAATCCCGTAGTTATAAAAATTCAAATCCCTATCATCTTCACCTATTAATAATTTAAAAAACTTTGACAAAGTTGTTAGAATATTCCGCACCATTTTGTCAAAGTTATCGGTAACAATCAATCAATCCATTCCTACTAGGCGTCCACTACATATACTAATCTTTATTTTACAAGAAAAGCATTTACTAATCTTTGGAAACGAAATGGCTACCAAACGTCCTAAAACCATAGAAGAGAAAATAAAAAAAAAAAAAAAAATTCGTCTTTATCCCTTTTTTTATAAAAATTTATTTTTAACCCCTCAAATAAACTATTTTCATTCAATATTCAAATTTATCAAACTACTCTCAAGTTAAAATTTTAAAAACACGAAATTTAAACTTAATATCGGGTCTTATAAGGCCACAAAACTCGATACCCTATAAAACCCTATAGCCACAGAACCCAAGGGTTACAAAACCAGAATCGGGTTTTATGGGGTTAAGTTTTGTGGCCACACAAAACCCGATAAATCCGGTCATCATCTTCATAACTAAATCTCACCGAAAACCTTCATTTTCAAGTTAAATCCAATTAAATCTAACCAAATCTAATCCTAAATATCAATACTCAATATTTAAAACATAAAGAAAAAAAAAACTCGAAAAATCAAAAAAAAAAATCCCAACAAAATTCAAATAATCAATAAAAGAAGTCAAAGATCACATATCATAAGCAATGGAGGAGAAGAACAAGATATGTAGGGGTAATCTGGGTAATTTGAATATAAACTGCAATTAATTTGTTTGAGGGGTTAAAAAAGAATTTTTCAAAAAAAAAAGGTAAAAGCAATATTTTCTTTCTTAGAATTGTCATTTTTTGTAATTTCTACAAATGGGAATAAAAATTCATTATTAGCTAAGATAAAATATCATTCATTTTTTAATCCAAACGAAAAGATCATACTTTTAACCCATTAACATTTCATATACGTGAAATGTTAAAACATATCCAATAACAAATAGGTTTTTATTATGGCACAAAATCTTTTGGTAGAAGTGATTGAACATTTTTCGTGATCTTAAAAGGTCAAAGGTTTAAATCTCATCCTAATCCTAAAATATAATTAGTTTTATCTGAATTTAATCATTCATTCCCCACACTAAAAAGCAAGAAAAAAGAAATCTTATTTTCCCCTTTAGTTTGACATAATAACAAATTCTTAATATTTTTGAAAATTGCTAATGTCTCCTTGTCAATTTACGAAATAGATCAAATACCCCTATAGTTTATCAAAATATCAAGAAAACCTTTTTGTCATCAAAGTTGACTTTAAAAGTCAAAGTTTACCGTTAAATGAAATGACAAAACTACAAAGGTACTTTGATAACTATGATTAATTTTAATAACAGCAGAAAATAAAATGAGATTCTTCGAAACCACTGAAGGGTAATTAGTGATTACGTTAAGCTACTAAGGGGAAAATAGGATTATCCCTAAAAAGTGATTTTTATTAGGGATAAAAGTAAATTTTATAATGCTACATGTGATGGTAATTGAGCTATTATAAACTTCAATAATACCATTTAAATGAGGAAAAAAAAAAAAATTAATAATCAACTATTATTTATTTAAACAGGAAAAGTAAAAATGAAGGTAGTTGAACAATACTTGAAACAAATTGATAAATACTAAATCCTCCTTTTAATGAAACTGTCTTTTGCTTGTCATTTACATTTTTCTACACAGTTGCTTTACATATTTTCATACAAATAGGTCACAGAAAAAAACAATCGCTTATCCTTGAAAACAACCTCTTTGAGATGGAGCGTATGTGTGTGTATGCACAATCATGTTCCATAATGATCCAGCCTCGTATACCCTCTTATCCTTGTCAAATGCTAGTAAAAGAGCATTACACGTTACCATTATAGCTCCACGACCTTTGCTTGACATCCATTTTGTCACCTAAGTACTAGAGGCGTTACCAATCAAAAAAGTTCAATGATAACTAACTCTCTAACTCCACTACAATAAGCTTTTATCTATGAGCCAGAAATCTGATTCACTGTATATGACCACTGAGCACACAAATAAGATTGGATAAAATGCACACAATTTGATAAAATAAGAGCACAAGGTATGATCATTCTACAAAGTAGTAGAATTATATACATTTGCCAAGCTTTTTCATGGACATTCTTTTCTTTTGAGGTTTATGTTCGCATCACATGTAGCTAAAGGATACAACCAGCCAAATATATAACACAAATTACATACGAGACCTCTGAATATATATTAAAATCCAGCTTCTTGGCCAGCATAACACAAATCTTGATTTCATTGGAGTATCATATTAGGTTGTCCTTTGTACGCATCATACACATAAAACGTGGAACGTAAAAAAAATTACTCTCACAGTTTTCTCTTCTCCTAAAGTCAATGGGGTTTATGAACATGAAACTGGTTGTTGGAGTGATAAGTGATGCTGAACTACTTGTTTGTGAGACTGTCTTTATACAAGAAAACATGTATTGCAATTATTCCTCACAGTAGTACACTACTACATTATAAAGTAACAAGTGCATTTTTAAACAATAAATAAATTCAAGTGCGTTTTTATATATGAGCAAACTGTTTTCATAAAACTAAATGAATTCAAAACACAACAAAAGTGAAGCAAAACAAAAGTAAAGAAGCAAACAGAATGGATAAGGTGACATATACCAAACTTCCAAGATAGACCTTAAAATTTGAAAAATTCATTAACTCCAGTCCCTTTATAGTACCCTCATGTATGTCAGTTACTCTCTTCACTGCTAACCACGTCTATTTGTGGCAACTCAAGCCCCTTCAGCCTTTCTGTTAGTGCACTTGGTGGAGGGACATCCACATGATGTTCCACAAAGTCTTATTGCAGCTCGGCATGTGTAGGTATATGATGTCTTGCAGGCTGAGTGTCTACCACATGCATAACATGATGCAAGTCCTCCAGTTTTAGAATTTTTTTCTTGACTGTTTCTTTTCTAGACCTTCTATCTTAAGATGAACAATAAAGATATGATGAATTAAAATTTTATTTAATTATTTATTTTTTTCAATTCTTTTATTTAATTTTATTGTAACAAATAAAATTACCCATCCAGTTACCATTATACCATTCAAATTTAATACGAATTGATTTTTTTAACCGGTTGGGGACAGTTAACCTAATAAAAGAGGGGTTTTGTTCATGATTATTTTACTTTCTAGGGGCTTTTTGTAATATCTTTTTTATTTTTCAATTTCATTATTTTTAGCAAATTTCTGTTTTCTTTTTTTTTTTTTTAAGAATAAAAAAAAAAAAATCGTTTTAAAAAAGATGGAAATATAATCTCCTTATTTATAAATTGTCAAATCCCTATTATCTCCACCTATTAATAATTTAAAAAACTTCGACAAAGTATTTAGAATATTCCACACCTTTCTCTCAAAAGTATCAGGAGCAATCAATCAATCCATTCTTACTAGGCATCCATCACATATACTAATCTTCATTTTACAATAAAAACAAACACTAATCTTTCGGAATGAAAAAGACAACCAAACATCCTAAAACCATAAAAAAAAAAAAAAAATCAAAATAAGAATAAAATTCATTATTAGCAAGATAAAATGTCATTCATTTTTTGATCCAAAATGAAAAGATCATACATTTGACATATTAATGTTTCATCTACCTTAAATGTAAAAACATTTCCAATAACAAATAGGCTTTTATTGAGGTATACCATTCCTTAATAAGAGTGATTGAACACTTCACTCGATCCTTAAAGGTCAATGGTTCAACTCTCACCTTCATCCTAAAATGCAAGGTATGATTAATTTTTTCTGAATTTAATCTTTCTTCCCACACCTTAAAAGTAATAATAATAATAATAATCTTACTTTCCCTTATAGTTTGACATAATAATAAAAATTCTAGTACTTTTAAAAATCGCTAATGTCTCATTATCGATTTATAAAATATATCAAATATCACCGTATTTTATAAAAAAATCCAAAACACTCCTTGCAGTCAAAATTGATTTTGAAAATCAAAATTTGACTATTAATATGGAATGATAAAACTATGGGATACTTTGATAATTTCGGTCATTTCAATAATGGTAAAGGGTAAGATGAGATTCTTCGAGATTATAGAAGGATAATTAACGATTATGTCATATTATAAGGGGACAAGTAGAATTATCTAGGAAAAATGGTTTTTAACTTTTTTATTGCCTTATTGAGGATAAAAGTACAATTCCAGTTTATATTGGGCCACTGTTGATAATTTAAAAAAAAGAATAGAATCTTTCTACGATTCCATCGATCGTTTTAAAAATTGAAATACGACGCCATAGAAGACCAAGCAAACGGCTTAGACGTCACCAGCAGCAGCAGCAACAGCGATCGGTGTAGCATGATGGCCTCGGTTTTCACACCTCTCTCCTCCCTCCTCACTCTTCTTCTTATTCTCTCCGCCTGCTCTTCTACCTCTGAACCATCAAACAAGCAGGTAACTAGTAGTGAGTTGAGTTGTTGAGACTTTCTGGTTGGTTGCTGAGAAAAGATTTTAATTTTTGGTAGCTGATTCTTTTTTTTTTTTTTTTTTTTTGTTGTTTGAAAGGCGCATTATGGTTGGAATGGATATGGAGAAGCGGAGTGTGGAGTTCAAGCGTCGTCGTCAAAGATCTTGATCAAGGGAGGAACTGTCGTGAATGCTCACCATCAGCAGATTGCTGATGTTTATGTGGAGAATGGGATCATTGTTGCTGTAAACCCTAACATCAAGGTACCTTTTTTAATTCTGTTTTCATTACATATATTCAATCTGTCAATTCCCATCTCACTGCACACTCAAATTAACTCTAATTAATTAAGATTTAAATCAACACTGAGTCATTGAATATATAAAGTACAAGTATATGACACATATATAAACTTAATATACTTTCAGTTTCTCTATCTAGCAGACTAGCACATACATAGAGAAAATGAAAGTATATAAAGTTTATATACTATATATGTGTATGTATATATATATATACATACACCGAAAATCTAACATTTATATAAAAAATCCAACACATATATAAACTTTATATGCTTTTATTTTTTATATATGTGTTAGATTTTCAGTGTGTATATATGTGTTAGATTTTCAATATATATATAACTATATACACACGCTGAAAATCTAACACATATATAAAAAATAAAAGTATATAAAGTTTACATATATATATAATGAAAGTATATAAAGTATATAAACTTTATATACTTTTGATTTTTATATATGTGTTAGATTTTCAATATATATATATGTGTGTGTGTGTAAAATTCCTATGTTCGGTACCTTTTAACTTTAAAAAGTTATGAGGAATCAATCAAATTCATCTATTGTATTTGCATTAAATAGGAGAAAGAATTTGTTTTAGGAAAAAGAATGCAATGGAAAAATTTGATCGATTCGTCATAACTTTTTAAAGTTAGGAAACAATGACCATAGAAGTTCTGTATATATATATATGTATATATATAGTCTTTCTACTATAAGGACGAACTGATTTTAATAATATCAGTTCCAACATTATGATGCATTGATGATATGCAAATAATTAATGTCTAATATTAATTATGAAAAAAGTCAATGCATTCAATGGCTCTCAATGTTGGAATTGATATTATTAAAATCAATTCGTCCTTATAATAGAAAGACTATATGTGTGTTTGTGTTTCATGATTTATTGTTTGCATAGCATGAGTGTTTTCTTAATGGCTCTCGATGTTGGAATTAATAGTATTAAACTCAATTCAACTTATAGTATAAAGACTATATGTATGTATGCGTGTGTTTCATAGTTTATTGTTTGCATAGCATGAGTGTTTTCCTGTCTACATTCTGTGTACTGTTGAAGCTCAAGACTAATAAATCACTGTTTTAGACTGGAAAGGTAAAGGTGTCGAATAAAATAAGAATAATGCTTCTGTCAAAAAAAAAAAAAAAAAAAAAGAAAGAATAATGCTACACTTCTAAAAAATTTACCCAAAAGTTATGTCTAAATGATGTGGTAAGTTGATTTGTAGCTATCACATTAATTTTGGGATGATGTATTGATAACGTAGTAATGTACATAAGTTTACCTTATGATTTGGACAAATTTTTGAGTACTGTAGCATTACTCATAAAATAAAGATATACCATGGATAGCTTGGGTGCTGCAAATTCAATCTGGCGATCATTGATCACGACTTTTAATGAATTTGTGCAAATTCAATCTGGCGATCATTGATCACGACTTTTAATGAATTTGTGCAAATTCAATCTGGCGATCATTGATCACGACTTTTAATGAATTTGTGCATGAGTGATCCAGATTAATATTCTGTGTATCAATTCTTGTATTTCCCAAAACTGGAGGTGTGATCGCTAGTTTAGGTTTGTTGGTATATAGTTTAGCACAGAATCTTATGGTATGAGAGTCATTGAACAAACATCTGAATAAGACGTAAGTTTAAAAGTAATTGAATATTTGTTGCGTAGGCCTTATTTGATCCAATTGTACCATGTAGTCCGTAGAAAGGGGTTGTGAGTGAGTTGTCTCTGTTCAACGTCTTTATTTTCTTCTGAATCAATATTTAATCTAGTAGAGTCTTTAAGTTAATTTTTTTTTTTCTTTTTCCTTTGCTGGTGGCAAACAATCAATGTCTTTATCATAGTTACAATAGAACAGAACCTGAAAAATGGTTTTCATTTTTTCTTTTTGGGGACATAAGATTTAATGGTGGAAAGAATCATGTTGATAATCGTTTTTATGAGCTAAACCTGTTAATTCTCATCTTAAAACATTCCATTTGATTCAGTTTGCCTCAAACATAACAGATATGTGAATTGTACTACTCATGTTACATCTATCTGTTATTAAAGCTTCATTGCAGCTTCTTGAATTTGATGTTATGCTTTTTATGATTTTATGAATGAATAAATACTATAGTTGCTATTGGCAGGTGGGTGATGATGTAACTGTGCTTGATGCCACTGGAAAATATGTCATGCCAGGTTAAGTTTTCACACAATTAACATTTCATACTTTCGTTTTTAAATTTTTAGTAGAAGTGGTTTATATATTGATTGATAGTATTATAACCCAAAAGACTGGTCAATTGGGTTGTGGAAACCATGGTATATAGTACCCTTATTTTACTAAACATAATACTAATCTTCTACTCTTATCTAGCTTCACATGTGGATTCTCTTATACTACCCTTCACATGTAAGTCTTTTTATATTTGTTTATTTTTTAGTCAGCCTTGGTAGAGCTTGGCCCTGACCCATGATGTTTTGTCGAAGGTGTTGATGCCTTGTTAAACTTTGTTACTTAGTTATAACGTCAGTTATTTTTTTATTTTTATAAGTGGTTTATACATTGGTAGATAGCTTTATATCTGAAAGAGTAATCTATTGGATTGTGACATTCATTAGTACATAGGCCCTTCTTTCACTATTTATGTTTTCAATGTGGAATTCATTCTCATCTTCTCTAGTTGTATGCTATGAAGCTGTGAGAGGAGAGCTTAATAAGAATAATTACTTATGCATATATCTTTTTTTATGTCATCTACTGTTTTAGCAGCAAAGTTTTCTGTTAAATGCCAGAGTCAGAGTAATCGTTCTCGGGTGCATTTACAGTTTATGGTTTTTTGGAATACATTGTTGAATAAGATTTGGGTTTATCGTGCAAAAGTGGGTTCAATGATACTTAAATATTTTATATGCTACATCATATGAGGTTGGGTCATTGTATGACATTTGGTATGCTACCCAAGGTATCTCAATGCAACAACTATGCCCACACTATTTTTTGTACCTTCTTTTTTTATAGATCTGACCCTGTTTTACCGCTAATTATTTATTTGCTTATTTACTTTTTGTGTGATTTTAACAGGAGGAATCGATCCTCACACACACCTAGCTATGGAGTTCATGGGCACTGAAACCATTGATGACTTTTACAGTGGTCAGGCTGCAGCATTAGCTGGTGGAACAACAATGCACATTGACTTTGTTATACCAGTTAATGGGAGTTTAAGTGCTGGTTTTAGATCCTATGAAAATAAGGCTAAGAATTCTTGCATGGATTATGGTTTCCATATGGCAATAACCAAATGGGATGAAGTTGTTTCTGAGGAGATGGAAATTATGGTTAAGGAGAAAGGTCTATATTAGTTTGTAGGTTTGATTTAATTACTGACTGTGATTTGATTATCATCAATGACCATGCTGAACCAGTATTTGGGATTTCTATTTATATAAATTATTGCCACATTGTAGGTATCAATTCGTTCAAGTTTTTTATGGCATACAAGGGTTCTCTTATGATCAGTGATGAGCTTCTATTAGAAGGGTTCAAGAGGTGTAAGTCTCTTGGTGCCTTGCCTATGGTCCATGCAGAAAATGGAGATGCTGTATTTGAAGGACAGAAAAGAATGATTGAACTTGGTATTACTGGTCCTGAAGGGCATGTTCTCTCAAGGCCACCCATGGTATTTCTTGATATATTTTTCTGAATTTTATGAACTCACATCATTTGCCTGTATTGCTCATTCATGCTAATTTGCTATACTAATAAGTGTTGGATTGGATCCCATAGAAGTTTTGCTATGTCTATGCATTTTATGATGGGCTATATGTCATGATGTGTGTTATCTTTTTTCAAATAGAGTTTGTAGTCTCATAATGGGCTGTATCTGTGCATTTTATGATGGGCTATACATCATGATGCGTGTTATCTTTTTCAAGTAGAGTTTGTAGTCTCATAATGGTATGCTCTGAAAGAATGATGTTTTTAACAAACACATCACCAATTTCAGTACAAATAGTGTGACTGTTAGATTTCACTTCCTGCGGCTCTTCAGCTGATGTCATTTGTTGAAGTTCACAGTACCCAACCATTCCTTAAACGTGCTTAGAAATGAATTGTTGTTGATCTTTTGGTATTCTTGGTTCTGACAATATCATCTTTATAACGTATAGGGTTGCAAGCATCATTATTCGTAAATACGGCCGCATACGGCCATATATACGCACAGCCATATATACGCCGGTACGCTTGTATCGATAGTGAGACGTACCGATACGCCCGTATCGGAGTCGGAAGATGACAAAATCCGTCTCCTGCATACGAGACGGCCGTATATGCTCGTCTCGAACCGATACGGCCGTATATGGGCATATACGGCCGGTCGGGTAAACTTTTTCTTTTTAATAAATCAGGTATATAAATCGAAAAACCCTCAAATCCCTCAAACCAGACACGATCGGCACTCCTCTGTCTCAAATCGACACTCCTCTCTTCTCACCGGCGACTGTAACTTCGATTTCCGGCGTGATATCGGCGGCGATATATCTGTCGAGTGTCGCACCTGAGCGGAAGAAAAGGGGAAGAAGAAGAAGAATGGACGGCAGCAGCAGATCCGGCGAAGAAGAAGAACGGATGGCGGCGACCGCAGATAATGAAAACAAGAAGAAGAAGGAAGAAGAAAGAGGAGAGACAGAGAGCGGGGGGGGGGGGGGGGGGGGGTGGAGTGGACGGCCGAAAAGAAAGTGAAAAGTGGGTTGGGTGTTTAAGATTATATAGATATTAAGGTAAATTACACAAACTGGCCCTGAGGTTTGATGAAATTAACCAATATTTATATTTTAACCCCTGATATTAAAACAATATCAGTTATACCCTCAAGTTTTTAAAAAATAATAATTTTTTTTTTTTTTTTTAAGTTATTTTCGATTGATATGTCCGTATCAACTGTATCAGGCGTATTGTATAGTACCATGACGGAGTGCCCGTATCGTACCATATCACGTATTTTCGAACATTGGTTAGCATTTTATATTGAAACTTGTAGCTTTTTTTTTTTTTTTTTTTTTAAATGGTAATGCTATTTTTGTTATTTGTTTTGTGACCTTTTTCCCTGACGCCTATCCATCATTCAAGTAATTGTTACTTAATATGTTCCATGCTTTTGTTGTTCCCCAAGACCATTTAGATCTTCTTTTGTGAACTTACTTTTTCCAGCTAAACTAGCACTTGGAAGAGATGAGGTTGGTTTTGAAATGACAAAAATACTGTTTTTAGTATTATTATCTTACCCACAGATATTATATTTTTAGAGCACTGTGTTAGTCTTCAATTGTCTAGATAAAAAGAAGATATTTTTTTGTCTCGTGATATGATACATGCTCTGAACAAGATTGTTCAATAGTTTAAATTTACACTGAGGGGACATCTGATCTCTATCATGCTATTCTGAGGTCATGTTGATTATTAAATTTATTGAGATGATGTTAGCACAATATATCACTGCTATCATGAGGTTTTGTTGATGACTACATTGAGACTATGTGTTTCTTCTATTTTCTCGACTATTATGTGCATGAACGTCTTTGAACTTGTGTCAGATTGCAAGTATAATTGAGCTTCTAATTTAACGCCTGTAGCTGGAAGCGGAGGCAACTGCTCGTGCAATTCGTTTGGCAAGTTTTGTGAATGTCCCTCTTTATGTAGTTCATGTGATGAGCATTGATGCAATGGAAGAAATAGCTAAAGCTCGAAACTCAGGTTCTAAATTTTTTAGTAAATTACATTTCCATTTACTGTGTGGATAAACTGTTTATGAAAAAATTTTCTTGGCATTGAAGCTGATTATTTATGTCTAAAATAGCAAGAGGCAATAAAATATTGTTTGATAATCCATACGTTTGTTTTCCTCTTTTTCTTTCCTATGCTTTCATGTGTATTTAGTGAAATGGAGGACATTGACTGAATTTTAGGTGGTGTAAATGAGTCTAAGACAGATTGGGGACTAATATCTAGGGTTTGTTTGACTGGAAGGAGGTGAACAAATAAGAATTATGAGATACTTTCTCTAAAGCCAGAAGTTCACATAAACATATATGCAGAGGCTGGCTGACTTGATAACGACAATTAGCTGTCGTATAGCCCCTCTCAAGTTGGTGTTGTGGTATTTATTGTTCTTGCATGTATTCTCTGCAAACTGAATAGTTGAAATACCATTATGTCTGATAGTTTCTGCTCTAAGATGTTAGGCTTATATTATCTCACATGAGGCTCATATTTTCATTGTACTTTTGTTGGGGCTGATATATATAAGCACAGCTCATTTGTACTATAAGTGCTAATTCCCATCTAAATAATCCTGATGTGAACCAAGGAAGTTCATGTCTTTTCTGCTCTTTCAGCAGTGAGTTTGCTAGTGTCTTCAGATAACCTAATTGCCTCCAAAGACAGTCCTAAACTTCAGAGTCTACCTGAAGTTTTCAGACTGTCTATGATATTATTCATATTCCATTCTAAAGTTCATGTATTGTGAGAGTTAATTCTAATCTTTTACATGATATATGTGACCTGGAGACTTCTGCTCTTTTTTTCATTCATATTTTAACAGCCTAGTCAGGCTTTGTATACTGTTCAAAGGCAAAGTGAGTTTTTTCTTTTATCTCATATTCTTGATTGCAATGAAATGGCCCAACCAATTGCAGAAAAGATGCTCATGCAGATTCAGTAAGGAACTAAAATCTTACCGGTTGGCATCAAACCTTGAAATTCTACAGTCGGTTGCATGGTTGTTGGTATTAGTCTAGCTGAGAATTCATCAGTCCATATTAGGTTCTTGAAAGCTTCATTATTATGATGTGATGAAATCATAATATCGAAGAAGAAATAGCAGGAAAGAGGATACAGAGCGATCGCATTATACCCCTTTAAATTTAATAAATCAAATAATTATATATTGTTTTCAAATTACTAACTTTTTTTATTCATTACATAGGCTTAGAGGCTGAACAATATCCATAATAACATGCGGAAGTTTCATTCTGTTTACAAGTTGAATTGCCTATCAACATCCTTTGTTTTTTTATTTTTTGCTATACTGTTGAGAATTGTCTGTATCCTATGTCATCTGGTTGATAATAAATTCCTGAAACCCTAAAGGCTAAATGAAAGACAAGAAGAGTGAATGCATGCAGGAACACTCACAACTGAAACATTAAAAATTGAATGAGGTCCCACTCTTTAGTGTTTTATTGTCCATAAACATTCTCTGAAGTTGGTTCATTTCATTTACTTGTATGCTTTTCAAGCGGTCATTTATTGATTTGTTAAGACAAGATTTCTATTCTGTGTTTTTACTAAGCTTCTTAGTCCTGACACTATTTTGTCAGACATGTTTCTGCCATTAGGTAGGTTTTAATTACTGTTAGTTTAAAATTGCAGGGCAGAGGGTTATCGGAGAGCCTGTAGTTTCTGGACTAATCCTTGATGATTCTGGGGTTTGGGCCCCAGACTTTGTCTCTGCAGCAAAGCAAGAATCTTAACTCATCCTTTTTTCTTCTATCCACAGTTTGTCTGATTCTTAGATTTTTTATAGCGTTTCAATCTTTTCTTATTTCAGGTTTGTCATGAGTCCTCCTATCCGGGCATCAGGACATAACAAAGCTCTACAAGTTGCCCTTTCAAGTGGAGTTCTGCAGGTGTCTTTCTTAGTGTATTTATTTATTTATTTATTTTAAATAACTGCATTGAATATGAACCAAACCCCTTTAAATCCTGATGTGAGTGACTTCAGACCACGTGCACAGTGATAAGAAACCTTACCTGCTTATGTAATCATTACCCAAGGTGTCTCCTTTGTCTTTGCATAAAATATTACAAACATGATAATGTG
The DNA here is from genome assembly GCA_021234005.1 of Nephelium lappaceum. Classification (NCBI taxonomy): domain Eukaryota; kingdom Viridiplantae; phylum Streptophyta; class Magnoliopsida; order Sapindales; family Sapindaceae; genus Nephelium; species Nephelium lappaceum. The sequence goes on from CM038009.1 coordinate 15,182,874, forward strand.
GGACATTTAGAAAACCTATGATCAGGGTTGATTTGTTAAAAAGGTGTTTCTGAAAAAGATTTCATTAAGAATTCAAGTGTCCATGTTAGCTGTGGCGTCATAGCAATTGTCTCCTCTAAAGTGATTTGTAAAACATGGTGCTAATAGCTTTAAATGACAATCTCATACAGAATATTTGACCTCATGATTACCTAAGCAAGCTCTGTAATTACCTATTTCCCGAAATTCTTGCAATTTGTTTATCATTGTACTTTGTACAATTTGCAGCTTGTAGGAACTGATCATTGTCCCTTTACCTCAACACAAAAAGCACTTGGTATTGATGATTTCCGGAAAATCCCAAATGGTGTCAACGGTAATTCATTATTGCCCCTTGTATTTCTGACACCAGTGTTCAATTTGTTATTATATGGGTTGGATTGTAGCCATTCACTTTTTATACTCATGAGGGCAAATCAACAACTGTAGGCATTGAGGAGAGGATGCATTTGCTTTGGGATACAATGGTGGTGAGCAGTCCATCTTTTTAGTATGCTGATCTAATATAAGAAGCTTGATTGGAATTGCTATTTTCTATTTGATTTGTCACTTATTATACTATGTACCTTGCAGGAATCTGGAAAAATTTCTGCCACTGATTATGTACGGTTAACAAGCACTGAATGGTATGTTTCATTGTGGTTACTTAGATGATGCATGTGAATTCATTAATGTATTTTTTGGGCATACTAGGTGAAAATTAACGGTTTATAACTTTTTCTTACAATTTGATCCGTGTTTAGCTGCCTGAAATCTGAAGTATGAATAATTGTGTTTGAAACTTTTTCAGTGCTGGGATCTTCAATATATATCCTAGGAAAGGAGCAATTCTTGCTGGCTCTGATGCAGATATAATTATACTCAACCCAAATTCAAGCTTTGAAATTACTGCAAGGTCTCACCACTCTAGAATAGATACAAATGTCTTTGAGGGCATGAAAGGAAAGGTAAGCTTTGAAATTATTATTCTGTTGCTCAATCATTCAGAGAAGAAACTATAAATTTGTTTAAATTTTATGCTTGCACCCACAAGGTTACCCAGCGTATGAAATACTGAAGGTGCTCATGAGATCAAATGTTTTTCTAAAGCTTAAACACAGCACAAAGTGGAGCCCACTCTTGGGTTAATTGAAGCACATGTGATGTAGAACTGAAACAAGAAATAGAAAATAGAGGGGGAGAATCAGGTTTAGGGAAGATAGAAAATTATAGGAAAGTGGGAATTTAAAAGTAAGAGGAGGAAATCGTTTCTGAAAGAAAGAAAAAAACGTAAGAGGAGGAAATTAGGAGAAATTTCAATTTATTTCATCAATCGAAGTCTGCTCAAACAACAAAACTTAGGTCTCAATTATAGAAACCAGTTCAAATCAACTTCTTCTAAATGGAAAATAGATACTACACATAATAAAGCAATGGAATCTCTTATTTTCTAACAAGTTCTCCATCAACGCGCTTTCTAAATAAAATGAAAATTGTGTATGTAAATATGTAATGCAGAAAGTCTTGGTAACTCTAATGGTTAAGGGGAATCAAGGAATATACTGAGTCAAGAGGGGACAGAGAAGCATATAGTACATTGGAAGAATGAATTACTCATTTTGCAGTACGTCAGCATGGGCTTGCCGTTAGAATTAATACGTAAATACACACTCCCTGTGCTACAAATACTTGAGATATTGATCATAATTATTATAATAATGATTGATAAGGCTATTCACAGTGTATCTTAAAATTCAGCCCTATTAAATGGAAGCTTCTGCCACTGGTCGAATTCTCTTAGTACTTGTCGTGCTGGTTTCTATCTTCATATCCTGACACATTTTCCTCTCTTTGTTGGTACACACCCCCAAGGACTCTGTCTTATCACTACTACCTTGTTTATCTGCTGCCTGCACACATTAAGTTCTTAAAAAAAAAAAAGATTTAAAATCTGTATCTCTGACCTCCCTCTTGTGCAGGCTGATCTAACAAGTTAATACTGAAGTTTCAAATTCTGACTTATTATCTCTGCTGCTGTGTTACTTTGATGTATGAATGTAATGTCCTAAACCTTGTCATCTATATTAGGTTGTGAGAGTTGATTATCATTTTGCAGGGAAAGGTTGAAGTGACAATTGCTGGAGGAAGGATTGTTTGGGAAAATGATCAACTTAAGGTTGCTCCGGGCTCTGGAAGGTACATAGAAATGCCTCCCTTTAGTCATCTTTTTAATGGAATTGAGAAAGCAGATGCTGAGTACTTATCTTCCCTGCGAGCTCCAGTAAATCGTTTCAAACCCACAAATTAGATTGCAGGTACTTGTATTTTCACTTTTCTTGTAAATAAACTTAGGGGGTTATCATACCCAATTCAACTTTGAACAATGAAAAGTAAATAGTTTTTCAACAGTACGCACGGACCTTCTATACATCCAATGCAAATTGTATGTAAATAAATTATTGTATGAATCAATACAAATCTCATCGTGCACTTTATAATTTGAATTTATTATGTTCGTTTTCTTTTGCCTCTACTGTGAAAAATAGACGCAATAAAAAGTCAAACAATTATTACTAGCAAATGGATACAATTATACATCTACATCGCTCAAAAATTACAAAGCTTTTAGTTAGGTCTTCATTATATGTCTAACGTGTAAACTTACATGACAGAAATTGATAATTCTGTTCAATAGTTTACAGTTGACTAGAAACTTGAAGAGAACTGCTTGGGTTCTTAGGAAATCAGGGCCTAATACAACAATTAATGTAGGTCAAGATCTTCTTCCTCCTCTGCAAACAATAAACTTCATAGGATTAGAAAATAGAATATGAAGATTCTTTTAAGTATGTTTTCTCCTTTTCTGCTCTCTATTTAATTTACTGTCTAGTTTTATTTATTTATCTTGTTTGAGGCCGTAGGCTACAGTGCAGTGTGCATTGACCAAAAATATTGGTCATTTCAAGGTAGTATGGTGACAAACAAGTATGCCATATAACTCTGGGCAAGAAGTAGACCTTCCTTATAGAATCACAATACATGTATATACATCTAGGAGATTGTTTGTGTTTTTGGCAAAAAGACTTCTACATGTTAAGATGGTAAAACGGAGTCTTACCATAATCGTATCATCTTCAGTTTCTGAGGGAGGTTTAGTGATCTCTTGCTCATTCCCGATGCTGCAGCGCTTGATGTCAGCCTTTTGCTGTTTCCTATCAGCGCGGGCTCGAGCAAACACCATGGAATAGTCAGTACCTCCTCGACCCTTTTGATCCCAACCTCCAAATTGGGGGACAGGCATCCATCCAATTTTCTGTAGATGTACAATCTATAGTTGGTCAATATATAATTTTCAAATAATCAAAAGCTCATAAGGTCACCAACATTAGTTTGAGCTAAATTGAATTATTACATTAACTTTGTGAAGAACATTGCTTTCTGCAAGTATGGTTCTTTTCTTCCTTACATGTTTAGAGCTTCTAAGTTCTAATGGTTGTCTACGAATTAAATAACTATGAAGTGGAGTTTCTGTCTATCAAATTGTGATAGTAAATGAAAATTTCATGAAAAATTCTTTAAACTATAATTATCTTATCAAAGAAAAACATAAAAAAAAGGAAAACCAAAAAAATAAAAAAAAAAATAAAAAAAGACCTTCCTGAGACCATAAAAAAAACCTGAAATGCTTGTTGAAAATAGCAATGAGAACATTCAAGCTTGAATAAATAATAATAATTACAATATTTTTCATAAAATTTAGATGTTGAAACTTGAAAGCATACCTCCTTGCGGTTTTCCATGGGAGCAATATGAGAGAAGGTGGTAGTAATGAATGGTAATTACCATCTCCTAATAATATTTGTATATTAAAGAGATGGTGGATTGAGGAGATTATGGAGTAATCTCTTCTCTTAATCTCAAATTTATAATAAATTAAAACTGACTGGACACGTGTCTTCAAACCATTAGCGAACGGGAGAATAAACATTTCTGTTTCTAAACCATGCCCAATCCAAGGCAACTACAGAAGACCATTCTGTTTTCTGTTAGAAATGGTCGGTGAGAATGCACTTAAGCCAAAATGAGTACCAGATATTGAGGGAGAAATACTGTTGAGGCTATATTTAGGTTGACTTAAAAGGATATTGTGGTCGGAAAAAAATATTTTAGGAAGTAAATATTTTAACCAATGAAGTTGCTTTTAAGCAATCTAATGAGTTTATTTATTTATTTATTTTTTAAATTAAAGTAAACTTCTTTCAACCATAATAAGAAAATGTAATCCAGGCTTATAGTATCTTAATGCAAGTCCTCCTCTTGAGGAGAAAACCAAAACTGCTAAGCGATGTGTCACACAATCCCCTTTTTAGGGATTGTATGACATTTACCACTGTCTACAACTTTGCATAAGATTGTTATATCTTTTCGGATAAAACTAGCATAATTATTAAAAAAGAATTTAGTTTGAATATGATTAGGAACCTGTATTTTACAAAATCGAACTAACTCTAGTATAAGGCTTTGGGATTGAAGAAACGTGAAGAAAAATTGAGGAAAGATATTGAAGAGAATTTTATTTTATTTTATCTTTTGTGTGTTTGATTTGAGATTACTAACTTTTTCTTTTTCTTTTTTTTTTTTTGTGAAATATTGGAATTTCAACAACAGTAGCCCAGGTTTGGGAACAACAAACTTACAAGCATTAATCACCCAGATGAATTTTAGAATATAAAAACTATGCCAACATACACCCAGATCAATCCTTAAGGAGGAGAAGCAAGTATGGCCAGATGGAATACCAAGTGACTTCCGAATATGGAAATTGCATGACACCTTTGAAATCCAACCCATCCACATAATAGCTAAAACACAAATTAAACCACAAAGCAATAAAATATAAAGTAAAACCAACATCAACACAGTAGGAGTTTACACAATCAGTCGCCTTACACCAAAGATAATAAAATCAACCGATCTGCAACCTGAAAACTTTCATAGGATTGGATATAGCCACCATAAAACCATCTTTGACAAACACTAATTCTCCATCATACCCATAAGAAATGTTCTAGGATACTCTGAAGCCTTTGGCCATCAAAGAGACTAAGATTACTGTTGATTTTCTCCCAAAACATGAATCGTCGGCCTCCAATCCTACAAAACAGACAAGTTTTAGAATAGTGTATTAAGTTGAAAAACTGACTCACTCTATGTTTTATTTCCTTGTGAAATATAAACAATTGTACATGAGAAGATGGCTGCACATGAAATCATCAGTGTATCTAAAAAATATTTTAAATTCAAAAGTACAAACATAACAACAGATAAAGTGAACATAGCAGAGGATAAGTACAGCTCTGACTAATCACTTGATAAAATGAGGGTACATCCAAGATATGATCAAATTAGGAAAAATTTGATTAGGACTCTCACACTCAAAATTTCCTATAGAAAAGTGAAAATCAAGGACATTAAAAATCATGTGTCTTGACACATGAACTTGACGGGAAGAACTTAGACACTTATACCCTTTGTGAACATCATTATATCCAATAAATGCACACTTACATCTGTGAAATTGAAATTTATTTTTATTATAACGTCGTAGATATGGATAACATGCACTCCCAAAAACACATAATAAATTCTATTGCGGTCGAGAATTATATAGCTTTTGCCATGGTGACATACCATGAAGAACTAAAGTTGGCAGAAGATTTATTAAATAAACTACAGTTTGGAAAGCATCCCACCAATATTTCATAGGACAAGATGCTTGAGCAAGTAAGGTGAGACAAAGTTCGACAATATGCTGGTGTTTACGCTCAGCCTTTCCATTTTGCTCATGAGTATGTGGACAAGGATGTCAAAAAATATTTCCACTTTGACTTAAAAAATTTTCAAAAGATTTATACTCACCACCCCAATTATTTTGAACCATTTTTATTTTTCTATCAAAATGATTTTCAACCAACTTTTTAAATTGAATAAAATATTTTAGAACCTCGAGTTTATTTTTAAGTGGATAAATCCACATAAACTTGGTAAAATCATCTAAATGGTGAATATAATATCTGTAACTAGTAATAGAAAAAATGGGAAGAGAACCCCAAAGGTCTGTATGAATTAATTCTAATGGTGAGCATGTTTTTGTGATAGATAACGGAAAGGGTAAGACATACTGTTTTTCGAGCTGACAAGCATGATAAAATCTATAAATTTATTTGAATCGAACTTTTGATTACAAATTTTCACAACTTATTCTTATTAAAACATTCCTAGATGGGTGACCTAAACATTGATGCCACAACTTATTCTTATTAAAAGAAGACACTTACTTATTGCCATTTTTTGCGTGAACATAGAACATTCTAGGACTTGACTTAAAACAAGTAGATTGTCTTAAAGATAGGTTCAGTTGATACAATCCATCTTTAAGTGTCCCTTGAAAGAGAACCTCTTGAATTTCCTTGTCCTTTACAACACACAAATCATAATAAAATTGAATAATTAGTTTCGAAATGCTTAACAATTTTTTTTTTTTTTTTTGTGTAATTGAAGGAACATGTCGAATCTTAGAAAGTTTGATAGTGGTGTTAGGTGTGTGAATTTTTGAGTGACCAATATGACTAATATGAAGCTTACTACCATCACCAATAACAACTTTGTCCTTACCATGATAATCAGATTTAATCATCAAATTTTTTAGGTCTCTAGTAACATGATTTGTTGTTCCACTATCTGCATACTACAATGGATCTCTAACCACTTCAGGAGTAGTAGTGTACACACCAGTATTCTCCCCTTGACCACAGCATTCACTATTTTATTATTATAATTTTGGTCAAACCAATAATAACATATAGTAGCAATATGGTCAAGTTTCCCCCAGACTTGACATCAAAGTCTACTGTTTTGATTGTAACAGCTACCACCACTGCAAGAAAAACGGTTATTAATCACAGGTCATGTCCGTGCTAGAAGCTTTACTAGCACGGACATCTCCCGTGCCAACGGTATGTGCTGGATGAAGGCGTGATAGTAAACAGCGCTTTGGAGTACGAGCCGAAGCCCATGCTAAAAAACTGCGCTTTGGAGTACGAGTCAAAGCCCGTGCTTAAAAACTAATAAGTACGGGCAATAACCGTGCTAAAAGTTTAAGCAGTATAGGCAAGACCCGTGCTTAAAGTATTAATGAGTGCGAACGACGCTCGTGCTAAAAAGATTATCGAGTACGAGCAGGTACCGTTGTAAATATATTAATGAGTATGAACAGAGCCCGTGCTAAAAAGATTAACAAGCATGAACACAGCCCGTGCTACAAATATTCACAAGAATGCATAACAATTATAATAATTATTATATTGAAAATGAATAATACCTATGATAAATTATATTAAAAGTTGCCCCTAATTGATAAATTATTATACCTGTTGTCAGGTAACATTCTTATTTTTATAATATAAATTTGTTAATATAGTTAAATAGTTAAATAACACTTTAATCATAATTTGGAACATGTATAAATTTCACAAAATTTCTAAAATTTCCATATAATATTGAACATGATAATTCATAACCATAGAAATTATAAAATATTCATATGCAATAGTAGCAAATCCTAATATATTATATTAAACCCTAAAAATTACCTACATTCTAATCATGTGTCCATCACTTAACAAAACTAATATGTAATATACTTTATTGGCCAAGCAATGTAGGTGCCTCTAGCATCTTCAAGAATTCGAATGTCATTAGTAGGGCAAATCAAAGGTACTTTGCTCACCAATATCTTGTTCACAACAACACTCCAATAATCTGGACCAAGGAGCATATGATGAACTAATGTTGTTGAATCAGTGCAATCAATTTCACCTTCAGCCACTTCTTCTCCATTACCAATCCAATGCAATAACTTGCATTTTTTACCCTTTAGAAATGAAACATCTCGTTCACTTGTACTCTGTGATAAACATATACACAAAATGAGTATTAAAACAAAAAAATCTCAATTCACCAATTGTGATTAACATCATTTTTTTTTTTAAACGACTCTCTTTTGAAGAAAATTGTTGAATATCGTTGTCACTTCCTTGTTGTCTTGAAGGACTTGAATGCTATAATTACACAACATATTAGTAAAGCATTAAACAAGCATGACTTTTGGAATTCTAAATAGAAGTCAAAATACATTAAACATAAAAAAAAAAACAAAAACCTAGTATTTAGACATCTAAATTTTTTTATTTACCTCGTGTGTACTAGAATACTGAACTACTCCTTCAATTCTTGCTCCATCATTGGTCTAAAATCAACATGTACTTAATATTAAATATAAGCTATCATACTACATCATTAAATCAAAATCTTACAAATGCTTCATTTGACATACCTGATTATTATTGTTAATCAATGTCATAACTAGTTGCTCAAGATTTTTCACTTTTTCTTCAAGCTGCTTAGTAGTGTATTTAGAAGCCACAGCTGCATTAATCTTTGTTGGTGTTACACCATACCCAAGCCCTCGAACTCGACCTCGATGCTCCTTTCCTAAAACTTGGGCTACGGCATCATCCTTGATTGTGTTTGACTGTTTTTTTGGAATCGCTTCCATCTTTTTCTATATATTATGCAAAATGATAATAACAAATATGATAATAATAACAAATGTGATAAATGTAAATTAAACTATATAAATAAAAATATTATTCATAATGTCATACTATTTTTTCTCCAACTTTTTGGTTCACTAGTGTCCCATCTTTGTGCTTATGTCCAGCTATCCATATTGCCACTCTATCCACCTCTGCTGGATCTTCATTTCTTTCCATTTTTTCAACTCTCTATACATTTATAACATAATCATGACAATATGAGAAGGGAAGAAATGACTGACCACTTTATTAAGAGTAGATGTGAATTAATTCTTAAAGTTTATTAAGAGAATGGTAGGTTGATAAGAAAATTGATAGTTTTAGATCAAGAAAAATGAATAGGATAAAAGATTACATAAATGGTTCTCTGACTTTGAACACAACAGAAGATTGTCATAGCTTGTATATGATGTTGCTTGCTTTGTCGGTCCAATTGCAAGCCATTTTAAGGTGGTTGATACATTCAAGCTACTATCTCCATCAATGATTTGCTCCAAAATAAATAAAAAATAAATTTATAAACAATATGATATTAAAGTTAAGGTAACCTAGTAAAAAAGGCTAAAAGGTTGCATTGTGTACGACCTTAGCTTTGAACCATGAAGAGAAATCTAATGCATACTTCTTTTGTAGTAAAACGGGTCTACTTGCAAGACTTGAATCCAAACGTTGAAGCTCTTCAAGGTGCATGCTAATAGGATGTAAATAATAAAATAGTACTAAATAAGTGAAAAATTTATAATGTTTTCTTCTACTTAAATTATGTAAAAATTAACTTAATTACTCACTTGATGTATGGCTCCACTTCTGCACTATTAAATAATATATAGCGATGTGCAATGTTTAACATATCAGAAGATATAGAAACTAGTGTCCCCTTAGAAATAGGATGTCCATCCACTACATTGTCATACATGACATCCTCATTTCTACTGTGTTTATCACCAATATCAAAAGCTTGCGATATATATCCACTACAAAATTGCACGCACTCATCTGCCAAATAGCATTCTGCGATGCATCCTTCTGGCCTTGCACGATTTCTAACATATCCTTTCAACACCTTCATGAATCTATAAAAACAAGTACATTATTTCAAAGCTCATAAAAGTTAATAAACAAAAATATTTAAAATACAAGGGATAACCTTTCAAAAGGGTACATCCAACGGTATTGAACTGGTCCACATAATCGTGCTTCTCTTGGTAAATGAATTGTGAGATGGACCATAATGTCAAAGAAAGAAGGAGGAAAATATCTTTCAAGCATACACATGGTCATCGCAACTTCATCTTCCAACAATTCTAACTTCCTTTTATCAATCACTCTTTGGCATATGTCATTAAAAAATGAGCATAACCGGAATATGGCAATTCTTGGGCCTTTTGGTAAGATACCTCGTATTGCTACTGATAAAAAATGTTGCATTAAAACATGACAATCATGAGACTTGAGTCCGACTATCTTGCATTCATCTAATGCAATACAATTTGAAATATTTGAGCAATAGCCATCTGGCACCTTTAAATTAACCAACCGCTTACAGAAGAGTTGTTTTTCCGACTTTGATAGAGTGTGTGGTGCTATAGGTAAATAAAATTTATCTCCACTCTCCTTGACATGAAGCTCATGCCTAATGCCTTATTGTTGCAAATCTCTACGAGAATTCACACCATCTTTTGTTTTTCCATTCAAGTTCAAAAGTGTGCCAAGAAGACTCTCACAAATATTTTTTTCGATATGCATCACATCTAAGTTATGCCGCAAACATAATCCCTGCATATTAAATAAACCAATTAAATTTGTTTTAAAAAATATAAGATATCAAATCGAATAAGTTTTCTTTTAATAGAATTACCTCCCAATATGGTAGGTCAAAGAAAATTGATTTCTTTTTCCATAGAGGATTACAATTTCTTTTTCTTTTCCCCTTTTTCTTCTTTCCAAAATCATTTTCAACTTCTGCACATGCAAGTCGAACTTCTTCACCGGTACTTACCCTAGGCTTTGGATTCATTTCTTCTTTTCCGTCAAACCATGATTTCTTTCTTCGAAATGTATGATCCATAGGAAGGAATCGTCGATGACCCATATACACATTCTTTTTACTATGGTGCAAATATTCAGAACATGTATTCAACCCACATATAGGGCAAGCATATTTACCCTTCACACAATACCCTGCCAAGTTTCCATAAGCCGGAAAATCATTTATGGTCCACATTAAAACAGCTTTCAAGTTGAAGGTGGAATTAGCATATCCATCATACACTTCTACTCCATTTTGCCATAATTCATTTAAATCTTCTATTAGCGGTTGCAAGGACACATCGATATCATTCTCCGGTTGCTTTTTCCCTGGAATTACTAGTGTTAGCATCAAATTTTCTTTAGACATGCATTTCCAAGGAGGAAGATTGTATGTTACTAATACCACCGGCCAACAACTATATGTTGAGCTAAGGTTTGAAAAAGGATTCAATCCATCTGTAGCCAAACCAAGCCTCAAGTTACGAGATTCTGATGCAAACCTTGGCCACGTGTCATCTATAGTCTTCCATGCAGGTGAATCAACAGGGTGGCGCATTTTTCCATCTTGACTTGTATGGGTAGAATGCCATGTCAAGTCTTTAGCAGTTTCAACTAATCTAAACATTCTCTTAAATCGTGGTATTATTGGAAAGTATCGAAGTACTTTAGTAGGCACTCTCTTATGGATATCTTTTGTATGTTTGTTTACTTTCCATCGAGATTCACCACATTTCAGACATTCTTCAACATACTCCAAATCTTTTCTGAACAAACAACAATCATTGATGCATGCATGTATTTTCTCATATCCTAAATCAAAGATTTTGAGAAACTTTTTTGTTGAGTACAATGACTCTGGAAGAACGTTATCTTGGGGCAACATATCTCTAAGTATGCCTAGAAGTTCATCAAAACCCTTATCAGAGAGACCATGTGTAGCTTTATGTTTGTACAAAACTACAATGGTAGACAATTTAGGGTATTTTGTACTACCTCCATATAAAGGAGTTTCAGCATCTTCTACATTCTTATCGATGTCTTCCTCTCTTATTTCAATCTCCGGTTCAACATTATCACCATAATATTCAAAAGTAGCATCCTTATACATTTTAAATGTATTAGAAATCTTCTCGTTTGGAATGGAAGATCTCGGGTTTTCACCATGAAAAACCCAATTAGTATAAGTTGGATCCATCCCATTAATGACTAAGTGTTCATACACTATCTTTGTTGGATGGAAACGTTGGTTTTGGCATTTTTTGCAAGGGCATACTATCATATCACGATTTGCATTACTTTTAGCAATCTCAACAAAGTTTTTGGCACCATCTCTATATTCCTTCTCAATTCCAAAAATGAAAAAGAAAAAGCAAAATGTGTCACTAACTGAGATCTAAAGTCTATATTCATCAAATAACCAAATTTTGAGTTTAGTGTGTTAACCTTGAAAATGTTAGCCAATGCTTATCCATTTGCATTCAACCAAATCTGTAAAAGAATATAAAATTAAAATTTGTATAAAATATATCATGTGCGTGCAATCCTTTGTATTTTTGAAAATTTGTATAAAAAAAAATTTAGTTTCATGTGTATTAGGATGCTTTTTATGTTCATGTGTATTGCTATATGGGTGAGTCACTCTATTTGTATTGACAGAGTTGTGTGTGTAATCCTTTGTATTTCTAAATGTAGGAGTTTAATTGTTATGCTAAAAAGTTTTCTATAAATTTATGTTTCTTTTAAAGGTAGTGAATTGGGAGAATCGGTGGTGTTGAGATTTTGCTTACTAAGTGGCTTAATCGAGGGGGTGTTTACAAGGCTGTAGAATCCCATAATTGAGACAAGCAAAAGGTGAACTTTCTAAAGACATTTGGACAAGTAAACAAATTCAATTAAGAAATGGAAACAACTCTTGTTAGAGGGTCATTAGCAAATGGTCTTATATTTCTTTTTTATGGTTGTTACTTTAATAGGTGTTTGAGCTTGGCTTCTAAATTTGGCTCATTTGGGCCCTAAGAGAAGAGATGATAGCTACTGCTTAGTTATGGTTGTTATGCAATCATAAAATTTACCATGAGCCATTAGGGGGAGTTTGATCCATTTACTATGGGGTATGTTATGGTGGACAAGGCTTATAATATATATATATATATTATGTGACATTTTTGTGACAGGGGATTTATAATACTAAATTGAATAAAAAAAATGTATAATCAAGCACTCGTAAGAGAGAAGGAAGAAAATGACATGTCTACACGTTAAAATTGATCTAATACGTAGGTTAAGAGGTTTTTTGAAGTTCAAGGACAAAGAAGCATTACATCATCAGTTCATCACCAGCTTCGCATTAGCTTATAATTATATGGTAATAAAAAGCTATTGGGCCACCAAATGTCTTCCGCAGTCCATTATTATATTGGGAGCTACTGCATACAAAGTCAGCAGTGACAGTTGATTCATAAGGCAGTTGACTAATTGAAGATCATATTATTTAGACGAAAACAATATATTAGATATTATACCAATAGCGATACTTTTAAAATATGAAAATATTTAAGATATTATTATTTTTCAATAATGGATTGTAATTACATGCACAGCAGGAAAGTTAACCATTTTTATGATTGAACTGACGTTGCTTATATTGTAAATGTAGTGATAGAGGAGAGTGTGAATTAAAGTGAAGGTCTGGTCTGAAATAGAACAGAGCTTATTTATTTATTTTTTATTTTTTACTAAGTCCGAAAGGATCTGAATGTAAAAACAAAAACAAAAAAATGTCCCGCGCTTAGGTGCTGTAGAGCCCTAGTTGCCGCTTAGGCGGCTGAACTCAACCGCCTAGGTGGCCAGCCAACTAAGGGTATCGATTCATAAAAATCTATGCGGTTAGTAGTAGTCGCCGTTTGGGCGGTCTAAATCAACATTTTTGTTAAAATTGTAAATTTGTTTGAATGAGTGAGGGGATTTATTTTTATAGTTTCAAGGATAGATGTATCACTTTGGTTTCATGGGTTGGAGCAAAGACATTGAAAGATGGGTTTTGAAAGGGTATCGGGTGGGATTATCATTACCAGAGTGGCTAAAACAGAGTACTGCAGAGGAGTTTGTCTGCTAAAACAGACTGCAGAGGAGTTTGCCTGCAGAAACTGCTTTGCTAGCTTGATTGCATGAGAAACTAAAAGCTGGAGTCATTTTGTTGGCAAGTAAAAAAATTGGGGTCCACTAGACGGGTGATTAGTTTTTTGTTCATCTTTATTATGACTTAAAGCAGCTTTGCATTTGTGGCAGTAGAATTTCTGCTACTGCTACTATTGCATGTAAGTCTTCTTTTTTTACTAATAGGTGTTATCCTATAAGTTTCAATTAACTTACTAGTACGAAATATGTTTGGTTAGAGATCTGTTATGGTCTAGTTGAACTAATGGTGTCTATTACTTTTTATCTTGCAATGGTCTTGAAAAAATTATTATACACAGTAAGGTAACATGTCCATGTTGAAAACATAATTTATATAAAAGGACATGTCTTATCTTATCATGTACTATAATTTGGTACATGAAAATGTTTCTTTATTTTCAAATTGTTCTATTTTGTTAGTTATAATTATAGTTGAGTTTATTTATAAATAAAACCAAGAAAAAAAAAACACCTTATTGTGTGTAGTGTTTTATAAGTTTTCTTTTAAGAAATTTGATACTATTTTATCAAATGGATGTATTTCGAGAGACCTTCTCTTTTGCTAGCTTGATATTTTATCATTTGGGAATGATGTGTTTGAACATTGTTGAGCACATTATATGGTTATAAAGTTTGCCTACATTGGTTATGGTTGTTATGCAATCACAAAATTTATCAACTAGTCTATTAGTTTAACTAGCACATCAAAAGATCAAACTCCTACAAGTAGAACATCCATTTAACTAAGCTAAAGGGACTAGTTTCAAGATTGATCCAAACTTGTATAAAAACTAATTGAACAGATTACCAATGAAGGAAAATGAAACGCCAAAAATAAATGGGTTAAAGGCTCTAACTAGTGAATAGTTATATGTGGCTGAACTAATCCGTAATTATTACATAATAATAATTCATTGTGAAGCAAATAAAACTCATGTATAGACCATAAAAATTGTACTTGTATGTGTCGCCAAACAAATATGCTATAAGAGACTTGGCTACAACACAAACAAATCAAAGATTCAAAAGGAACTAAAATACACATAAATATTATCAAGTGATAATCATCTGTACAATAGGCTTTATTATGCTATCAAGTGCAAGCAACTGTCAAGCACATATATATTTGGTGGAAAAGTAACTGTGAGCACATGTAACTTGTCCTTTGACAGACACAATTTGGACACTAATTCATCAGCATTAAAACATAAGCATAGACCTTTGTCATCCATTACAATACTAAAATGAATTAATTATTTTGAAAACTCACATAAATTATGTCACACTGAAGACCACACCTCAATTCCACTTTGCCTTTGTAAATCTGTAAATGGGACCACCAAGCAGTACACATAACCATGTCAGTATAATAGATATAATAACAATACATATAACAAGCTTAGTGGAGAGAAAGAGAGGACCACCAAGACATATAATACATATGACAAAAGCCATGTGGGACCGAAGCAAAAGCAAATCTCTATCTCTCACTTCTATACAAAACACAAACAAATGTGGGGCTCTTTGTTTCTCATCTTTTTCTGCTCTCTTCTACCTCTCTATCTCTCACAAAACGCAACACTCTCTATCTCTCACCTACATACAAAACAGAAGCAAAAGCAGGGCTTTCTATCTCTCACTCTTGAAAATCTTTTTATGCTCTTCTTCCACCTCTCTATCTCTCACAAAAGCCATGTGTGTGTATACTCTGTGTGTATTAAAACCCAATGATTGAAACAAAATGAGTGTGTGAAATCTGTTTTCTTGATTTCTCAAAAACCCAACAAATCCCTAGACATTGATTTTTAATCAGCAGGTAAAAACGAGATAAGAGTGAAATAAAAAAGAGAGAGATGAGAAAAACTTGAGACGAAATTGAAAAACCTGAGAGAAACTTTGATATGTGACACGGGACAAAGAAGATGAGTTGGGACTGGCGGGGAACCAAGAAATTTTCGCTCCCCAAATTTTTAGACTCTAATTTTATATTTATCTACAATCAAACACGGGTTATTTGGGTACTCTCCAATTAAATATCCAGTACGAATGAATACCGTGCTCTCTAATCAAATATTTAAACATTCATAACGGGCCTTTATTAGCCCGTACTAGATAAATATAACTAGACAACTTTATTACGGGCTTTTAAAAGCCCGTACTTAATTACGTTTTTGAGCACAAGTTGTTTGTGTCTGTACTAATTAAATCGTGATAGTAAATGATATTTGTTGTAGTGCACCATGTCCTCCTCATGACCTTTTTTGACCATACTTGTTGTTAGATGAAGTCATGCGACTTTTCCCTTGCCTGGTTTGATCTTATGGTTTAGAGAATTCTGCTAGTTTGCTGTTGGTAGTGAGATGTGCTTTGTTGATTGTGTTTTAAGCATTCAGTTGCTCAACACGACTTCCTTGAGTCATAAAAATGGCTTGCACTTTCGACTAGCTAATGGATGTCTTCTGATGGGTGAATGCCACATTGTCATAGTCTTAATCAAGACTTGCTAAAACACTTGCTATCAATTCAAAAGTTTGCATTGGATGACTTATAACTTCCATTTGGTCAACAAGACTCTTCATTTTTGTCAAGTATTCATCAATGGACATCGAACCTTTTACGGTGCGTTGCATCTATTGTCGATAATTTAGAGTATTTGCCAGGCTTTAGTTTGTAAATAGATCTCTAACTTGGACCATACTTCATAAGAGATGGACAAAGTCTTGGCTAATATTGACTTTGTCATGGAACTTAAGAGCCATCCCAACAAGAGCACGTCATGTACGACCAATTGTTCATGTTGGGTTGTATGGTCTTGGGTCAGGTCCATCCAAGATGACCCAAACCTAAGCCCAGAACGAAGATCCAATAAAATGGATGATGATCATTAACTGTCATTGGCAGTTTTTGGCAGATCCGATCATTGGTTGAACAACACGAATTTGAGCATCTTCCACTGCATTCCAGGTTCTCATTTACTGGTTCATATGTTTTGTTATTTTTTGTTTTGTTATTGTCACTGTCAAGAAATCATTAACATTGGTATCAGAGCGAAATTATGTTGTTTGCTAATGGGATGTATATAAATGACATGAAACTTACTTTATATGTTGAGTTTAAGGCATTTAGAATGTGTTTTTTTTTTTTTTTTTTTTGTAAATAATGGTACATGTCATGAAATGTCCGAATCTGTTCATAGAATTTTATATCATTTAAATTCATTTTTGAGCAAAACAATTGTACCATTGTATAGGTTTTGAAAAAAGCTTTCCAACGACATATTATATGAGCGATTTGGATGAGAAACGAGTGAATAAAACTATTTTAAAGTTTCAGAGTCAAAAAACTAAATTTCTGGAAAATGCATTCAAAATGTTAAAGATGACTAACAGTGTTAAGGACACATGTCGACCAGGGGAAAGGGCGCATCATAGAGGGTACATGTCATTTTCTGGTAGAGCCATATGGAACACATATTAACCAATCACAATCTGCCACGTGTAGACGACGTGGCGCCATATGATAGGGCCACGTGTTGAAAAATGTGGCTGAATCTGGTAATGACATGTGTATCAATGTGACACCATCACGTGAAGCCACGTGTCACCAGAATTGACGAACCAGATTATGCCACATATAATGATACGTGGCGACATCTGGATAAGACACGTGTTCTGGACATGTCGTTACACCAAAGCCAGCCACGTGTTGCGTCGAGGAAGAATGCAACGCTCTCTTGCGCTGCACGCGTGACCATTGTGCTGCGACTGCCGGTGAATGACTACGACGGTCGCCGACGCATGAAGTCCACCCATCGCCGCCGATGACCGGAAAAAAAAATTTTTAAAAAAAATTTTTTTTTTTTCATTTTCTTTTTCTTTCTTTTCTTTTCTCTTTCTCTCTCATTAACCATTAATTAAATAAAATTTAAACATTGTATTTTGTTTAAATATACTAAATTGTTTAATATGTTAAATAGCATAAATTGTTTTGTAGATAGTCTATCGGGTTATTCATTATTTTACTGATTCTGATGAAGAAATCGAAGAAGTCATCGAGATAGTTGAGAGTCCTGATATCATCGATATTCCTGATGATCCGACTGATATGATAGTCATTTCGGATAACGAGGAGGGTGTCGAGCCTCCAGATTATATGCCTTCTGACTATCCAGCTGATATTATAGTCATTTCAGATGACGAGGAGAGCGTCGAACCTCCGGATTATGTGCCTTCTGATTATCCAACTGCTATTATAGTCATTTCAGATGATGAGGATGATATCAAGGTCATTGATATATCAGATGATGATATGGGCATTGATGTCATGGATACTTCTGAGGATAAGATGGTTGAGGTTATAGACATCTCATCAGACTAGGAGGATCCTGAGATGACGATTGATTTCGACCAGTACATGAGAGAGTATCATGAGGAGATTGCTTCTCGTACCCCTTATTTGCATTATTGATATGATTTTTTAATTTTATTTTATTATCATGTTATATATAGTATTTACATTTACGTTGGTTATTTCATTTTATGTTTAATATATGGATGATATAGTTTTATTTCTTTATCATTTATGATACATCGTTTCATCAATATTGGTTTTATATTTAAATTGTTTTATATTATTAATACATATGTGGGTGTCCTATCTCTATTGAGAAATGAAATTATGATTGCTTTGCGCAAAACACTTATAAATATGGTTTAGCGAATAATTGGAAATTGGATAATGATGGATGGTTTGACTACTTTTTCGATTCCTATCCAAGAATTCTTTTTTTTTTTTTTTTTCATATTTATGAGTGTATAGTTGTTGCAATCTTATAGTGAAATGAATAGTGGATGTGCTAATATAGATATAGAAGGATATAGATTGCAAGTCTCTAAATAAAAATGAACATAATTTCAGGAAATGACTTTAGCTTCAAAGAATATCATTGCTGAACTGAACAAGGGTGAGAAATTGAATGGTGAAAATTATGATATTTGGCACCGAAAAATTTAGTACATTCTTGAAGAGCAGGATGCTCTTGAAACCCTAACAAACACTATGGTACCACCCCAGTCAGGTATATCTGCTCAAAGCATAAGAGACTTGGAGGTCTGTCAGGCTTGGAAGAAGAAGAACAGCATAGCTCGGATTACGATCCTGAGCAGCATGGATGATGACCTCATGTGCATTTATGAAAAGTATGAGACTATCCAGGACATGTGGATAGCTCTAAAAGACAAGTATGGTGGTACTTCAACCACTAAGCTAAGGAGGTTTACCATCAAGTTTGACACCTATAGGAAACGCTAGAATCATACAATGAGGCAGCACCTTAGGGAAATGTCAAACATGATCCGTGAACTCAAGAATGCTGGGCATTATCTTACTAATGAGTAGCAAGTATAAGCCGTAATCCGATCTCTTCCCTCCAGCTGGGAGAATATGAAGATTAATATGACTTACAATGATAACATCAAAACATTTGATGACATTTCACGTCATGTTGAGTTGGAAGACGAGCGCTTAGAAACGGCTAAGGTGGCTTCCAGTTAACTTTACATGGCTGAATCCAGCAAGCACAAAGGCATAAGCTTTAAGCACAAGGGAGGCTAGAAGAAGTACTTCAAGAAAGAGAATGACAATCCTAGTTTTAAGAAGAATGAGATCGGGAAGCGTTAGAAAGGAAAATGCGCTGGGGCTAGGAAGAACAAAGCCAAAATGACCTGTTTCAACTGTGGCCAGTTGAGCCATTTTGCTCGTGAATGTTCTAAGCAAAAGAAGAAAAAGATACAGTGTTACTCCAAAACATTTTATTATACTTACGTTTTTAGCTCAGTGTTACTCACTGAATCTCGTCCTTTATGGACTCTAGACTCAAGAGCAACCGATCATGTAGTTAGGGATTGAGGAGTATTTGTGGAGTACCATCGAATAAGTTAAGGATCAAGTTATATATATATATATAGCAACTCACGTGTTGAGGTAAAAGTTATTGGCACTTGCAAGCTTGTTTTGCATTGAGGCCAAGTACTCTATCTCCATGATGTATTATTTGCTCCTAACATTCGAAGAAATTTGGTTTCTGTACCCGTACTTCTTAAATTAGGATATGTTTTAAACTTTCATGGTGATTGTATGGATATTTGTTTAGATTCTGTTAGGATTGACACTAGATATTTATTAGATGATTTTATTGTATTAAATATCGAGATGAATGGTTATCATGATGATAATGGTTGTTTTTCGTTAATTACTTCTTCTGACATTGCAAATGTCGATGTTAATACTTGACACGCTAAACTAGGGCATATTGGCCAGGATCGAATGAATAGATTGGCCAAAGAGGGATTTTTAGGTTCCCTTAATAAAATAGAAATGCTTATATATGAAAATTGTCTAGTAAAAAAAACAACTAGAAAACTATTTGGAAAGGGATGATAATGGTTGTTTTTCGTTAATTACTTCTTCTGACATTGCAAATGTCGATGTTAATACTTGGCACGCTAAACTAGGGCATATTGGCCAGGATCGAATGAATAGATTGGCCAAAGAGGGATTTTTAGGTTCCCTTAATAAAATAGAAATGCTTATATATGAAAATTGTCTAGTAAAAAAAACAACTAGAAAACCATTTGGAAAGGGAATTAGGGTTGAGAATCCATTACAATTAATTCATTCTTATATCTATGGACCTATGAATGTTAGAGCTAGAAATGGTGCTTCATACTTTATAACTTTCATAAATGATTACACTCGTTATGGTCATGTTTATCTAATCTCTCAAAAATCTGAAACATTAGATTGTTTTAGATTATATCTAAACTTGGTGGAGAACCAGTTAGATAGAACTATTAAAGTCTTGTGAACTGATCGATGACAAGAATACCTCTTTAAACAATTTGAGACATTGTGTCAAGAGAAAGGTATTGATAGACAATTGACCATTCCTAAGACTCCGCAATAAAATTGTGTAGCAGAAAGAATGAATAGAACTTTATTAGAGATGGTAAGATCTATGATGGCACAAGCTAACCTTCCAGTATCTTACTGGGGGGATGCGCTATTAACAGCTGCTTACATTCTAAATAAGGTCCCTACTAAATCAGTATCTTCCACACGCTATGAATTATGGACAGGTAGAAAACCTAATCTTATCCATATGCGATCTTAGGGGTGTACAGGATATAAACATGACTTGTCTAGTAAATATGGAAAGTTAGGTTCTAGAGAAAAGAAATGTATCTTCATTAGATACTCTGAGTATTCGAAAGGATATGTATTCATAGAAGAAAACTCAAATAGAAGTATAACTGAATTGGAGTCACGTGATGTGAATTTCTTGGAAAATGAATTTTCTAATAGAGATAAAACCGAAAAAGATTATCAATTCTACAAGTTGAATTAATCAGATGATGTTGTGCATTTGAACACTCAACTAGAGGAAAATAAAGAGTTACCTAAATACTTTATTTCTAGTGGAAGTGATAGAGCTATTGAGAGAGCTCTTTCATCAGTTCCTAGTGGGAGCATAGGGACTAATGAATTAGTACCCTTCAAATCTTCAATTCGTTGAAGCGACCGTAAAGCTGTTCCTCGTCGTTGATTTGAGATTGAAGGGGAAACTTTTATGCTGGCTTCACATGATAGTAATGAGCCAAAGAATATGAATGATGCTCTGAACTCACCTGCTAAAGACTTTTGGATTAAAGCCATGCAAGAAGAAATGAAGTCAATGAAATGTAACCACGTCTGGGACTTGGTTGATTTACGACCAAATCAGAAAGTCATTGGAAATAAGTGGGTTCTTCGTATCAAGCGTAAGGTAGATGACATAATAGAAAGGTATAAGGCGAGATTAGTAGCAAAAAGATATACTCAACTAGAGGGTATAAATTATGAAGAAACCTTCTTTCCTGTGGTAAGGTTTGCTTCCATCAGCCTTATATTAGCTATTGTCGCACATATGGACCTGAAATTACATCAAATGGATGTAAAGACAGCATTTCTCAATGGAGAACTGGAGGAAGAAATTTACATGGAACAACCAATGAATTTCGTTTTAAAAGGTCAAGAGTGAAAGGTTTGTAAGCTCAAAAGATCTATTTATGGTCTAAAACAATCCTCCAAACAATGGTATATTCGTTTCCATGAGGCAATAATGACCTATGGGTTCCAGATTACTAAAGATGACCATTGTGTGTATGTCAAACGAGTAAAATACAAGCTCATAATTTTGTCTTTATATGTGGATGATATTTTATTAGCTGGAAATGTTAAGGAGTTTATGATAAACATAAAGAAATGGTTATGTTCAACTTTCGAGGTGAAAGACATAAGAGAAACTGCCTATATTTTAGGGGTTAAGATTAACAGAGATCGTTCAAGGAGAATTCTGGCTTTATCACAGAAGTCTTATATTAAAAAGATTCTCGAACGATTTCATATGGCTGATTGTAAGCCTATAGATACTCCCATCTCGAAATGATAAACTCTTAGTCTTGAAATGTGTCCAAAAACTCCATAAGAGCGTGATAGAATGCAATAAGTTCCTTACTTCAGTGCTATTGATAGTCTCATATATACTATGATGTGTACAAGACCTGATATCTGCTATGCAGTTGAACTAGTTAGTATATATCAATCTAGTCCTGGTAAAAAACATTGGATCGCTGTAAAAAGAATATTAGCATATCTAAAGGAGACTACAGACTACTCCCTATGCTACTAAGGTGGTAACATGCGTTTGATTGGATATATAGATGCTGATTGGGGAGGTGACTTAGATGAACGAAAATCCAATTCAGGTTATGCATTTTTACTCAACCAAGGTGCTATCTCTTGAAGTAGCAAGAAACAGTCATATATTGCACTTTCCACCATGGAAGCCGAATTTATAGCATGTTCAGTAGCAGTCCAAGAAGTAGTATGACTTAAGAGATTTTTTAGTGATATGATTTTGGAAGCTGATGCAGAAAAGCCAGTTACTATTTACTGTGATAGTCAGGCAGCTATTGCTTATACCAAAGATGCTAAATATCACAGTAAATCGAAGCATATAAAGACCAAATATAATTTTGTTAGAGATATAGTGACAAAGAAAAATGTAATGATAAAATATATATCTACGCATGAAATGGTTGCAGATCCATTCACCAAAGCTGTGACAAGAGATGTATTTATATTACATGTCAAATCTTTAGGCCTGCGTAGATTGTGATGTTGTAATTGTAACTTTGAATTATATCCATTCAAGAATAAATATGTTGAATTCATTACATAATACTAGCACATTTCACTTGAATTATATAAAGTATGTCGTCAGGTTGGAGACTGGTATTCTTACACGTACAGTCGCCTTGATTGCTAGGATGACAAGTCAAGATGAGACACATATATTTTAGAAAATAAACTGAAGGTTGCTCTCTCAATGACTTAGAATATATGAAATATCGCATTGGTCATAGCCAAGATGAGGTTCAATACTAAATATCAATAATAGAACCACTCATGATGTATCCCCACCATCATGATAATCTGATCAAGCCAGATGTGAGTTTCCTAAAAATAAGCACCTAGAAAGCAAACTTTTAGAAACTCAGGTTAGGCGCTAGGAAAGCGTCTAAACTAAAATCTGTACAGTGAATAATCTAAATATAGTAGACATACGCATCCTTATTGTAGGGCAAGATTCACTGTAACATGCATTTTATACCGCGTGTGCTTATAGTGACCAACGTGGAAAATGATTGAATTTATCCCTGATTCCTCATTGTGTAAGTTCCATTGAAGTTTGTAAAAACTTCTACCTATGTCTTTAATGACTGTTCACCTTGTCTCAAAGTAACAGGGTGATATTTGTACCATTAGTGTGTTTTCTATGGTCATGATAATTCGACCTATGGGACATTTCTATGGTGTCAGTCATTTTGTTGACCGAGTGACAAAAGTGAGACAGGAAGATTTAATAAATTTTATTTTTCATAAATTTACATGTCGACAAATTGTGATTTGGAATCACAATTGTGATTATATGAAGTATTAGATAATCAAGCATATTGTGTTAAAGGGATCGAATGTGCTTGAGCAAATAAAATTCCATTAAATCTAGGACATAATAATGAAAAAATTTACGATCTCTTATATAGAAATACAATTGAGATTTAAAAATTAAGTCCTATCGCATATAACATTGTTCGTAGGTCACACAATGTATTTACATGTATGAATATCTGTATTTCTTATTTAAAAGAGGTCACTAATGCTTCTCTATTAGTTCTGTTTGGCTCATCTTGTGTGAGTGGGAAATGTTGGGTTGTATGGTCCTGGATCGGGTTCACCCAAGATGACCCAAACCTACACTCAAAACCAAGATCCAATAAAATGGATCATGATCATTAACTGCCACTGGCAGTTTAGTAAGTTTTTCTTTTTGAAAAGATAACTGCATGATGTAGTTACTCTTTATATAATAGTTTCAGTTGATTGCTTGAATAAAAGTGATGAAAACCTGCAGAAAAGAGAAACAAGAATCACAAAATATAGAGAAACAAAACAGAAAAGGAATAGAGAAGAAAGACAAGACATTTACCGTTATAAAGTGTGGTTTCCTTCCCATTTGGTGATCGAGATCCGACCATTGGTTGAACAACACGAATTTGAGCATCTTCCACTGTATTCCAGGTTCTCATTTACTGATTCATATGTTCTGTTATTTTTTGTTTTGTTACTGTCATTGTCAAGAAATTATTAACAGTTCAAAAATAGGATTATAGTAAGGGAGAGTATCAATATCTGTGGAAACAAATTAAGGTGAACACGGTAGAGTTCCGAATACAAAACTATCAAGCTTGTAACCACAGGCATTGTTTTAAAAGACGAAAGGCAGAACGAGACGGTAAAGCCTTGGCAAGGCGAGGCGGTAGCCTTAAGGCGAGTCGAGGCAGCCTCAACTCCAAAAGGAAACAAATTCAAAAAAAAATTGAAAAAAAAAAAACACCTCTTATATAAAATATTCATAACAATTTAAAATGTAGTGAAAAGCAATATTAGAACCATAAATGTCAAACAATATAGAACAAACACAACAATTATGGATCATTCATATCATCCTAACACACAAAATCATTCATATAAAATCTTAACAAACAAAATATCAAATAATTAATGACCACTAGAGGAATTAAATAAAGAATCATTTGAATCTAGTGGCCTAAAATTTGGATCAAAATATGGAGGCATGGTTGAATCTGGAGGTAAAGTTTCATCTTCATCATCCTCATCACTAGTCTCATTCTCCTCCAACTCAGGTTCTTCAGCCACTTCTTGTATATTCTTCCGTTTGTCTAACAAATAATGTAGAATAATATTTTAGTGTTTATATTGTTGACTTAAAATAAAATTTATCTCCAATTATAGAATAACTTACCTCTAATTCTCTTTCTCGTATAACTTACTAGTTTTCTGCTACCACTTGGTTGACACATGTTAACTCCAAAGAATTCATTATTCACCCATTCATCATCAGAAGGCACATCATCACTAATAACCAATAGGTCCTCATCATCTTTTAGTGCTGATAGGGTAAAATCCTAATGCACTAATTACCATAGGTCGCGTGCAAGTATACACGGTCACAATGTAATATACTAGCAAATCAAGGTCGTTCCCACAGAGACAATTGCTAATTTTTAAGAATCAATTACCAACTTCCTTGAAATCAATTTATTCAGACTTCTTAATTGACAAAAATATTTATATATTAAAATTAAAAATACAACTTAACTAAACAAATAATTAAAAATTACTTATAAAGACAAAAGACCACGACAGAATAAAGTATCTAGGAAATACAATTTCACCAACTATTCCAATGACTTATTCTCATCAAAATAAAATAAAATAAAATAAATAATTCTATTGCGTATTTAATCGGATAACTCTTAAATCTTCACTAGCCTCTTCCGAATGGTCAAGTGAAAATGTTCAAAGAAATTAAACTACTATATTCCTATGCCGATTAATTAGTCTGAATTCTTTAGGATCCAATTATCCACAAGGATTACACAAACCTTATAGTTATATTCCTTTCCTTTAAGATTCATCTCATTCTATTGATGTCTAAACTATAATCGCCTTTTCCAAGTGCAATATAGTTAACAGATCAGGTTAATTAATTAGGCCCAAGTTAATTAACCACATATATAAACAATAGAATAGAATATTGATAATAAGAATAAAAATATTAAACACTAATAAATCATTGAACAAGAATTGAAATAGCTGGCTACATTGTATTCCTAGATAAAATCGTTTAGTTCTCCATGAAACCAATTAACACAATGGGAAAAATTGAAATCAAAATAAAAAACATTGTATTAATTGAGATAATAAATTAAGAAAGAAGTCACTCTGTAATTTTGTAAGTCTTCCTTTTACACTACTGAGCCAATTGATACAGTTACGCTGATAGCCTCAACTCTTCATTTGCCGCCGTTTGCTTTAAAAGTGTTTTTCTGTGAAAAATCCTCCGTTGTTGTTTTCTTTGTGATTTTTCTTCTGTCAATAGTCTCCCTCTTCATTGTAAAAATTGAAACCTTTATAGCTGCACCAATTTAGGGTATAATTATCATTTTATTCCCCCCGCAATCTCAGTTTTCTTGTTTTTTCACCTTGATTCTCTCCTTTCTGCCTTTGAAAAACTGGATGCTCAAATTAATTATGAGATTCTTTGCATGCTGATAGTTGACTGCTTCACAAACTTCCTTTAACATCATAAACTTCCTTTGACAGAAAATTTGTTTCCTTCAATCCTCGTGAGTAATTTTTATTTTGAATTCTTTCCTTCCGCTCACTGATTGATTAAATCCTCACTTGACTAAATTGGTTTTGTCACATAAACTGAAAATCTTCGAAGCCATTAATGACGAGTTTTCAAGGTCAAAATGAGTAAGGAAAACTTTGTTGGCATTAAAATGCACGTTTGGACCACTTGAAACATTGTTGTAGGTCATTCATGCATGAAACGAGGCTCATGCTTAGGTGCAGTCCCTTTACGCGGGCAATAAGGCTACGACAACTTCCAGCACCCAAAAAAAATTATAATTTAGCCTCTTTATTAAATTCCTGCACAAAATACTTATAAAACATTAAAACACTCCTATTTCACTCCAATTTTCATCACAAAAACATAGGTTTAGAATATAACATCGTGCTTTATTTTAGCCCGATCAAGTGCCCATTTCTTCAAGTATCTATGTTGTAGTCTTCTATTGTACATGATGTATACCAAATCATTCAATCTCTTGGTTTCCAATCGATTTCTCTTCTTTGTATGAACCTATACAAATGTTTAAGGAAAATGATTATTAAAGAAAAATTGAATTAGTATATATCGTATTGAAAATTCTAAGATATACCATATTGAATGCACTCCAATTCTGCTCATAGGCAGAGGACAAGCAAGTGAGACTCAAAATCCGCATAACAAAAGATTTAAGTTCAGGGGTGTCAGCTACAAATGCAAGCCACCAATCAGCTATAAATAATCATTTAGAAATTAGGAGAATACAACAAATTTCGTAAACAAATTAATAATGATAAATGATAACTTCACATACCAAGACTACGTTTGTTCACGGTATTCTTTGCCAATATATATCCAAACATCACTCTTTTCTGCCTATAGTCATCCATTTGGGAATGGGCCCTAACTTTATCCATCTTATTGGTAAAAAGTGTCTCCACGCACATAATGAACCCCCGTTCAATCTCTGGATGCTTTGAAGGATTTTCACTATAATGGATTTGGGGATTCAAAAAGTAAGCAGCTGCATGCAAATGGCGGTGCAACTGAAACTCCCATTTGTTATCAATAATATCCCATATTTCCTTGTAAGCTCTTAAATCATTTCCAAAGGTTTTTGCTATTTCCTCCTTAACTTTATCAATGGCACCATAAATGAATCCTATTGTAGGAACCTTTTCAGAATCCACCATCCTCAACACATTCACAATGGGCTTAGTTGTCTTTAGGGCATAAGACATACAATACCAAAAGCTCTCATCCGTCAATATAATTCTTTTAATTGCTTTTCCCTCCGATTTTTTAGCCCAACTACTCTCCCGCCATTCTTCTGAAATGAACATTTGCTACATACTTTGAAAAGTCAAGTATACATTCGTAAATCTTGTAGGAGCAGGACGAACCAAATCTTTCTTCGTATGGCTCCTCATCAAGGCCAACACCCACCTGTAATTATAGATAAAATTACTCACCTATAATAGAACAATAATAAAAATATTAACAACTAGAAAATAATTGATGTCAAAAAAATATATATTAATAAAATTGATATTTACCTTCTTTGCTTTCAATAAGACATTTTTGCGTTGAGGAAGTTCTCCAATTTTCTTAAGCATTAAATCAATACAATGAGCAGCACACGACGTCCACCATAGGCGTTTCCTTTTCTCCATCAACATTTCATCAGTTTTTTTATAGTTGGATGCATTATCCGTCACTACTTGAACAACAAGATCTTCACCAACATCTTCAACTACATCATCTAGTAGCTTAAACAATAACTTTGCATCTTTCACCGTATCACTTACATCAATTGATTTCAAAAAAACTGTACCATGCAGATTGTTCACAAGAAAGTTCACTAATTGCTTTCCTCTTGCATCTCTCTAGCCATCTGACATTATTGACACCTCTGTCTCTAGCCATGTCTTCTTGATGTCATCAACAATAGCTCCTGTGTCGGCTACTTCGTCATTCAAAAAGTTAGTGCGAATCTCATCTGGTGTGGGAGGCTTTAAACCACGCCCATAATTGTCAATTGATCGACACATATTTATGAACGAAGGACTTTGGGCAACATTAAATGTTATCTCATTCTCAAAGAAGAATCTATTAATGTCTAAACACGTTTGATAGCGTGCTTCCTTCTTACTTCCTGTAGATGGCCTCTCTCGCTTTATCTGCATATCATCCTCATTAACATTTGTAAAAAACCTATCCATTGGCCCTCTGATTCCTCTCTGGGACACTGGAGCTGAGTTTGAACCTCTTGTAGATGGAGGAGAGTTGAAGTTGATAGAGCTATCAAGTCTTTCCTCCCGTACTAGTTGAGCTTGTTTTTTGACATCTCTAGCTTTGGTCATGTACCCCTTTATTTCATCCCTAACTTCCGGGTTAACTCTATCACACGGGGCAGCATTCCCATGAATACCCGTAAGGTGCTCTTTCAACCTAAACACCCCCCCTTTGATTATTTTGTCATAAAAAATGCAACGGATATACTTGTATGTCTTCCGTTCACCAAATTCAACCTCAACCTCAACCCCATAGTTCCAAACGGGATCTTTCCGGTTCGACATCTAACAACAAATCTACAACAATATCATGTACAAACACAAATTTAAAAAATATATACCATTAGACCAACATACAACCACTCAACCACAAACAAAACCAAAGTAGTGTATGAAAGTCTAAATCCAAAACCAAAAACCATTCTTTAACAAGTTAAAAGATGAAACAAGATGACAAACTTACATGAGAGGCTGGAATTCGGACTGCAGTGAGCTGCAGATGGAGAAGACGAGATGTAGAAGCCGGATTTCAGAGACTTGAGTGATGGAGAGTGTTTGAGAGACAAGTTAACAGCTGAAACAAGTTGAAAAACCATAACCCATTGTTTAACAGTGATGGACAGTGAGCTGCAAGTAGTGTACGAACCATAAACCATTGTTTAACAAGTTAAAAGCTTAAACAAATTGAAAAACTTACATGGGAGAGCTGGATTTCAGAGTGTAGTGAGCTGTAGATGGAGGAGAGAAACTGTTGATATCGGATTTCAGAGACTTGAGTGATGGAGAGTGTTTGAGAGACAAGTTAACAGTTGAAACAAGTTGAAAAACCATAACCCATTGTTTAACAGTGATGGACAGTGAGCTACAAGCAGTGTACGAACCATAACCCATTGTTTAACAAGTAAAAAGCTGAAATAAATTGAAAAACTTACATGGGAGAGCTGGATTTCAAAATGCAGTGAGCTGCAGATGGAGGAGAGAAGTTGTTGATACCGGATTTCAGAGACTTGAGTGATGGAGAGTGTTTGAGAGACTTGAGTGATGGAGGATTTGAGAGATTTTAAGAGAAATGGAGAGAAAAATGGTGTAGACAGTGTCAAAGAGGTGGTTGTCAGTAGAATGAGCATGTTGTTACACTGTCATTAGGTTTTTCCAACAAAAAATGAAGATGAAATTCCGTTTATACCCTTTTTAAAAAAACGACTACCTCTGTGCCGCCTCAGACCGCCTCGCCTTTGAGGCGGCCGCCTCAGCCTCCAAAGGCAGGGTTTTTTCTAGTACCCCTCCCTGTATGGGTGCCTGGAGGCGTTTAAACGTCCAAGGCGGCGAACGGCACCTTAAGGTAGCACCTCGCCTCGCCTTTTCATTCAATGACGACGGGTGACGGTAGCACCACAAATTTCCATAAAAGATAGTTGTACCTAACTAATTTTGTTACTGCAGAGTGGCTAGGCTTTCCTCTAAAAGGTGTGAAAGAATCTGCTATTAGAAAAGTTGATAACATAGGAATTAAGGAGACAGAAATAGAGGATGAGTAAATAGGAATGGAAATAAAAGATGAGTGAGTGGAA
The DNA here is from genome assembly GCA_021234005.1 of Nephelium lappaceum. Taxonomy (NCBI): domain Eukaryota; kingdom Viridiplantae; phylum Streptophyta; class Magnoliopsida; order Sapindales; family Sapindaceae; genus Nephelium; species Nephelium lappaceum. The sequence goes on from CM038009.1 coordinate 15,213,424, forward strand.
ATGAGAACAGAGGATGGAATTGTGGGCTAAGTGTTTGATGTGTTTAAAGACTTAGTAGACATGATGAAAGATCTGGACGTGTGTCTCTTGTTTGTGGTCTGATACTAAGACAAGTTTTATAATAATGTATTGAGTTGAAAAACTGACTCACTCTACTTATTGTTTCCTTGTGAAATATATAACAATTATACATGAGAAGATAGTTATGCACGAGATCATCAACTTATCAACAAAATATTTTAAATTCAAAAGCACAAACATAATAGAGGATCAAATGAACATAACAGAGGATAAGTACAGCTCTACACTTGATAAAAGTTTATCTCCACTCAATTTATCTTATAAAAAGGGGATAATCTCAAGAAACCTCTTAACTTTTGATAAATTATCCATTTTCCCTAATATGATTTCGTTTTTTATCTAAAATACCGTCTAACTTTCAATTAATCACCCAAAATACCCTCTGAAAGCATATAAAAGAAAAATAATACCTCTAACGGTAACAGATTTTATTAGGTTGATAAAATTTATCGTTTGACTTAAGGAGAAAAAAAGAAAATTCAATGAAAATATTAATAAAAATTAAAAATAAAATAAATAATATTAAAATAAGATATATTTATTTAAAATAAAAAATAAAAATAATATATACAAGTTTATTTTTTTTCTCTTTATTTCTCTCTATCTCTCTGGCTCTCTCTTTCTCTCATCTTTCCCTCTTTCTCTCTCCATCTCCGGTCGAATTTGCGGGAGGGTTTGATGGCGACGGCGACATGGTTGGATGGTGACAACATGGTGGAGACCCAGTTCTAAGTCTATCCAAAACCCAAAACCTGGGTATTCGATCTCTGATCGTGGAGACCTAAATTTTGGGTCTTTGATCGTGGAGACCTAGTTTTGGATCTCCACATTCAAAGACCCAAAACTGGGTCACAGATCTAGGTCTCTACAATTGGAGACCTAGTTTTGGGGCTCCCTGAGCCTTCGATCGGTCTCCACGATTAGAGACCCAGTTCTAGGTCTCCACGATTGAAGGCTCAGAGAGATCCAATTCTGGGTCTCCATAGGTAAATGGGTCTCCAATGGTGAAAAGCAGTGGTTTTTTTTTTTTTTTTTTTTTCTGTTGATTGGTTTTTTTTTGTTTTATGGTGCTTGGTGATGATTGTGGGAGATTGATGATTTTGGGAGGTTGATGATTATGAGAGACTGAATGATGAGAAATCTGGGTTTTCTAGCCTGAAAACCCAAAAATAGGGAAAGAGAAAAGAGAGGGGAAAGAGAGAGGATCAGAAATATATATATATATATATATATTTTTTTTTCTCTTTTTCTGTTGATTGGTTTTCATTTTTTTTTTTCATGGCCGTGGAAATCCAATCTGGATCTCCATTTTTTATTTTTTTCTATTTTTTAATTTAGTGTGTTTTTATTTTTAAAAAATCATATCAGGATAATTTAGTCTTTTTATTCTCTGCACATGTCAAACCACTTTACAGTTTACAAAGTAACGGAATGGGGGAAAATGGATAAAAATGAAACTACATGGGAAAAATGGATAATCTATTAAAAGTGAGACGGTTTTTTAGGAGTTTTCCTATAAATAACAAACAACTTTGAAAGGTTGGATTCAAATATCATATAGATACCCCTTAAAAACCAAAAACCTTCTAAAAAAAACTTAAATGAGGAAGAAGAGAAGAAAAAAGCCAATTGAAACTCTACAAAAGATCCGATATGTACATCTTTTCGATTTTTCAAGGAAGGATCCTAAGAAACCTTTGGATCCAACCCTAAAAAACCCCAAGTCCTAGAAAAGAAAATCGAGAATAGGAAGCAAACAAGAAGAAAATAAGCAAGAAATCAGGTCAAAAGATCAAATCTTATAAAGACAAACACTTCTACAAAGTTTTCTCTCTTTAGAGCCTTCGAGAGAGAGGAGAGATCACTAACTTCTGCTTATAGAAAATTGTTTTTCAACTTCACTCTACCAAAGATTCCAAGAACGCTGACTCAGCATTTCTAGTTTCTACCTGATTGGCTACACTCCTAACAACCCTTAATAGAATAACTAACTTTTTAACACACACAAACTGCCTGACTTTAGGTCTCCACAAGTTATAATCCAATGAAGTGAGAATAGGTTATTATGTTAGTTCAACAAAACCGTTGTTGATTATTACCACTTATCAATGATTCCTTCTGACAACTTTGATTGATTGGTTTAAGTCTTTAAGACGGGTTGATGATTTTGTTTTTAGGTGTCAACTCTTACTTGGGATCATATGATTTATAAAGGTGTTGAATGAATGTAATCAAATAAAGCGACATAACCACATATAAAGGATTTGGTGTGAGAAGTACATCACAAAAATGGTGCACCCTCACAAATGCATTATGTCTCTATAGGAGTAGTGTTTCTCTAGGAGAGTTAAGTTTTTAGAACAAATCATGTATCTTTAAGAAATTTATGTCTCTATAATAGAGACATAAATATAATATGTATATCACCAAATTCTTTATTCATCATTTATATCTTTTTACAATGGATATTGAACAGATTAGAATTTTATTGAAAACCTACTATGATCAAGTGTACATTCATGGGTTTATTGAAGAATATCTAAAGGTTATTGTTGATGGGTAACTTTACTCAATTAATAATATAGTTAAACCCTATATTCATAAACTCCAACTAAACAATTGTAATTTATAATACATATCACCTCTTACCATGAATGCATGTTCACCTCCTTATCCATTTTAACAGTAAGAATTCAATTTTATTGAAATAATTTTCTTCTTTTATTTTGAAAGATATTGATAAATTTTTAATCTATTAAATACAACTTTATATTACTTGAAAAAACAAAAAAACAAAAAAACCTTTTATATGTACATCTATAAAATAAAATCAACCCCCAATAATTTATAATTATATTATGACAATTTAATAATTTCATTTAACCCCTATTAATTTATAATTATATATCGACAATCCTCGTCTTATTGAGAAATCTAATAGAAAACAGCCGACATAAAAACCCCAGACGATTGTATAAAGAAAAGGCTGTTCGAATAAAATCAAATCAAATCAAGGAGTCGTAGTGAATCTCGGATGGCGACAATCAGTCTGCGGAAAGGCAACACGCGGCTTCCACCGGAAGTGAACAGGGTGCTGTACGTGAGGAACCTGCCCTTCAACATCTCGTCGGAGGAGATGTACGACATCTTCGGCAAGTACGGGGCCATCAGGCAGATCCGCATCGGCACCAGCAAGGACACCCGCGGCACCGCCTTCGTCGTCTACGAGGACATCTACGACGCCAAGACCGCCGTCGACCACCTCTCCGGCTTCAACGTCGCCAACCGCTACCTCATCGTCTTGTACTACCAGCAAGCCAAGATGAGCAAGAAGTTCGACCAGAAGAAGAAGGAGGACGAGATCGCCAAGATGCAGGAGAAGTACGGCGTCTCCACCAAAGATAAGTAGCTCCTTTTGTTTTTGTTTTGTTTTTTTTTTTTTTTTTGCTATTTCTAGGGTTTAATAGCTAGCCTCTATTGCGTGTTAAAGTACTCTAATACGATGTTCAATGAAATGTTATTTTACTGTACTATTTGGTTATATCATATATGGTTTTGATTTTAGGGTTTGATTGTTCGATTTTCATTGGAATTACAAGTTGGAAATAGTTCAATTGCAGGGTTGAATTGTATTTTCATTGAAAATACTTGTTGGAATTGCTGCTTGTATGTTGCAGTACTATTTGGTTAGTTTGATTGATCGTTCAGTGTTCAATTTTCAATGTGTGAGGGCGGCACTAGTGATGAGGAGGATGATAGAGGAATCAGATATCGTGATGACTCTTTAGAGGATGATACTACAGATGATGATAGAGAGGATGAAACCTTGGATTGACGTATTAGGCTACTAGACACTAGACAAAATAATAGATATATGGTGGTCGTTGATCATTAGGACAATAGTTTTGGTTGTTGACCTGACGCTATAATCAAAAGAACAGCGTACAAAGTATTATTAAAATGAATACCTTCTTGGTAATTGATTTGTAAGACCAAAGTTTCGTAGTATGTTGGTCGGCAACTACAGTTGCTTGATTGACCAAGATCCTAATATTTTCTTGTTCTGAAGTATGCAACAAACTTGAATCACCAAATTTATGCTTGCATTAGGATTGGAGTGGCAAAGTGTTGCAGTTAATAAGCCTGCAAACGGAAGAGGGGTATTAGTTGAGTTCTGTCAATCTGTTGCTGCTCAGTTAATAGTAAAATGTGCTATGGTTTTGTAAATGGTGAAAATTGTTCATGGAAATCGTGGAAGATAAAGTTAGATGAATATGACAGTGTTACCCTTGCCCTGCCTTTCTAGTGATCACCAAGGAATGTTGTAAGAAGAGTAAGAAACATCCAAACTTTAGACAGATTGATATATTCGAATTTAAATGATGGTAAGCAACTTTGAACATGAAGCAAGTAATGATTTTGAACTTTTTTGCACTCTCTTTAGATGGAAGTTTGGCGAATTCAAACACACTTTGGTATACTAGTAGTAGCTTTCAAGAAGCACAGCAAGGTCTTTTAAGAATGGGGTGTGTTAGGGTTGGGGTTAAGTTGATACCAAAAATACACATTATGAAACACAAGGTCTTTCAATATCAGTGATTCGAACAATCAGAGAAATCATTTGAAGTCCAGCTAGAAAAAAAAAAATGGTGAAGACCACAGAGATCTATTTCCCTTGTGAAGTTGTTCTAACTCTTCATGTCATTTTGGACTCTTGCAACAGGGTGTGTGCATCTTCGTCATTATCTGTATAATATTGTTACCCCTTTATGCATATTTTATCTTGTAACTCATCCCAAAAGCATGCATTATCCAGACATCGGACCAATTCCAGTGTATCAAACACAATCCTTGAGGGTTGGTCACTTGGTCTAGTTGTTGAGGGATGAAGAGGTCAATGATGCAATATCCTTTAGGATCATCTAAGGTTATTAAGATTATTTGTTTTATAGCTACAAGGATTGTTCGATACGTTAGTCCTTAATGTAGAAAAAGGAGAACAAGGAAAAGTTTGGGAGAGTTTTATCCAAACAATCAAACGATATTCGTGTTAAAAATGTTTTCTTAGAGGTCCGATTGAAACTGAACTACGTTTGTCAATTTTTTGAAATACCTATGTTAAGTTCTTTATGAATAAGATGGACATAACTTTCCCATTTTTTTCTATCAAGAGAGGGATTTTTTTTCTTTTATATGATGCTGGTGATTTTAATATAATTTTGCAATATAATATAATTAAGGGTGGCTATTGCCATCGAAACAGTTCTCAGATCACCCAATTTTAATGAAAATCTTTATTATTGTAGTGTTTGGATACCAAATTACCAAAAGGTTATGTTTGACACACGATGTTAGAAATTGCAAACGAAAATGAGATTGAAAGGGATTGGGATTGGATTTGATTTGATTAAAAAATTATTTTCTCATATTTGGTAGAACTTGAGATTGGATTAAAATTATAACCTATTGTGTTTTATGTAGACTGAAATTGGATTTAAGTAAAATTAATTTAAATATTTTATTATATATTTAAAATTCATTTTTTTTTAAAAAAAATCTGAAACCAAAAAATAAATAAATAAATAAAGATTCATCATATTGGGTTTCCACTTGGATCTCCACACAATTCATCTACTTCAACATCCACATCCACATCCAGCCACATCTAGTTCAACAGCATCCATCATCTTTATCACACCAACATCAGCCACAAACCACAAACATCAAATCACAAGCCAATAGAAATCCAACCCAGTCAAACCACAAAATTTATCAAGAAAAAACCTAAAAAGAGAGCAAAAAATTAAGAAAAAAAAATTTAAAAAGAGGTTAGGTGATCTGGGTTTGAAACTCGAATCACTATTTGTTATAAACCCAGGTGGGTTCATCGTCATCGTCATCGTCTTGAGTTCATTATTAGATGGGTTCGACTGGGTTGGGAGCGAGAGATGGAGATTAAGAGTGAGAGATGAAGGTTGGGAGCACAATTGGGTTGGGAGCGAGGGAAAGACAAATGGAGGAGTGAGAGGAAGGGCGAGAAAGAATGAGAGGTTGGGAATGATCATTACATCCGATCGAATCCCACCATGTAGCTTGGGAATGATAATTCTCATGAAAGGAGGACAAAAGAAAGGTTGAGATTAGGTTTAGAATCCCTCCCAAACCTCTCCAAACACAGAATTTTTTGGGATTGAAAATTTTATTCTCAGTTCCATCAAATTTCCTATGTACCAAATATGATGCCCGAAAGGACAAAATGAATTAGCTTTACTGACTAAGACACCTAATCGATCAAAAGCTGGTCAATTATATCTTTTACAGAAGCCATGATAGGGTGGAAGCGGAATTTAATAATTATATGGCTGCCCTCGTTGTTTGATTATGGTTTCAATTCAAGGTTTTGATTTAGATATGATTTGGTTGTTAGTAAAGCGATAATATTAAAAAAAAAAAAAAAAATTGTGGCTTCCAAGTTCCAACTAAAATTTAATTCAACAATATTATAACATTACTTATTTTTGGATTAAAATTGAATCATTGCAGAATTCTTTTTGGATGCAATCTTCAATTTAAATGTTGCCATTTGTTGGTTTCTCTTAAAAAAAAATTAAAAAAAAAATAATAATAATTAAAAAGAGAGAGAGGCTAATGAGGTACATAAAACTTTTCAGGTTTCATTTGGCTAAGATTCCTTAAGTAGAGCTTTTAAAATTAAATATATTTTTTTGAAATAAGTATTTTACAAGTAGAGCTTTTTAAATAGAATTTTTGACCGTTTGGTTTAAGGAAAAAAAAAACAACAACTCTTTTAAGTTGTAATTATTTGATTATATTAATTTAAAGAACGGTATAAGTTACAAGATTACGTCAAAGAATATTAAAGAAAAGTAAAATATTATATAGCAATATTTGAAAAAAGATCATATTTTTATTATTAAAATTTATAAAATAATATAAATGAGTGTGCAACTACAAATTTCCTAATAAAATACCAAAATCTCAAAACATAACAATAATAAACTCTTCCAATAACATGGAAATCAACTTGATGCATAAGAAGAATGGTAGTTTGATCGTGTTTCTCATTCATGCAAATGATATGTAAATTACAAAACAGTATTTATACATATCCATTGAAAACAACATTCAAAATAAAAAGAAATTCAAATAAAAAAAATTTTTTGAAAGCGGCTGAAGATCTAGAGAACTTGTTAGTTAAAGATAAATTTTCAGAATATTTTGTTGAAACGGATATGCAGATACGAGTGAAGTGTTTATAATATATTAAAGAAAGAATTTATAAAGATTGTAAGTTATAAGGGTATACTGAAATTAATAAAGTATAATATAATTATACAGACACTTTAATGTTTTTATAAAAGTTTTAAAAATTCTACTTGGAAAAGCTAGCTTTTTTTACTAGATATATTTAACTTTTTTATTTCTTCAAAATTTTAAACGCAAAGACAAATAAATGACCGAAAAACAGGGAACGAAAAGGGTTAAAAAAAAAAAACTATTTTTATCAGTAAACAAGCTTTACCAAACTTACACTTGATGTATTTTTCCTTATAAAAACTACTAATAGTGGATTGGTGGTTGATTTCTTGTATTGGTGTCTCATCTAAATTCAATGGACTTCGATTCTTTCAAGCATAGACGTATTGGGTGGTGGCTAGCTAGGGTAGGCTCGCTGATCCACCTTGATTTTGTTTTTTTTTTTTTAACAATTATAACACTATACTTATCTTAAAAATAATTTTTTAATAAATGTATATTTATTCTAAATCTATTGTATATATTTTTTGGTTTATATTTGTATTTTTATTCAAATATTGTATATATAATAATTTTATTTTTTTGAAGAAATAATAATTTTTTATGTGAAATTTTATTTAAGTTTTCATTTTTTTTTCTTTTTCATAATATTAGTCACATAGCATATTACTAAAATTTAATATCTTTTAGTGTTTTTCCTAATGTACTCTTTAATTTGAAGTGTGGTAGTAATCATGATAATTATCAAAATGTAGATTATCTTTATTTAAAGAAAAATTGTTGGTGCTATAATGCTATACTATAATTTTTAATTAATAAGTTTAATTATTAAAATATCTTTAAAACCTGATTGATTGTTTGCATTTCATGTTTCTTTCATATTTTCTTTAATTATTTATCTTTTTTTAAACATATTTATTTATAATATGAGTTTTGAGAAATAAGAACTATTATATCTCTTCTAAGTATATTTATACATTTTTTATTTATGAAATGTGTTTATACCGTTAAAGTTCATTAAAAAATTTATTCTAACTCACCCTGATATATGATCTTGGCTAAGTCATTGCTTTCAACTCTTCCCGATTCTTCATTTTAATTAAACAACAAAGTGGCAATTAACAAATAGGTTTTGAAAAAAAAAATACATAGCCAATACTTAAGTAACTATCATCGAGGGTGAAGGGAGAAAATAATCAACAACTAAATTTTAGAGTGGTCGTGGACAGTAATTGACTATTATAAAAACTAATATGAGTCAAAGTGACTACAGTTCAGTGAAATAAATAATGTCCTCCTCTCTTTTGAGAGGCGAGTGGTTAGATACCACCTTCCATATAACGTGGGTTTGCCTTCCACATATATGGACTGTCTCTTCACTCATATATAGGGTTATTTTCTCCCGTTTTTAAGAATTGATTTTCAAACCACATCCTAATATCTAATTATTGATTTTGATCATATCTTGGGTTGACTTTAATCATACATAAATAAATAAAACTAATATGGGCGGCAATTCAGCCACCCACATATAGTGTGTCCATATTTTGTTGCCTTTTTTCCGGATTGGGACTTTAATGCATTTTCGTGACGTATCGTTGTTTAGTTTTTCCATTTTTGAAACAAGTCATTGTTTAATTATTAAGACAACTAGATTTCAATCGCTGGCAGGTACCAATTGTGGGGAGCATAGGACAAAAAATAAATAAACAATTGTGTGAGAGACCTTTCTTTCCGATATCCACTAGGGCCGCCAAAGACAATAACAGATCGCAAATACAACGTGCACGGTACACTGTCCAGATATATTATCTTAATCAACTCTCCATTCGATGCATGTATCGGGTAAAAATTTATGCTTTTATTCTACTCGATGTGCCTCCAAAATACGCAATTTGTGATTAGGTTTACCTTCAAAACTGTGATGAAAGTCCACGTGCATGCATTGAATGAAAAGTGGAATAAGAGATTGCTATTAAGAGAGTGCATCAAAAGAACGTACTTAATATTTTTATATTTATTACATATATATATATATATATACACACACACGCATCAGGCTTGGACCATCTTTGGGTTTGTTGCAACTCGTCGGATTAAAGTCTTCATTTGAATGATATTGGAATTGACTAGTTACATTTTCGTTGGGACACTAAGGACGTGTTTTCAAATTTACTGCTGTGAATTTACTAGAAAATTGGTTTTTGAAGTTTAAATTGAAGTACAAGTAATAAAAATGAGAATTACAAGTAACAAATACCTCGAAAGAGATATTTATTTTATATATATATATATATATATATACATCAGGCCTGGACCATCCTTTGGGGTTGCTGTAACTCGTCGGATTAAAATCTTCATTTAAATAATATTGGAATTGACTGGTTACATTTGGGTTGGGACACTGAGGATGTGTTTTCGACTTTATTGTAGTGAATTTAATCGAAGATTGGTTTTTGAAGTTCAAATTGAAGTACAAGTAATAAAAAAGAGAAGGAATTAAAGGGTATTTTTATTCATCAGAAATATTTTGAAAGGAAGTATAATTTATTCTTGATTTGTAATTAATGATGTTTATTAAAAGGGTATTGATATTTCTAAATAAAATTACCGGCAAGGATGGTAAATAATTTAATAAAGTATTTTACTATCTTATCTATCAATAATAATTCTTAAATTTTCTTCGATAATTATATTTACAATTAACTTAAAAGGTTATTATTAATTAATAATCTTACTCAATTAGTAAGTTAGTAAAATTCTTTAATAAAAGGTAAATCAAATCATAATGTATGCCTAAACATGCAAATATGTCAAAACCTAACCTGAAGGTTTGAAGATTGTAAAACGAAGTCATTTTTTTTTTTTTTTAAATCTAATTTGTGAAAGAAGAAGAAAAGTATTCACATCAACATCATATGTATCTTACAAGACTGAAGAACATTTGATTTGTAGCTTTCATGTTGCTGAGATTTTGCAAATCAAACCTGTTTTGAATACTTATACTAACTTCAAAATATTTTCTTTTTTTAGAAACCAATCTTCTATTTTATCAAATTGACTGGAAATCAAGCTAGCATCCACCAGTCACCACTCACCAGTCAGGACTCACCATATAACTGATTCTCAAATGTCAGAATAAAAAGCCTTATAAACCAATATATTTTGTAAGCAATTATACCACTCTATTGGGCAAATTCTACCCAATAAACTAGAAGCACCCCATAAGATACTTAAAATTTGATTTGGCGTAATTAATTTGGCTAAAATTATAATTGTAATAATTAATGTAGTCTATAGGTGTGTAAATTATATTTTTGGATGGTAATATTGAGATTTTTATAAAAGATAGACTTAATATACAAATCAGAACTTAATTTCTTTTATTATATAAAAGATAAAAATTAAGTTAGAGCTAAAATCACACCATCATTTGCTCCTTTAACCTAATCAATCAAATTCTTTCATTTTCAATAAAACTTAGGTTTTTGTTTTTTTTAACAATTTTATTTCGGGATAATAAATGCACCCAATTCTAATGAAAATAAAGAAAATGGGCAATTTAAGTGATAAAATTATATCACACAATATTTTCTAACCTCTTAAAAAGTAAGTAAACCTTTATTTCCATAATGGTCCTTGATGAGACCATCGAAGCAAAATTACTTGAGAGTACTATTTTTATTAGGAAAGAAAACTTAATTGCTTATACTGCGCTGGTGAGCTCACATGATTTAATTTTGAATACATTTCAATATAATACTTTGACTAGAGATGACAACAGGTCTGATTGGATCCAGGTCAGCCTCTCCCAAAACTCGATCCGAAATTTTTGAGGCTTCCCCAAACCCAACTCGTGCCCCAAACAGGTCCCCACTTTCCGCCCTAAACCTTGAACCTAATTAGAGGGATTTGCCTTGAACACAACTCGTTGATTCAATTTAATTTTTAACTAATGATATAATTGATATCAAAAAACAAATATACAAAAAATAATAATAATAATACACATTTGAACTTTGAATAGTTCAATTTAACTATTATATAACATCGCATCTATATAATTATTAATATAAAATTCATAAAACACACAAATTTTTTATAACAAAAGACATAATGTTAAAGCTTTTGAAATCAAAGAACTGATTGTAACAGATATAAAATTAACATTTGAAATTGTCATGTTAACATGAAAAAATAATGTAAAAATGTCTAAGATTGGATTGGGAGGGGTCATCAACAAGAAATTATGAAGAACTAAAGTTTCTAGTACTTTAGTTACTTTGATTTCAACTTTCATTGTCAGTGTTTTTTTCTTACAAAGTTAAAGTATTTGTAGAGTAATAATTCTAAAGTTACTAAGAATTCATAAGAAAAAGTAAGAACGAGAACTAAAAACTATATAAGAAGTTAGAAAATTATAGACTTCAATTTCTTGGAAATAGGATCACTAAGAAGAATTCAACAGAGACAAAGATTTTCCCATATATTGACTATGATATTCACGATTTTTTTTAAAAAAGTTCCAAATTTAAATAAAAATTCTGACAGCTATCAGTGCAAGACTTGGATACCATATAACCACTCTCTTTAATACTTAGTCGTCGATTTAGTCTTTTTTTTTTTAATAAACATATAAAACGGGGTTACCAGGTTAGGTTAGGACAAGAAAGCTTGACCCAAACCCAACTTGGAATTGTTGAGAGTTACCCCAAATTGACCCTTGCCTGAAATGTGTCACTAGTTTCCATCCCAAATCCATCCTGAATAGACACTTAGGTTTGGATCGAATTAAGTATTTTTGCCACCTCCAACTCTGACCTATATGGAAATTACAACCAAATCATAAGTGTGTCATAATAATGTAACGGAGTGCTACCCTTTACTAAACAGTAAAATGTTTGATTTTATTGTTATGTGAGTGGCAGAAGGGTAAATAAGTGATTTCGCCTCCAAAACCATCTAAAGAATGAAAAATAGAATAAAAACAAAACTAAAATTTATCATTTGCATCCTCTATATCATCACCATCATCTTTTTCTTCTTCTCATATTAGTTTAGGAATTACTTGAAATCCTCACACAATAACCAAATCCACTCGTTACCATCATCATTTTCTTCCTCTTTTCCATCATACAATCAGAAAAGAAAAAGTAATTAGCTCAAAATTCATTAAAAAAAAAAAAAAAAAATCTCCCAATGAGTACTTAATAGAGACTCGAAAAGGTATATTAATGGAGATCTCAACGGAGAATTGGAGATTGGGGGTCTCCAAAAATGGGAATCCAATCTCAATGGACCTAGCTAGATCTCCTCCAATTTTTAATTTATAAATTTTTATTTTCTATAATTATTTTATTACTTTTAATATTTAATTAAAATAAAATTATTATTAATTTTGAATAAGATGTAGAGAGTGAAACGGATATTTTAAACCATTTGACCGGTCAGTTATTTATTTTAATGATAGCTATCTAAAATATGAGACTTACCATCTAGTTGCAAAGCAAAGGCCAAGGAGCTCCATTGCAATTTGCCTTTCAATTTTTAAAACATTATTAGTAATAATTGAAATTTTAAAAAAAAAAAAAGTTAAATAATTTTCTTTTCTCATGAGTGAACGCATTATAAAAGTTCAAGGGATTAGTTCATTTCAGTCGCCACTATTCAAACGCATGAGTTTAACTTAAATGTTAAGGTTGGAAATTTTACTTGTAGATAATGTTTAACTCAAAAGGCATTAAATTTCAGAAAAAAAAAAAAAAAAAAAAGAGAAAAAAAAAACTCAAAACGCATTAGTCTATGGCCTGATAGTGCAATGGAAGTGCAGAGGCCAGCCATGGTCTCATATCATGGTTCGACACTCTCCACTTCTAGTAATAAAGATTAGATTTTCTCTCATATATGTGGACTTTCTCTCATCTAGATGTGGGTGACTCCTAGGCATATGAGATCCACTTATCCGAGTTGTGTCACTAGGGTCTTACCAACTTAATCTCAATTGTCTACTAAACTCGTCCCAGTACCTCAAAACAAAAAAAAAAAATTAAAAATTAAAAAAAAATAATTAAAAGGCATTAAAATTTTTTAAATTTGTTGATAATGTTTTATTTCAAAGTCAAGATATGCAATTTTTATGATCGGATTCTTTTTTTTTCCAAATTTTTTTTATACCAGTTAGAAGAAAAAATATATCCACAATTCAATGTCATATTAGGTTAATTAATATATATATATATATATATACATATATGCACATTCTAACATATATTTAGGGTATGTATATACCTAACAAAAAACCAAAAAAAAAAAAAAAAAACGCATAATTATATTCTAAAATGTATTATTATAATTTATTATATATCATACCTTACTGTAGCTATAAATTTACAATCAGTTTCACGTTATGTTATTGTTTTTTTCCCTTCAAAATTTTTAGTGTTTTATTTGTTACAATTTTGTTTTGTCTCTCGGTTTGAGCTGGCAGCAAGTCAAACAGACAAGTTTTAACCGAAGAAAAAAAAACTCCTTGATTTGTGGATAATATTTGAAGATAATGCTTTACATGTAAGTCAACATATGCGATTTTATGGTTGGAATTTACTAAAGATACTAAACAAGTTATATCCACAATTCAATGCCATCTTAAGTCAAAATCATTTCTGACTAAAGTATTTTTTTTTTTAAAATGTTACATTTTCTAAAATATTATTCAATTTTCTTTTTTAATCCAAATGATGTGATAAAAATATTTATAACAACTACCATAGGATTATGTATTGATGATGCAGTAGTTACAAATAAACTTATCATGTTATTTGGATGATAAATTTTAATAAAAATTTTAGACACGGTAGTATTACTCTTTTTGACATGATTAAAATTACAATTAATTTCAGGTTATCTTATTCTATTGTTCTCTTTACTTTTTTAGTCTTTTATTTGTTATAAGAGTGGCAGACTTAGAAATTTAAGCGAGAGGAAGTATTTAATAAATAAAATTAAATAAATTAAAAAGTATAATAACTCCTTTTTTCATTTGGGATAAAAAATTTGAACTCAAGATCTTCATTTCGTGGAGATACATGGCTCCTATCAGATTATTCCTTTAACCACATTTATCTTTGATTAACTTTTACAATTCATGACAAGTTGACAACGTTTATTGAAAACTGAAGACATACAATACAATGATGGAAGGATTATATATATACTCTTAAATCTCCCAAAATATTCTAACTGAAAAGCATAATTAAATATAAATAAATAAATAAAACGAAGAATACGAATTGGTAAGAATTATGTAACAAATTTACTTATATATTATTGACTGCCCATGAGAATTCTGTAATTGGGAGTTAGATTTTTTTTTTTATTTAATATTTATCAATTTTCACATTATTAATTTATAATAATCTTCGACTAATTTATAGTTTGGAAAGTAAAAATGATTTGAATCACATCCCTAATGTTGTACTTTGAAATGGATTCAAACTATAAAAATAAAATACAAACATAAGAGAAAGATGTGAATTATGATTATAGATTAATATTTTTAATATAACCTAACAAGTATTCAAATTAAAAAACTAAGGTGACTTGCAGTAATTTAATACAAATAAATTTAAAGTAAAACTAACAAATAATGAAATAATGAGTATGGGGAGAAAAGAATAATACGAGAAAATAAAGGAAAGAGAAAATGACATCGAAGAGAGAACTTCATTTTATTCCCTATATTTTCAAAAATCTTCTCTCTTTTAAATGTAAATTCGTTTATACCATTTATAGTTCTTTACATTTAAAAAACTCCTCAAATTAGTCTCTTTGATGTGATCTTTGACGGTCAATGATAGCAGAAAATTGTAAAAAATTGTTGTACTCTTAACTTAATATAAACACGTCACCTTCCAAAAAACTTATAATTATAGTTCGACTCGAATTTTTTATGAAACTAAATATCCTTCATATGTAAATGTATAATTTTAACCTCATATTTTATTACGATAATGCCCTTATTAGTAAAGCTAAGTTGTTTACCATTTTAAGCCTAAGTGTAAATTGATTCATTGACAATGGGTGGATTTATATGACATATTGAGTTGCAGAAATTATAATCTTGGCATTGACCTTATTAAAATGATTTTTTTTATAAAAAATAAAAAATAAATAAATAAATAAAAACCATTGTACCATTGTGGAAGAATAAGATTTATTTTTCATAGATACTTTGTTTCTCCACTAGTGAATTATGACATTGTCAATCAACAATATTCCCTCACTTAGGGGAGGGTAAAAAAAACGAGGATCAACCAACCCGCACCAACTTGAAATTATCGGTTTTCATTTATATTCGGGTCGGGTCGCTTTTTAGTTTAAAAAATCTACTGTTTCGGCTTTGAGTAGGTTTTGGGTCAAAAAACTCGACTTGAACTGAAAACTAACCATTTGAAAAAAGTTTGAAAATATAAAAGCCAAAAAAAAAAAGAAACCCTAAAATTACATTCACTTCCAACCCTAGTCGACCCAGTAGACCCTCACCCTTTCTCTCTTAGCAGAACTTCACTCTCTCTCTCTCTCATCTCTCCTTCCTTCTTCAACCTTTCTCTCCTCTCTCTCTTTGGAACCAAGATTTGAAGTCTAAATACTTGATATTTGTCTTTACGAAGCCTAACTCCATGGATCTAGCACCAAAAGAGCTACAATTCTTGACAAATACCAGACATCTTGATTTTTGAGAATCCATCTCCATCCCAAAACCGTTTTCATGGATTTTTTTCTTAATTTATGTTTTCTTTTTTTTTTTTTTTTTTTTAATTTGTTTTCTTGTCTGAGATTTTAACTTTAATTGGTTGTGGTGATGAATTGAAAACTTTTGTTTTGTGATGGCTTTTTGTTCTTATATATATATTTATATATATATATATAATTTGTTTTCTTGTCTAAGATTTTAATTGTAAGGGATTTGGGTGATGAACTGTAAACTTTTATTTTGTGACGGTTTTTCATTTTTTTTTAATATATATATTTTGATTTGTTTTCTTGTATGAAATTTCAACTGTAATTGGTACTTAAAACTTTTGTTTTGTGAATTGATAATTGGTGGTGTTTGTGTTGGTTTTTCAATTTTGGTTTGGAGTTGGTGGTGAACCACTGAAAGTGACTTAAGCCGATCGAATTGACCTAACTCGATCATACTTGATCTGATTCGCCATTAGTTGGTTCAAGTCAATTTTTCTCCCTAAATTGGGTTAGGTTTGTTTCCGATTTGGAAAATCGATAATAGTAGGTTTCGGATCGATTTTGTTTAAAATCGAATTAACCTGACCCATGCCTACCTCTATTCTCACTTGTCAAATGACATTAGTACAATTGCTAATCATATGCCTTCTTTCTTACTTTTATTTGTTATACTTATGTTTCTAACTTGAACGTGGAAGTGTCTATGGTCAGCACCACTCTGATGTCAAGATAACCTAGGGGTGGCAATCCGGGTTTACGGGTCGGGTTGGACACAACATGATAATTTTTGACACGATACGAACACGACACGATAAATAAACCGGTTGAACTCATTCGACACGAACACGACACGATAATAAACGAGTCAACACAAAAACGACACGATTAACCCAATTATTAACGAATTGTTTAGCTAACTAGTTTAATTGACCCATTAAGCTAACCCGTTTAATTGACCTGTTTATGAATTTAACTATATTTAATACATTTAAATTTTAATTCAACTGTAATAAAAAAATAACATTAAAATACTCAAATACAATCGAAAACCTAAAAATATAATCATCCATATTTGAAAAAAAAAAATACAATCATCAACAAATACAATCCAAAACCTAAAAATATAATCATCCATAAATACAATCAAAAACATAAAAATATAATCATCCACAAATATAATTCAAAACGTAAAAATACATTCAAAACATAAAAATACGAACATCCACACAAATGAATATAAAAACATAGATGCAAATCAGTGGTAGTGCTGCGCGAGGAGACGACGCTACACAAAGGAGACGACGCTACACGAGAGAAGATGCTAGACGACAGAGGTGACATGGTGCGGCGGCAGATCGACAAATTGGTGGACCGTGGTACGACTGCTGCTCAAGCTTGGGTGGTCAGTTAAGACTGAGAGAAATCAAATGAGGAGACGACGCTACACGGGAGAAGATGCTGGATGACGGAGGAGACACGACACGGCGGTAGATCAATAGATCGGTGGACTATGGTGCAATTGCTGCTCAGGCTTAGGCGATCGACTGAGATTGAGAGAAATCAGAGAAGGAGACGACGCTGCGCGGGGAGAAGATACTGGACAATGAAGGTGACATGGCGCGACGATAGATCAGTAGATCGGTGGACTGTGGTGTGGCTGCTGCTCAGGCTTGGGTGGTCAGTTGAGACTGAGAGAAATCAGAGGAGGAGACGATGCTGCGTGGGAGAAGATGATAGACGGTGGATGTGACATGGTGCGGTGGCAGATCGGTAAATCGTGGGACCGTGGTGCAGCTGCTGCTCAGGTTTGGGTGGTCGGTTGAGATTGAGAGAAATCAAAAATAGAAATTAAAATGAAATGGTAGGGTTTTGATTTTCAAATTATATATATATATATATTATCAGTAAAATTACATAAACACCTCTAATGTAAAATTATCATTTTACCCCTCGTTAACGGGTCAACCCATAACACAATTAAAGAAATATGAACCCGACACGATTATTAAACGGGTTAGACGGATTGACCCGTTAATTTACCCAACCCATTAATGCTCAACCCTAACCTGTAATATTCATGTCGGATTCATGTCGATCCGTCGTGTCGGGTTTCAAATTGCCACCCTTAAGATAACCTACTCTATTTGTTCAACTCTTGTGTAGGTCATTTGGTTTCTCAAAGCTAATCGTCGAGTGCAATTTCTATATTAGCATCTGTAGATCCCAACCCTCTACAAGTATAAATGACTAAACAATTTTTAGATATTTCGTGCTCCCACATTTTTGTGAAATCTATAGTCTTTGCACACCTTATTAATTGAAAGGTAAATTTCATTTAGCCTCTATGTTTTGGTGAAATATCTTTTATATATATATATATATATATATATTTTCACTCATTAATGTGTTGATAAATCCAATCATCTTTAAAGTTTAAGAAATTTGTCAAACTGGTCATGCTGTCAATTGACTATTAATCAAAATTAATAGTTTAAAGGGTATTTTGGTTTTGAAACAAGTACATGATACATGTCAATACCAAAAATATTAATTACATATTTATATAAAAAAATTAATAAAAAATTATATCTATACCATCTATCAAGTTGGATGGTTGGTGAAGATTTAATTATAAAAAATAAACTAAAAAAGAAATTAGATTTTTGAAAAATCCATCTAATCTCCACTGTTCACATCATAAATAAATGGTGGAGTTTTGATAATAATTCAAATGTAAAACAAATTGTTATATATATATATGTATGTATATATATATATGTATGTATGTATATGTGTGTGTGTGTGTGTGTATTCAAGGGATGGAGATTTAGATTACATCTTTGCCATCCATTCATGTAGATGAAGATGGAAATCTAATTTGGATTTCCACAAGCCATAAAGAGAGATGGATCACCATCTCCATCGACGATCAATGGAGATTCGAAAGGATTTCCATTAGACCTTCATCATCGACGATAGAGGTCTTTGTAAGACTTTTGTTGTCTATGGTAGAGGTCTTATCTCTAGCATGCAATGAAGATGTCGATCTGGTTTCTATCACTAAATTGATGGTCATCGTTGACAATATCATACCATTAGATCGCCTAAATGATACGAAGCCATATCATCATTTGATGATCTAGTTCGAGCAGATTGTTTGATGATCTAGTATCGGATCATCTGATGATTTAGTTGAACCATATCAACCTTGATCTGGTTTCCAAATTGACGGTTGATTTAGTGCAACTAGATTCCTTTTTTTTTTTTTTTTTATAAGAACAAAATGTTTGATAATTTTGATAGATCAAATCATACTAGATATTTGCATAAGAGGTATGATGCCTCTATTGCTTTTGTAAAAGAGGTTCACAAAACCCTTTCTGTCGCTTCCATCTTGAGTTCTCTGCACCAAATCCAAACCTCCATTCCCATTCACCTCTCCAACCAAATCTCTAAAATCCAACTATACCTACCCAATCCACCATTACTCCTCACCTCAGCAATTAACTATTGAATTTTGCAAGTGGGTGTTAGGGATTTTACAAGTGGTAGTGTTTAAGGTTACTAAGTGGTTTTGGGTGAAATGGATATTTTGGTATGCTATTCTTCATTGAATTTTATAACTTTCATTGATGAAAAGCATTGTTCTTCTTCAATTTTCTTCATAACGCTCTTCATTGATAAAGAATATGAAATATATGGTGGGTGTAATCTGATTAGATCCCCACCATCCATTAAATGATAATAAAGTAATATATATATATACATTTTAAATGTATATGAAATTTGGTTTAAGGTTTTTGGAATATGTAATTTTAATTTCAATATTAAATTATATATATTTTAACCAGAAAAATAAATTTAAAATTAAAACATTTTTCATACAGGGCATGTGTCTGCATTAAAATAGTATCCATGTCGGGCTTATGCCCGGTATGGATAGTAATAACATATACTATCCATGTGGGACATCTGACCGGCATGGAAAATTATTATTCATACTGGGCATTGAGTGCTCGGTATAGATATTAAATTTCCATGCAAGCACATGCCCGGTATGAATTTTATTTTTTATGCCGGGCATGTGCCGGATATTGATAACCATTTTTATGTCAGACACCGTCCGGTATAGATACTCTCAGTATCCCATACCGGTCGGCTGCCCGGTATGGATAGTCATCCATATCGAGCAATGCCCGACATGGATGAGCTGTTTTCTTGTAGTGTGAACATAGGTTTAAAATAATGTGAATTGTGATTTTTTGGGTTTTTTGCCTGCTTATAGAATATATAAACACCAAACTACATGTCATTACATGAAATACATGGTTTTTGTCTATGATTATGATATCCTAGTTATTTTTTCATTACAATAACTACAAATAATGACATTGCAATACCAAAGAAAATAACATTCACCATCATTAGCACCTTTGCCCCGCCTTGGATGGCCTCCACTTTCTGCATTCTCCCATTAAAGCATGATTCAAGGATTTCAACTCTTACTTGTAAACCTTCTAGGTTGGTCATTTTGGCATGTAGCAATTGCATTTCTTCTTTATTTTCATCATACCTTATAACACTAACTGCTACTTTCATTTCTTCTAACGTTGGCTCCCAAATTAGTAGTATTTGCATTGTTTTATTTCACAATGGAAATACAACTTGTCTAGGTTTCTTTCAGATTCTAAAAATTTTTAGTATTGTTTTTTTTTTCGCATAAATACCTCTTGTGCTTGAATTTAATAGCTCCACCATAGATGTTGTATTTTGAGCTTCTTGATGACTTTATATCATAGAGCATGTATACAGTGTTTTCAATATGTTTTGTGTGTATAATGTGTGAAAAAATGAAGCAAAGTGACAGTGAGTTGCACTGTCAAACAATGAAGAAAAGAGAGTTCTAAGCAAAGTGGTGTTTTGATTTGGTTTGAGAAAGGAAAGCAAAGTGTTGTGTGTAAGCTTTCACAAACGGGGTGTATTTATATAAGTGCATGAAGAAATGCCAGTTGCAAAAGCAATGGTCACATTCGAAGGGCAAAATCATCCTTCAATCTCTCTTTTCATAAAGCAGGGGCAAATGGGTATTTTAGCCCTCTAGCACTGTCAGACTCACCTCTTTTAATGGTCAGACTAACGGCGGGGGCCAAATGCCTACTTACGAAACTAGGGGAGGGCGTTTCACTTATGATCAAACGTTGGGTGGAAATTATAAATATCCCATTTTAAAAAATTAATTAAGTTTACTATATTAGTAATTAAATTTTAAATATATAATGCAATGTCATATCGTTTCAAGAGAACATAAAAGTGTTGATGTTCGAACCCTTGTTTCAAGAGAACATAATAGTGTTGATGTTTGAACCTTGACTTGTTTAAAAGTTGTTGGATTTTCTCCTTTCTTTTTTTTAGTCATTCAACATATTATATAAAAAATAAAAATCCAAATACAAGTACAAACACATTGAGGCTTGGATGATTGCTTTTGCCTTTTCTCCTTTTTTTATGTTATTCAAGATATTATATTAAAAAAAAATTCCAGATACAAGCATGAACACATTGAGGCTTGGATGGTTGCTTTTGCCTTTCTTTCTAGCGTGAGCCATGGTCCAATTCCCTTTTGTCTCATAAATGTTTTTATTGTTTTTTCATTATTTTTTTTTTTTGTTATTTTTTTTTATGGCATGGATTATGTTTTTCTTTCTTCTATCCACTATGGGAAATGTTTTTTTTTTTTCATTTTTATTTTGATTATTCACTCATAATCATTGCTTTATCTCATAAATGTTTATATATATATAGCATGGATCTTGTTTTTCTTTCTTCTATCCACCATGGTTCAATCTTTTTTCCCTATCAAAACATATTATTTTTCTCAATTTTGTTATAATCTTATAAGAAGTAAAACTACATATATCCTACCAGTTATATATTTTAACTATTTATATTTCATATAACGTCTTTCTAGCAATTGGATGAAACATTACAAAGAAAATTTCATATGGCTTAATTTATTGATATTGTAATTATTATATAAAAGTGTCCCCTCTCAAATAGATTTCTGGATCCGTCATTGGTAAATTACAAAAGTTATGAATTTCTTAAAATCTAAGTTAAAAGGTTCCAAATAATAATATATTATTAGTATGCATATCAGCCATAATTTAATATGTGCATAATTTAATTTAATTTAATTTGTAACGACTAATGACCTGGTCAATTTAATAACCTAAATTTTACTGTCGTACATGATGAACAGTCTCCTATCATAGTTCATCTTTTACGAACATATATGGCTATCTCAAATTAAATTATTGTAGTTATGTCCGTGTACTGACATAAATCCGACCTGTAATAAGATACATCACAATGGCATAATTACGTAAAAAAAAAGGCATGATCATGCCTTTTCTGGTATATGACAGTGTATGGTTTATATGTATAACGTATTATGCTTATAAAATTTCAATGTACATATATGAAATTATATCTCAATATATCACCCTAATTTTTGACAAGCTGACATGAAAATTGATTTTTTTTTTTTCCCTCATTTTAAAGACTGACATTTTATGAGTCAAAACAAATGTTCAGACCTACAAACATTATACACTATAGCACGAGCCGAACTTCTAATCCTATAAATGGAAAGCAAACTACTCTCACGAATAAGGGAGAGGACAACCCACACTAATGTTTGTTACTACTCGCTTGAAAAGATCAAACCCTCAGGTGAGGAGATATTGAGCCGACTGCAGTAGCAGTTTCCCACAATGAAGTATACCACAGATCACTTTAATATATATATATATATACACACACTCACACAACAGATCGGGGCCAAGGTGATGCACCCCAAACTTTTTCACTATCAAACAATGCAGTCAATTTGTTTATGGGCACACCCACTAACATTACGATGGTTTCGTTTGACTAGTGGATGCTTCTCACTGCTCACGATTTTTGTGCTGTCAACTGAATATTAGAATATTACACAGAAACCGTAAAATTGAATTGGTAGTTTCAATATTTAATATATATTAAGTCTCACTGAAACAGTTTCAAAAAAATAAAGAAAGTCTCATTGAAACACCTTTCGAACTTAAATGATCCAGTGGGAGTTTCAAGCCAGACATGGCTTTACGCTCTGTTGCGTGACTGCAATTGTGGAAGTTCACATTTAAACTAAAATCGCTGGCAGAAGTAGTACTAGAGATCCGATGATAGTTTGGTCAGGTTTGTTTGGTAAGAATTGTGTCCCACGTGCATGGACCTAACACCCTTAAAATCTCTTATATATTTCTAGTTAACGAACCATGACACATATCCAATCTATACAAGTACCACTAGCCATTTCAGCATGGTCGTCCTAGATACCGTCCTCCTCCGAGAGGCAGCAGTGGCTGCTCTTCTCTTTTTCCTGACACGGTTTCTGATTGGTTCTCTCATTAAAAAATCAGCCTGGCCACTGCCTCCAGGCCCAAAGGGTGGCCAATCATTGGTGCCCTTCCCATTCTGGGTTGCCATGCCTCATGTCGCCCTGGCTGAATTGGCCAAGAAGTATGGTCCTGTAATGCACCTCAAAATGGGAACATGTAACATGGTGGTTGCCTCCACACCCGACGCTGCTCGAGCCTTCCTCAAAAACACTTGACCTCAACTTCTCAAACCGTCCTCCCAACGCGGGTGCAACCACTTGGCCTACAACGCGCAAGACATGGTTTTTGCTGACTATGGACCGAGATGGAAACTGTTACGTAAGTTGAGTAACTTTGCACATGCTTGGTGGTAAGGCTCTTGAGGATTGGTCTCGGGTCAGAAACGTCGAGTTAGGCCACATGTTACGAGCCATGTGTGACTCTGCCCGGAAGGGGGAGCCGGTGGTGGTGCCAGAAATGTTGACCTATGCCATGGCGAACATGATCGGACAAGTCATACTTAGCCGTCGTGTTTTCGTGACAAAGGGTTCCGAGTCCAACGAGTTCAAGGACATGGTGGTGGAGCTCATGACGTCCTGCTGGATTTTTCAACGTTGGTGACTTATCCCCTCCATTGCATGGATGGATTTGCAAGGAATCGAGCGTGGAATGAAGAAATTGCACAAGAAATTTGATGTCATTATCACGAAGATGATAAAGGAGCACTTGGCTTCAACACATGAACGTAAAGGAAAACCAGATTTTCTTGACGTTGTGATGGCTAATCGCGATCTCTCTGATAGTGAAAAGCTTACTATCACCACATTAAAGCTCTCCTCTTGGTATTTCTCTCATTCTTTTTAATATTTTATTATTTATATATTGCTAAAATTTGTACAAATTTTGAAACAAGTTTTAAATTGTGAAAACGAAATTCTTTTTTTAACATTTTAAAAATAATTTGCCAATAAAATAGTTTCAAAACTCAAACTAATTCAGCTTAAATTTTCACTTTCATTTTCCGTTTGTTCTATTTGTCATCTGAATAAAAGAGTGTAATGTTTTGTTTGCCTTTGAAATGAGAGTAACGTTTTGTTTGCCTCTGACAGAACTTATTTACGGCTGGCACGGACACATCATCAAGCATAATCGAATGGTCACTTGCAGAGATGTTGAATAACCCTAGCATTATGAATCGAGCACATAGGGAGATGGATCAAGTAATAGGCAGAAACCGAAGGCTAGAAGAGTCAGACCTACCAAAGCTGCCCTACTTACAAGCTATATGCAAAGAAAGTTTCCGAAAGCACCCTTCAACACCCCTAAACCTACCCCGAGTCTCAACCGAAGACTGTGTTGTGAACGGTTACTACATACCGAAAAACACTAGACTCAGTGTGAACATTTGGGCAATCGGACGCGATCCGGATGTGTGGGACAATCCACTAGACTTCACCCCGGAGAGGTTCTTGAGTGATAAGTATGCAAAGATTGATCCAAGAGGAAATGACTTTGAGTTGATTCCATTTGGCGCAGGCAGGAGGATTTGTGCTGGGACTAGAATGGGGATTGTGCTAGTTGAGTACATTCTGGGGACTTTAGTGCACTCTTTTGACTGGAAATTGCCAAATGGAGTTGATAGCCTTAACATGGACGAGGCTTTTGGTCTGGCTCTTCAAAGTCTGTGCCACTGGCTGCCTTGATTCACCCAAGGCTCGCCCCAAGTGCTTATGTTTCTTGAGCTTTTTATCCTTGATCTGCTTTGCCTCATCCTATTTAGCATGTTTTCTACCTCTTTTGTGAGGCTTGTTAAATAAATAAATAGCTTTCGGGTGCAACGTTGAAAATCTTGATATCCACGGAAATATCGATACTATGATTTATAGAAAATATTGATATCGTCGGAAACTCACCTAAGATTTATGGAAAGTATAAAAATTTAGCAAAAACATAAATTTTTTTTAACAAAAGTTTAAAAAATTATTAAAATATATAATCATTCTTGTTAAATATATATATATATACACACACATTTTGTTTTGAAAACCATAAAATATCTAACAACTAAAAGATATAAATATGAATGTAATACACAGACGAGCTAAAAAAATTAAAAAAAAAAAAAACTAAATAAAAAGCTTCCATTAAAACTTATTTTCAATTAATTTGCATCATACAAGTCATATAAATTTTAATACCAAAAGATGATTCATACATAGTGTGGTTAGCATCTTGAATTTATACAATGCTGATACCATGACATAAAATTTAAATAGTTTTCAATGTAATCATGAACATACTATAAATAGCTTCTTGATTTCTTCTCATCATCTATCCATATATAGGGAATACAAAAATTAAAGCGTCAATTTAAAAGAAAATGAATGCCATCAATTCAAAAGAAAATGAAAGTCGATTTTCCAAAAAAAGAAAAAATGAAAGACGAAGGCTATCAACATTCCTTCATATATAACTACAACATGTAATGATTGGATTCTATATGGAAAAAATGAACATCAATTTTTACATTCTTAGTTTAAAGGCAAAAAAAAAGTACCGAATTTTTATTTTTTTAAAAAATGAATCATTTGTTTTATATATTTTATATTAATATATAGTTTGTTTGACATCCATTATCATCAACACAACTAAAAACTAAAATATGGGTATATAATTTATTTAATAGAAATAAAAAAACAAAAATGTAGATAAAACATTAGGAAATATCATCAATTTTTCAATTTCCATTGACGAAAATGTACCCGATATTTCATGAAAATTTCTTAAATATTTTATAGATATTTTTAGGAATATTTTTGAAAATTTTCACACTATTTTATACAATTTACACTACATGATCACGGAAATGATATTTTGCAAAAATGTCACAGATATTTCTAAAAATTTTCAGGGTATTTTTACGGATAGAATATTACACTCCCTATCAATATCGATACTCTTGATTCAAGGAAATATCGACGGATTTACGGATTTTAATCCATGTTTGAGCGTCGATGTTGTCACCTCAAAGTCTGATTTCATGTCCAATTTCTATGTTCATCTACTGTTTAAATTTAAAAAATAAATAAATAAATTTTTACTATGACTACCCAATCTTATGTCAATAATTACTGAACGAATCATTTGTTTTAGATAATAGGTATTCTTCAAATTACTTTTTTCCGAAATTATTCTTTTAAAAAAAATATAATTTAAGCACCTAAAAGAAATAATATATTTTAATTTCCAATCTTTATATGTTGATAACGAATTAGTAGTTTTCCTACAATAATTTCAATCGTATTCTGTTTCTTTTTTTGTTTTCTTCTACAAATGAAAAAAATATATTAATTTCCATTGAGATAATCCCACCTAACTAGTAAGTACTCCGACATTTGCTGCATGTGCTGACAGACTACATTAATCATTTGAGCAATAAGTCCTCTGGACCAAATATTGACTGTCTGTTTGTTTTGTGATCGCAGGATTGTGTTATTGATTTTTACTATTTTTTACCTAAATGGACTAATTACTTTGTTTTAAATAATTTATTTTATTAATTTATTAATTAATTTTAAAATATTGCTAAATTTAATATTAATATTCTCAATTAATCTCATATTTTATAAAATACATAAAATGAAATATCGATTTAATGTAGGTCAATCCAATGTTTCACCAAACAAAATAAAATATTAATTTGGTCTAATCAAATAAAATATAGATTTAGTGTAGTCTAGTCCCATGCCTCGACAAACAAAAATATAGCATTAATTTATTCTAATCCCATGTTTCACCCAACAAAATTTTAATCACATATAGTATTAATGTTGTTCCATCCAAACTTATGCTTTAGGGCAAAATAAAAAATAAAATAAAATAAAATAAAAAGTAATAATGACAATATCAACTATATTATACATAGAAGATTTATAAAATTCTATGACAATAAATTTATTAAATAAGAGTAATGTTAAACTTTCTAAATATTTTATCCAAATTCATATTCAAATGACATGGCACGTAAATTGTCAACATTATATTAATTATCATATTATGTCATGATTTATAATATATTGACAACTCACATATAATATTATTTGAATATAGATTTGGATAAAAAAATTTGAAAAGTCTGACATTACTCATAAAATAATAGAGTAATTAATTTGAATTTAAGATTAATTTTTATAGAGATTCATTAAAAAATGTTGGGCAAAACCCCATTATCTTTGAAATGGGAAGAAATAAGGTATTTTGAAATTTGGATATTAGCTAACGGTTCCTATAGGATTAATTACCGAATAAATTTTATGTTAGTAAGTGCAGACATAATTATTTCATGAATAATTACATCTATAAAATAATTAATTCTAAATTGAATATGCATAATTAAGTTTGGATTTTGTAACTACAGAGATAATTAATTTCAAATTGAATTTGCAGAATTAATTTTTGAAATTTGTAATTGTAGACATGATTAATTTTGAATTAAATTTGAAGAATTAATTCTTGAGTTTTGTAACTGCAAAGGTGATTAATTTTGAATTGAATTTGCAGTATTAACTTTGGATTATACGTTGTAACTGCAAAATCAATAGAATTAAAAGGGATTAAAAGACCATTATTTCTTGTTTTCAAATTGTCCAAATGAAGTTCATAGATTGGCATCCTTTCTAATTATTCTGAGACAACTAGAATCTATTTTTATTTTCGGTTTTTTTCTTCTTTCAAACACTATTCTTAGTTGCAAGTTTTCAGAGTGATAGAGATTCGGACTCAATTTAGTTCGCTGAATATTGGTGTTGTTGTATCCTATGAGATAAACGCTGAACCACATAGACGAAGGGTAGCGAATTTAGCTTAAGAACACCATGGTTATTACGAGCCTTAATACTTTTATATTATTTTATTTTATTTTTAACCATAAATTCGTTGTAATTTGGAGAGTCTCTAGAATTTTTATTTTATATAATTATATTTCTAAAAAAAAAAAAAAAATGCCTAACAATTGCATTACAAAAGATGAGAAGCACCATGTTTTATATTTAGGAAGAACTGCTTTATTTTTGGAAATAATTGATAATGTATATTTTGTTTTGGAAATTTGTGTTTTTTTTTTTTTTTTTTTTGGAAATATATCAAAACTAATAATGAAAATGAGTACAAAAAATCAAAGTATTTGTTGTTGAGTAAAAAAAATATTTTACAAAAGTGAAAAGAGTACTTTCAAAAATTCTAATTTCAATATCACTTGGGCAATAGTGCCGTTGGTTAAAGCGCTACTGTCTACCATGATCTCTTGTGAGATCATATGGTTAATTTGACACAAATTCACTGTAAAGCGGGAATCTCAAGTGGATCTAAAAGAATAAACTGAGTCCAAAATAAGAATTAATAAATTGACCTAATTTTTAAGTGAAGTCCAAAATTTAAGTGGGCTGAATGATTTCAAGTGTAAGCCCAAATAATAAGGAGGGATCCTTGTTTTGGATACACCCTCATTTTTTCTAAAGGCACCCATCGTTTAAAAAAAAAAAGGAAGGCAAAGTCAAATTGAAATAGTGCCGATTTAAGTGGATTAATCTTTTTTTGAGAAGAAAATAGGATAGGTGTCATGCAATCATGAATGAGCAACGAATGAGACAAGAAGAATGAAATGAGACTGAGATGAAGGAATGAGAAGCGGTCTAGTTTATTGTGTAATGAGATAAAGAAAAAAACTGGGAATAGTCAAAATGAAAGAGAGTGCAAGGAATGGCCAATTGTAAAGAAACAAACAAAGATCAAGTCAAGCAAAGTCAACAGATTAGTAGAGAGAAAAAGACAAAAAT
Source organism: Nephelium lappaceum (assembly GCA_021234005.1). Taxonomy (NCBI): domain Eukaryota; kingdom Viridiplantae; phylum Streptophyta; class Magnoliopsida; order Sapindales; family Sapindaceae; genus Nephelium; species Nephelium lappaceum. Next base: position 15,242,777 of record CM038009.1, read on the forward strand.
GAAAATGAGTTAGCGAAGTTAGTGGCCCAAGAGAGAAAAAGACAAAAAATAGGCTTAAGCATGAAAGACAAAGAATGAAGCAGCAAGTTATGTCGAGAACAAGACAAACAAAATGGATGTTGAGAATGGACGGAGATGATTGAGGCGATGCATTCATATTTTTATATATACATATATATTTATGTGAAAGTTGGTGAGGCGGTAAAGTTATTTATAAATATATATATATATATATGTATGTATGTATGTATATAGATAGGTGCAATTAGAAACTAACAGAGAGATTAGAAGCAGTAGGAAACAATTTAGCAGCTAAAGCCGGGCAGAGTAGAACAGTACGGAAGAAAATAGTGAGCCTAGAAAAAAAAAAGGAAAAAGAAAAAAATATGAATGAAGAAAACTTCTGGGTGTTCGTACAGAATATTTGGATGTTTAAGTTATTCAGATAAGTAGTTTATTTCAATGAGATTTGAATTCCAGAAAATTAGTTAATTTTTCTATAAGTTCTAAATTGAGTTTTATATGATTTTAAGGTAGATCCAAGTTTATAAGGAATTAGATGAAAAATCACTTTATTAGATCCAAATTTGAGCAAAAGAGTTATATGAATGGATAGTTTTATTTTAATTAAACTGGTCAAATTATGCTTATTTATATTTCAGCTTTTTACTTATTTATTGGAAATGGAATATTCATTCTTTTAAATAATGTGTTTGGATTATCAATTATGTTTTACTATTGAAACGAGAATTTATTATGATTTGTATATATGTATTGGAAATTCTAATTGGAATTTTATGTTTTTAGCAGTGTTCCAAAACTCGCTACTCGCTACTCGCTACTCGATCGGCGAGGCAACGAGCAGCGAGTACTCCGCAACTCAGAGAGTACTCGGTTTGACCATCGGTCAACGGTCAAACCAGATCAAACCTGTAAAAAAATCAAATTAAAAATTTTTTATATGATCAAAATACAATCATATGACCACAAAATACCATCAAACATATCTCATACAATCTTCAAAGTCACTTTAACATAATTACAAATACTATATATGTAACACTCCTAATTTTATACGCTTGAATATTACTGTTATTACCCTTATTATATTATTATTATGATTAATTAAATTTGATAAATAAACGTAGATTAAGTGAGTATATATAGATTGTAAGCCTTAAGTCTATTTCGGGTTTCCCAGTAATAATCTCTAAGTGATATTTGGAACCCTAAATGATTAAGGAAAGTATCTGAAGAATGTAGTAAGCTCTTAGATATTGATTGAACTCAATTGAAGGATAAATAGGAGGGTAAAATGGCGAATGACCTTAAAAGATTATTAAAGTGATAAGGGATTAAATTGAGTATAAGCTTTAATATTTGTGGTCAAAATAGAATTAAGTTAAAAGTTAAGGGAGAGATCGATATTTTCTCAGGACGTGACCGTCATTTTAAAAATTGATTGGGAAGGAAAATAGAAGCCAAAAACTTGTTTTGACTCACAAAATTGAGATTGAGTCGGTCGCCGAACCAAAGAAGAAGAAAGAAGAAGAAAAAGAAAAAGAAAAAAAAAAAAAAGAAGAATAAGAGAAGAAGAAGAAGAAGCTGCCGACCAGCCACCACCGACCGAAGATGATGACAGACGACGACGTTGGTTGTGACGGCGACGGCGACGGATGAGGCAGAGACCGACGGCAGTGACAAGCAGAATCGCAAAAGCACTGAAGCAGAACTGCAAAACAGAAGAGGAACTGAGGAAGAATGAAGAGAAGAGCCGCCTAGTGCAGGGGAGAAGAACTGCCGAGTTGGAAAAGAGCCGAGTTGCACCGAGTTTCTCTGAGTTGGGCCGAGTTAAGGCCGAATTGGGTCGATTTTTGTCTCCCACCGATTTGTACTGCCGATCCGGCGATTCTCGAATCTGCAACCAACCGAGCGGCGATTCCTCGGCAAGAAATCGGCCAACTCGACCGACTTTTTATTCCATGGTTTTTAGTTTGAGTTTATTGCAAGAAATGTTTACAATATTTTCAGTAATATTATTTTATGTTTTGAGAAAAAATATTGATTTATGCTTTCATAAAAGTGTTTATTTAGAGTTACATGCATATTCAATAAAAGAATTGCGTATATTTGCATATAAGAATTGTTTGAGATTTGAAAATAAAGTAAAAATGTTTTCAAAATGTCAAGATTGTATAATTCTCTCTAACAGTCAGACAAGTTATACATGTGTGAGTCATAGATTTGCCTAGCACGTATATAGCAAATATAGGTAGAGTCATTGAGTTGCTCAGCACATATATGGCAGATGTTATCACTTATTTTGCATATGTATTAAGTATTTCTACCATGTATGACAGATTTCCTTATATACTAATTGATATATATTTTCATATTACAGATGTTATATATTGTGTTTGATTAGCAAATAAAGAGATTTCAAAAAAAATTTATTGACAATAGTTACAAAAATTATTTTATAAAGTTACATGGAAATGATTCATATAGATATTTACAATTTTGTTATGATATCATATTTGAATTCAATTTTATTAGCAAATATGAATGTATTTCTACCTTTGAGAATTATTGACATGATATTTTATTTAGAAATATATTTAGAAAAAATATATTCACTCATTGGGATTAACGCTCACTCTTTTTCAAAACCTATTTGTTCAGGTATTCGTTGCAGGTTCATGCAGAATACTGTAGATCGTGAGAATGGTCAAATGATGATGAACAATTGCATTTGTGTATATTATTTCTTCTATTTATCAGATTTCTTAAATATGTTTTAAAAAAAAATACTTTTACAATTAAATATCTTTTCCAAATATTTTATGAATATTTTATATATTCAATCTATGGGTCCAGTATAAAAAATATAAAAATTTTCGATTTATTCATATTGAATTTATGAGGCAACTATGTGATAAAATGATAGTTTTTCTAAAAGGTTTTTGGAAACTCCAGATTTCAATAAGAAAAATCCTAATTTTTATGGGATCCTCTTGGACTTGAGAAAAGAGTCAGGATGAGTCCTATCATCCACCCCATCCCTGCCCCCCTCCCCCCTTCCCCCCCTTCTTCCTCTCCCCCCTTCCCCCCTTCTTCCCCCCCCTTCCGTCGCCGACCCTCCTCTTACCTTATGTTGGTCATTCCCCCACCTATGTATGAGTCACTCCCTTTCAGTCTTCCGTATGAGAGCTGTTTCCAAGGCCACACCACCAATGTTCAATCTCGTTTGATCCCAATTATTTCTGGACTAGTCTCAATAATAATAATAAAAAGAATTCTTTTTTAACAATATGGTCATTTTTATGAGTAAATAGCCAAACATTGAAATAAAATATTACTTAAATCAAACAATAAATACTTTTTAATCATGACATTTATCTCAAGTAATGATTGCTTTAATTTGCTCTTTTCTTTTTCTAATTATCACTTATCATGGGACAATTTGAATCTAAAAGATTGCTAGACGGGATAATTGTTCTTTACTTCAAAACTATATTGGACAGTGCTAATTTGCTCCTTTTTTTATTGTATCATAGTTATATATTGTTGATAAAAAGAGTTTGACATTAACCACAGGTAAAGATATATAAGGATGAAGAGTAGATTTATAAATTCATTTTTTTGTCCTTATTAGTAATTGTTTATTAGGGTATTTTTGTAACATAAACTTTTATAAAAAAAAATGTGTTTACAAAGTACAAACAAATTTTACAAGTGGTAATCAGAACACCCATTGTGTTATTTACATCAGTTGTTCATATTTGTATATCCAAAACCATTTTAAAATTGCCTATTATATATGGCTAAGAAATATCATGAAACCCAATTCAAGATTCCTCTTAGGCCTTACGGTCAGACAATTTATTCATGGTTAAAATATTTTTTTACGCTACATTTATTTTTTCTGCCACTACTTACAATTTTGTATGCACCTAAATAAAAGCTCTCATGCATACTCAAAGATGATTCTTTTTTTTTTTTTTCGAAATATACTCAAAGATGATTCTTGTGATAACCTAAACGGTGCAAGTTTGTTGGTGTAACAATTGAATAATAGTTTTTATAATTAAGTGGAGAAAACAATATGCTTCAGATGTTCACAAACCATAAAGTTCCAAAAGAATACACATGCAAGATAAAAGTTTCTAGTGGGCAAGCCAACTCCAACACTTGTAATGTACTCCATTAAAAGGGCAATAAATTTAAATAAAATACATTAAGAGCACCACCCTTAAAACTCATCTCCTAAAACATCAGCAAACCGTGACTCTTTAACACTCATTAAAATGACCATTAAAAAGAAGAGAACTAATTAAACAAACCAATCCAATTCAATCCATCCATCCACCACCATTGCTTTCACAATAATAATCCTCATACACCACCTTTAGTTACACTTTTGTCGTTATCTTCAATTAAGCCATCATCTCTCCATATCATCTATTGACAAATCTAGACTAATTAATGTACTTATAAGGCATTCATGAATATCGCATAACATGCATGGATGCTTTCTCTCATGTGAACAACAATCCTATTTTTTTTGTTTTTGTCCCATTATAAATTACAAATGGTGACATTCACAATGATTTTTCAATTTTCCTCTCCACATACCCCACATCAAATGTATCAACCGATAAACGTACTGTCACGTCGTTTCTTTGGATTCATTTCTGGGTTCCCTTTTTTCATCATTGCCACAAATTCTTCGTAGTTGATGTTCCCATCCTGCATGCATTATCAAACCATATGTTAATAAACGGACAAACTCTACATGCAATATCTAAATGTGTGATTTGATTCAAACTAAATGCGTTAATTACATTATCAGAGTCAACTTCTGATATGATTTCCTTTATGCTCGAGTCATCATACATGCCATAATCACGTAGAGCTTGTTCTAGCTCCTCAGTTGTGATGTACCTGTGTACACATATATGACAAGTAATTAAAATTAATAATTAAACATATTCTATTTTCAAACAATAGCAATTTGTTCTAGATGTTACTTATATGAAAAAAGAAAAAAAAAAAAACCCGCTATTGTCTTTGTCAAAGTGTTGGAAAGCTGTGTAAAGATGTTCTTCTTTGTCCATTCGGTTCATATGCATAGTTGCAGTAATGAATTCATCATAATCTATAGTTCCATTGCCATCTGCATCAGCCTGTTTTTAGAAAACACGAGAGATATTATATTAATAATGTAAATATTAATTTTAATGGTCTAGTAGGAATCTATGAAATGATAAACTTACAGCTTCCATCAACTGTTTGGCTTCAAATTCAGAGAGCTTGGTTCCTTGCTGAGCAAGTCCTTGTTTCAACTCTTCAAGTGTTATAGTTCCACTGTTATCAGTGTCTATGCCCTTAAACATCTCCTTCAATCCCATGATTTCTTCCTCTGATAGACATCCCGCAATGACCTGCGCTCATTCAAAACCATTGCCTTTATCAATCAATTAATAAGATATTTTAATACATCATGATTTATATGTATGATCATAACTACGTACCCTGAGAGCAACTTTCTTGAACTTATTCATTGCTTTGAACTGTTTGAGCCTACTCAATACTGCGTTATCAAGAGGAACATCAGGTGCCTCTCCATCCTCCTTGATCCACGGATGATCTGTTCAAAATCAATCACATTTTTTATGAGTATAATGCACTAATTAATATATTATATGTAACTCAAAATCAATCACATTTTTTATGAGTATAATGCACTAATTAATATATTATATGTAACTCAACCAGTACTATATACAATACTTACTAAGAACTTGCGCAGCAGTCAATCTCTGCTTAGGATCTGAAGTCAACATCTTCCTAACAAGATCCTTTGCTGGAGATGAAATTTGAGGCCATGGATCGGTTGTAAAATCGACATGACCACGTAAGATAGCATTGAATATCCCATGTTCCGATTCTGTCAACAAAATTTCATTAAGTATGAATATAATCAAGCGATAACAATATACAGTTATTTTCATTTTTTCCCTTTAACGATTAATGAATTATCATTTAATGATTTAAAAAACATTAAACAAAAAATAAAAAACAAAAAACTCTGAATGAGTGTTAACTCAAGTTAAAAGAAGAGGTAAAAAAAATGTTTTCTGAATCAATAGGAAAAAAATGATGATTGATTAATCGTCAATGGTAAAAATGAAAATAACTCTAATGATATATAGATGAAAACAAAATAATGAAAACATGACAAACCTGCCCAAAAAGGAGGAACACCACATAGAAGAATGTATAACATGACACCAACACTCCAAATATCGGCTTCTGGTCCGTATTTTCTCTTCAAAACTTCAGGAGCAATGTAGTAGGCGCTGCCAACAATGTCTTTAAAAACGTCTCCTATAGGCATATATATAGAAGAGAGAGTCATTAATTAGCATATATATAATGAAGTGCAATATGCATGGTCGAATGTTGTAGTGATAGAGAGAGAGAGAGAGAGAACCTGGCTTATAGAAGACCGATAAGCCGAAATCAGTGGCCTTGAGAGGAGCATTTTCCTCCTTGTTAAGCAAAAGGAAATTCTCAGGCTTGAGATCTCTATGAATGACCCCCATGGAATGACATGTATGGACGATTTGAACAATGGTCCTGAGCAACGAAGCAGCAGCACGTTCGGTGTAATGACCTTTGGCAATAATCCTATCAAAGAGCTCTCCTCCGGCACACAACTCCATCACCAAATGAACAGATTGTTTATCCTCATAAGCCCCCTTGAGTTCCACAATATTTGGCTGACCCGTCAAATGATGCATTATCTGTACCTCTCTCCTAACATCTTCAATGTCCTCTTTGTTCACAAGTTTCCTCTTGGCTATTGTCTTGCATGCAAATTGCTCACCCGTGGCCTTACTTGTACACAAATGTGTTATGCCAAATTGCCCTCTACCGAGTTCTTTTCCAATGTTGTATACAGACTTTACATCTTCCATAGGACGCCCTAAAACAGGCCCTATAGGCCCTCCAGGTTTCTGCTTGTTGTTGGCAACGCTTGGACCAGGTGAAGCAGGTGCAATCTTTGGTTCATTAAAGCCTCCATTATTGTTGTTATTACTATTTCCATTACTAGCACCACCACCACCACCATTCTCAGTGGCCGCGGTTTCTCCCTTGTCTTCACCAGCCTTGCCTTGAGAACAACAGTTGCCCATTCTAGTATTGTGGAAAGGGAAATTAGAGGATCAAACAAGGTGGTGGATTGGAGGAGTGATGGCCCTCTAATGAGTTAAACAACTTCTTTTTTTTTTTTCCAGATGGGGTTGAAGAAAGCTTTGTTTAGAAAAACAAAGACATGTATAGATGACAAGAATGCATGAGAAGGATTAGGAAACAGCTTGGATTTTGGTGTAGAATTTGATGAGGATTGATAGTGAGGGATTTTAGGACTATAGCGTGTCTAAATTATGGTTGAAATGTTGAGGTTGAAATTGGTGGGAGCCATTGCAACTATTTTCTTACAAAGGTTGGGAGGATTTTCCGGGCTTCTTTTTGGGGGCAGTAGATTAACATACATAATACACTTGTAACAAACGTTAATTGTTACATATATATATATATATATATATTAGCTACTATATGCTAGCTAGTTAGCTTTTACTCTATACCTATAAAAAGTTCACTCTTATTAGCTGTGCAATTCCATTTTTAATATTTTTGTTTTATTTTTTCTTCTATTTATGCACTCTTCAAACTGTAATTTTGTTAGTATACCAGCTCAAGCTTAGCTAGATTATGAGTCTGGTTTCTAATTCGGTTTTGCTTTTTTAGGGATTATTGTTGGCCAAAATCTGAACAAGACAAGCTCCCGTCTCATGCCATTACTCTCTGACATGCATGTACCATATTGTTGTGTTGTACTAGATTAGATTGAATCGTATCATATGGCAATATCTCAATATAATTAATATTAAATTAGATTATAATATCTCCATATAATTAATATTAGATTAGGTTGTTTAGAAGTATATGTACGAGACTAAATTAACTATAATAAAAATAGAAAATGGTACTATAAAAGATATATATATTCTATTATATTTTATTCAAATTTAATAACTTTCGTTAAATAAATCATTTAAAATTCTTTTCTTTTATAATACCCTTATTAGGTGACTTTTGCCAGTGCCACTAAACTAGTAGTTTAAGTTTTAGTGACACATATTTATAAAATTGCTCCCATATATAAATGAAAAAAAAAAAAGTAATAATAATAATTGTACCTTGTTCAACCTAAACAAACAAACGAGGTCAAAAAGAGAGAGTTAAAATGTAAGAGTTTAACCAATCAAATCGACGATGACTTCAACAAGAGAGAAAGGTGAAGGCAAGTTTGACAGATTTGTTGAAATTATGGATTTAGTTGTATAGGGATTTAGAGATTTAAGGGGGAAAAAAAAGTATGGGTTTGTGTTAAAAGAATATAGGTGATGAAATTAAATGTAAATGCTAGTAGAGGAAGCCATTATGGAGGAGTTCTCTTCGTTTTTCGTGTCTGAAAATGACAAAGAAAGTTTAATTTGTGAATTGTGAATTCTACACATATTTCGTGAATTCAAGATATGTTTGCTATTCTTAGGACACATGGTCCTTTATTCGACACATGTGATCCTTTATTTTTTTTGCTATTTTTATAAATGATAGAGGGTTTTTTTTTAATTATTTTTATAAGCTATGGGGGTCCTTTAGTGATTTTTAAAATTACAAAGTTTTTTAACTATTATGTCAAACTACAGAAAGAAAATTAGACTTATCCCTTTTTAAAATATCTGTTGACATCAAAAAACTATCAACACCTAAATTTATGTGAATTGTATGAATATAAAGATTTATGGAGGGTTGCAATTAAATATTATAAGTGGTGGTGAAAGTATATCTGCAGACTATGCTGAAAAAATGAATAACAGTAGAAATTGATAATACAAAGTAATAAAAAAGAAGTTGAGACAATGAAACAAACACAGAGAGTTTTTGGTTTGGCTCTATGTGCAATGTCTATATGCATAGTTATATTATTTATAGAGTGGGAGGCTACGTTTAACAGAGTTTTTACTATTAAATATTATATCTTGTGCACACCAAGGACCCATTTATATAATTCTAGGGTTCTTTGTTTACATATAATTCAGTCATTATAATATAGCATAGACTAAATATCTTCTTTCCTATTTTACATGAAATTGAAATTAAACACTTAGATGCTGAAATTAAATGTGGTCATATTCTACTTGTATTACAATTCTGGCAACTTCCTATTTGAAGAGATCTTCTTTTTCATTATAGAAGTCTTCCTGTTTGGTGAGGTATCTTTTTCCCTTTTCTAGAGCTTTGTCGAATTAAAGAAATATGTCAATGTAGGTTGGGTTGTAGAAGATTTCCTATTTTTGGGTCCTTTATACTATTAAAGAAATAGTGAGTTGATGACGTGTAATGGACTACACTATGATTGCAACTTTGAGTTGTGCCCTATGCGAGCTCCTTTACCCGAACTAACTTACTGTCTTAGCACGATTGAACTTGCTCGATGTTCCTGCTAACATGACATATTGCTGACATGTCTTTAGCATGTGAGCTTTGTATGTACCTCCTTATCTTTCATCTAGCATTATGGTCTTGTCAATCTATCAGGTCTATTGGTCTTTTTGTGCCTTATTTGGGTTTCTGACCTAGATTTTATTTTTTAGCACGACAATTTCATTTCCAAATATAAAACTTCATTTTATTTCTGAAATACCTTTTTGTAATTTCTCAAGTTATTTATCATTTTAAAAATATATTACCAAACAGTATTAAAATTTTGTTAAAAGCTTTCTTTATGAAAGTTCTATTTCAAAATATCTACTCATATAAGCTCTACTTGAAAGTCATACCAAACACACCCTAAATCACCTCCCCAGTATTAGGTAATACACAGGCTAAACTATGAAACATTTTAGATGTAATAGCTTGACACAATACAAAACACTAACCAAACAAGTTTATTGCATTAACTAATGCAATACAATCCCCTGGTACAATCTTTGCAGGACACCAAATACATAAAGATTTTCAAATTTAAATAAAATTATAACCATCAATTTCTGAATTAGGATTCCATGAACTTTTACCTTTATGAATGATGAAGACTTGCAAATGGTAATTGAAAAGGAAATTACAAATTTCAACCATACGTTAATGACACAAGTGCAATGTCACAAGATCCTCGGAATCTCAAGTGAGCTCATATCTCAGGATCTGGCTACCACAAATAACGTGTAAAATTTACTTGACTCTTTACAAAGTTTCATAATATTCCTCACAAACAATCCAAGGTTAAAGCATAATTGATGTTGAGTTCTTGGCAGTATGATGGTAGCATCTAAATGTGCATATGTGGTGGTGGTAATAAAAGAAGGTTGTAGCGAGAAGCATGACCTTGTTCTTGTCTCATATACAATGGCATGATGTAAGGCACTGTAGTTTCAATAGCACACTTTTTAATTGTCTGTCTCGGCACTGTACTAAAACTGGCATGATGTTAAGGCACTGTACACTTTTTTATTATATGTAATAAAAATAGTTAAATTACATAATCATTAGATAAAATGTCGTTTTATCTCTTACAAGATTATAAACAAAATTTCTTAAAATAACATTCTTCATACAAGTATAAAAGTAAAAACACACCAATTACGAGTTGATTGTGCACTAGCTATCTCCCTTTTTCTTAGATAAAAAAGTTCAAGTTTCATATTATTAAAAAAATAAATAAATAAAAATTTAATTTAGAGATATATCTCCTTTATAATGGGAGTTGTTATTCAAATGACAAATAAATATATATAATCAAACTACATATAATTATTATTGAAGTTACTAATCAAACTATATTTATAGTCTTTTATCTAATAAATACATATGATTTATAACAAAATAGAGTAAAATAAAAATAAAAGATAAAAACAAATTAGAATTCATATGAGTTTTTTTATTTATAAATTTTATCATATAAAATAATTTATGTAAAATAAAAATAATTCACACAAATAATCGTGAGTCAACTAAAACCTATAAAAATTAGATAATATTGAACCATGGTGGTAAGAAGGTAAAAAAAAAAAAAAAACAATCCATGTCATAAAAAAATAAAATAAAAAATAAAAAATAAAAACCCAACCATTTATGAGACAAAACAACAATTATGAGTGAACAAAAGAAAGAAAGAAAGAAAAACTAAAACTAAAACTAAAAACAAAAAATTACATTTATGATAAAAAGGAAATTGAAGCAGGGATCATGGTAGAAAGGTGGACATGCGGACCCATCAAAGCCTCTCTGTTTTTGTGCCTCTATTTGACGTTTCTTTTCTATAATATATTAAATGAATACAAAAAAGGGAGAAAAAGGAAGAATCTTTTAGTTGGTGCTCGGGATCGCACTGGGGTGGCATCAAGAGGCAAAATGCGAGCTGCAACCGTCAGCGCCAGTCTATGTTAGTGTAATGCTGTGGCATTATATTTATATATTTATATTCCCAATTCCTAATATAGTAAACTTAATTAATTTTCAAAAAATTTCAGATGGAGCACGTGCCCCTCGTGGTCCAATGGTGGATCCACCCCTGCATTTACGAACGCTTATATCATATCGTGTGCCACGTTGTGAGTTTGATGATTGAATGAATGTCTGTACACAAAATTACACGAGATGTTGTGAGTCAGGTAGGCATATTATGCCCATCCCACCCAAGTTTTTCCGTGAGACGATCCATTCCCATTCGTTTAAACAAAATTCCTAATTACGAATCCACAGATACCGGTAGAACAAACCTGATCTCTGTTCCGGACTAAAGATTGGAGGCTAGCATTTCAAAACAAAACATGCATGGAGCAAATGATGCTGGTGCGTGTCCGAAATTTTAAGAAATTAACAAATATTGCATTGCTCAACGATGTTTCTCGAGAGACTGTTAGATATTAAACAGAGGTTTGAAACAGGCTAAAACATAGTTACAGTTACAATATGCAAAATTAAGACAAGAAAAAACAAAGATTTAAATCTGCCAATAGCTAAAAGTTTATTCACTAGAAAAGAGAGTATAATAACTCCATTGATGGATAACAAAAATCTGTCAGTATCAGTGAGTAGCGTTGTAGGGATCGACCTTGGTAGTGTATTTAGAAGCGAGAATATAACTCCATTGATGGATAACAAGACTCAGTATCAGTAAGTAGGAATTGCAGGATCAACCTTGGTCGCATATGCATGTATTCCGCCAGACAGGTTATATATCCTCCTAAAACCCTGAATAATCAGAACCAAATAATTGATTAGAAAGAATAAAAGATCAGAACTGCATTAACAAATAAGGAAAATATGGTAATGAAAAAGAAAAACCGTCCTAAAATTGAAACAAATCACTTCAAAATTATATTGGGGATAAAGCTCCTTCAACGATGTGGCAGTACGTAATGATTATAAGAAATAGCACATTTGCGTACATAGTTACATGCATCTATGACTTGAGATCAGGTAAACAAATTGTTCACAGAGCGGAGTTGCAGATGATTAGCAGTAATGTCTTTTTCTGTTTCTACTATTTTTTTGTCCAAAATGTTCAACTGTGCTGAATGATGTACAAATTTCAGTCCTAAAGAAATAATTGCTATTTGAAAACTCCAAGACTTTATTATACATTCTTCTTTAATGGGGAAAAGCCATAAGCATATCTTTCATAAGATGCCGTTTCCTTTTTACATTTAAGAAAGCATAAAGTAAATATTCAAGATGTTTTCTATGGACTAAGATAGACGAGCACATTGACTCTACCCAAAAGACAGACAAATGTCCAACTTTATAAGTGCTTATTTATTAACAAGAGAATATTTTAATGAGTGCTTATTTATTATCAAGATTGAGAGAGAGAGAGAGAGAGATAAAAAGATTTTCTATTTCCGACTACTAAGTATCACTTCCAAATATGATTTCAGAAAACAATTTTTATGTGTTCTTCGCTGCATGGTGTTTTTATATGATGTGCTTCTCTTGCAAGCCTGTGTTATGATTTTCATTAAACACTCCTCAACAACTGAAAAGGACTCTTGGACCAGGACACTCATTTTTGATGGAAACCAAACACTTTCAAGTATTTGGCAAGACATTACTCGTTCTTTTATACGTTTAATTCAACATGTCAAATAATCACAATTTTCAAGGACAACAAACACTACGGAAACTCAAAACACACGAGCATTCAAGATTATCATCATAAGAAAACACAAATGTCCAGAAGCCAATCCAGAAGTTAAAAGGTCACCGTAATTATGTGGAATGAGAAGTCACTAGACCGCCAAAAATTTGGAAAGAATAGGGCATGATGGGGAATAGCAGATCAATGAAGCAATAAAGGGATATATTCCGACGACAACAGGAGATGCAATCATATCATTAGGATACAACTGTATGAAATGCATTGCTAGGACCCCTGGAGAAATTCAGCATTGGGAGAGATAGCTATAAAAGAAAAACTTTACCTGTGTCTGCAACCACTTGGCAACTTGTAATGACCGCATCCCGTGGTGACACTGCAAATGACAAATTTTAACAGTCTAAAAATGAGCATTGCAGTAAAGAAAGCAATTAATAATAATACAAATAAATATATAATAAAGGAAACTTTTGAGATATAGCACTATGCATAATACATGATGAAAGGTACAATCAAACTAAGAGGTTTCCAAGAACAAAATTAATTGAAAGATAATACTTTTACCAAGAGGAACTAAAATGATAAAGGAAAAAAAAATATTAGAACAGCATAAAATTGTAAAAGGCAAAAAAGAAGAAAAAGAACTTAGATGATTTACGGATGTCAACTTATTGTACTACCCTTTTCCCTAGTTAGACCATGAATGAAAATGAGGTTCTAATTAGAACACAGGTGGAGTTGGGAGAGCATTCCCAGTCTAAGACACAGTGGAAAGTTTGACAACAGCACAGGTGAAGTTTGGTAGGGAGGGAAAGACTCTTTAATTGCACAAACTCTTTCTACGAAAGCTTTCAGAGCATTCCTCTTCAAACTACCAAAACAATCTACTGTTTTGCTTTCTCTGTTGGTTTCCTGGTTTTTTAAATTTGAAATTTGTTTTGCCTTTTCAAGAATAATGCATTTGAGAACTTCTCTATTACAATCAACAGAAACCTGAGAAAGATGTTCCAAATAGAAACAACAAATCTGCTTCAATGGAATGATCCTCTTCTGATTGATTCAACAACAAATCTACTTAGGTTTCTTTCTGCCACTTCTCATGAATAGAGCACTCCTAGGAAGCTACCGCTACAGCTGTTAAATTAGAAAAGATTCCACTTACTAATTAGCATGCTGCAGATACCAGACCCCGATACTTCAAGATGAAATCATAGAGAAAGAGTTGGAATTTCAGAATCATATACTCATACCTGTAGACAAACATGTCTCAAATGCAGAGATCAAAAACTCTCCATCAACTAATGACAATAATGATATAATCTAAGGCAAATTGCACTAACTACCCCAGACTTTTAAGTAAAATTACAGGCAGCAGCAACTTTTGCTTCTATTAGGCAGAAACTTTCTGATTTCTGCTGACTAATGGCTAACTTAATGGTCCAAGGGTAAAAATGTTTATTACTCATGAAAACTAATTAAAACCAAAGGAAATTTAGAAACAACCCTAAACATTTCTATAATTACGTATCAACTAAATAAATATTTTGAAACACTTGCACACACTTTTTCTATAATAATAGTTTAAACATACATGATACACCAAACAGAGAAAAAAGAACCCTTCTATTTGAGTGTCTCCTCCAATTCCTGGAGGAAGGATCTATAACAATCTCCTCCAAGTACCTCCAATTGGAGGAGATCAAACAAATCTCCTTCTAGACTAGAACAGATCTCCAGTCGCTAGAGAAGATCTTCAATATCCATTCAAGGGGAAGATCATCAATTCTCCAAATGGAGATCACAGTCTCCTTCAGTTCATTGAAGAGATCCCTCCACCACAACCTAGAGAAGAGACTCTGCTGGCAGTGGAGTGAACCCCACTGCCAGTGTTCTCCAAATTTTTTTTTAATATTTTAATTAATTTATTAAAATGTAAATTATTTCTAACTTACTATTTCAAAAATAATTTTATAATAATAGTAAATAATTAACTTAGGGGTAATTTTGACATTCCAGAGAGTAAGTTTATCGAAGTCTAATGGCCATCAACAGAAATCAGGAGGTAAACTGTGTAATAAAAGTAAGAGTTGCCATTTCATGCAATTTCATTTAAAGTCAAAGAGAAGTTGGTGCAATTTGCCCTTTCATCTATTGTCAATCAAGAAACACCTCAACCCAAAGCTATGTCCTCCTACAGACTCTCTATCAAAATCATGATCTTAGCCTACACAATCTTTCCTCAAACATTGGCTTCAAGAAGTCCAACAAAGTGTCAATTAAAAAATCTCAAAAGATACCAAAATGCACATTTATTTAACTCCAAACAATCAATAATCAAAATCAAACTTAAGCATTCCCAAAGGAGTGGCTCTAAGCAGCATATACGAAAAGACTCACAACTCTACATGATGACAAACAAAAGAAGACCCACTCCAAACCTCAGGACCTCATATAGTTACTTGGTACTAATAGAAAGGTCAAAAAGGATATCTCAACCCATATAGATTCCCAAATTGATTGCTCAAGTCAAGTGATTTCCACATCCCATGGAATGAAGATAAATTCACTAATCTAAACAAAGATGCTGCAAGAAATCAAAATCGTAATTCAACTGAAACTAATTCTCAGAATTGGCAACCAAACATAAACTGAAATATTGAATCTATGAAGAAACAGAAATATTCAATGACAACCACAAACCAAACTACTCCACTAATGGCTTTATGAGGCAATGTAATAAGAGGAAGCATAGCTACAGCACCTGCAGGACTATAGATGTAGCCACCTAATGCTAAATTTTGGATCATGAAATTAGCAGAGATTTGGCTACCCCACAGACAAGAATAGACCCAACCAATAAATCGAACTTTTGAAGGCATAAAAGAAAGAAACAGATGTAAATTTTTTGCAGTCAAACATTCAACAAGTGTACTTCAATTTATCACTCAATACAATTTCCATTCTCTTTATTAGGAATATAGGTAGGAAATCTTTGAATAATGAGGAATATTGTACTCACCATCACATATGTATCCTTCTGAGGGTCAAACTTGGAAGTAATATCTGGTCCCCAGCTTCCGAATTGGCGAAGGGGAAGAACTTGAAATCCTGGTAAAGAAGCTTGGCTACTGCCCAAGAAAGATCAGAAAAGCCGTGAGAACATGAAACAAGCATCATCAAAAAGAAAAGGAGTTATTATGAAGTTTGTAAACAAATTTATCCCAGGCACCCCCCTTATATATGTGTGAACACAACATAACAACAAAAGAAAGTCATCAATATTATGGCTAAACCATCCCAACCCAAACTTGTAGAGTCAGGCATAAATAGATTGTTAAATAAAGCTTTGAGTAGCTGTGTATCGCAATTCCGATCCATTGATATTTTAAAAATACCTTCTAATCCCATTTTTCTTGCAAAATTATTATGTATTTGTGCTTCCAGCTCTTAATACTTCAGCATAATTTTCTTTAAAAAAATTCTTGAATTAAATTTTGAAAATAAAAAACATATAAGTGCAGGAATCTAAATCATATTTAAAACTTGATGAGCAGAAAATCCATGTAATATTTGTCCAGCAAAATGAAACAGAAGAGCATACACTTCTTCAGGCTCCCGAACATCAATCAATTGTGCCTCTTCAAGGAAATTAGGATCTTTCATTTTTATGTGAAAATCGTCAGGCTGAATCTCTTCAAGTAAAGATTCTTCCCTAGCAACATAAAGGGCAGATGGATAAAAGAAAAGCAAAGATAAACCAAGAGTTAGCATAAACTTAGTTTCATCAAGCAAACCATCTAAAAGGCATACCTTTCAGATAAAACCTGCAACAGGTGCCATCCAAATTTAGTTTTACACCTTACAACTTTATTCAAAGGGGAACCAAATGCAGCCTCCTCGAACTCCGGAACCTAGGTCATTTTCATTATGGAAGTTCTGTCACCACATTGGCAATTTAAATAATCTCTTCAATTCTTACGCACGTGCCTAGCTGATTGAAATAGTGTATAAAACAATATTTACAGCTGATATTGGAAAAAATTAACGGTAGTTAATGTTCTGGGGACACATTTCCTCCATTTAAATTATCCTTGCAATCCAAAGATATGGACCTAGATGAGAACGAGGCAACTGTCTTGATCACTCATTTCAATCCTAAAATGAACATTGGGCACATTTCAATCCTAAAATGAATATTTGGCAAATCCCAATAAGAGAAAGTACTATTTGGTTTTCTTAGAGTATATACATATAGACCAATATCATTCCAAATTGAATTCCTCATGTGCTGATGAAGATTGAAGCCTGATTACAATCCATTCCTCAAGCAATTTCTAGGCATCAACAATACCTGAAATCTCCTTACCTTTTATGTAACACATGATCGAGTGGGTCAGAGCACCAAAGCATATCATTAGATTTTAGAGAAGAAAATCTGATTTTAAAATTTAAACAAGAACGGTATCAAATCAAATCATTTTTGCAAGATAGCAAGATCAGTGTGACCGACACTAGCAAACTTGCATTATAGAAATCACCAAGATAACCACTTATCATTTTGGCAACATGCCTTACACTAAAAATCTCAAGTCCTTTTAACTGACTAATTGAGATACTTTGCTACTGGAATATAAAGCCTTTTTACTGAAAGTGGAAACAAGTAGGACAATTCATGAACTAGCCAACAAGCAAATTAAGCAGATTAGTTTTATAATTTCAGTAAGTTAACATCTTGGTCACATAATTCAATATTATATCAATGCTATGAAGTCTTCATAATTAAAAGTAGTGCTTGTCATACAAGTGATGGAGTCAAAATTGCTTCCGTTGTGTGAATTAAAGAAACAATTTTATAGCTTTCATGTAACATTGAAGTGAAACACAAAGATATTTATGCTTTAAAAAAGAAATTGAATAGATAAAAGAAATTTAAAAATAGAAAATAGAAAAAAAAAAATAAAAAATAAAAGGAAAAATAAATGGTCATGACCAGCATACCATTTGCCCCTTTCTCACCCAACCAAGCATTCCCCCCTCTTGTTTGGATGGACAAATTGAATATTCGACGGCAAGGTCACTTAAATCTTCTCCTTCATGATGCAAAATACAATAATTCAACATAGCAACAAGCAAATCAAAATTTGAAAACAGAAATTTTAAGAAACTTTATTATATACCTGTCTGAGCAAGTGTACTAATGCATGCCTTATAACTCATATCATTTATGTATTTATTTAATTATTTAGTTTACAATGAAGAAACCAACAATCCTGAATCGAGAGATTTTCTAAAAAATGTGAGACAACAAATTCAACAACACCAACTATAGAATTTTATGGCAAAAGAAGATTAGGAGCAATAAAAACACAAGGTGTGGATAGTTTTCTTTGAATTTAATCCTCCCTCCCCACCATTAATAATAATAATAATAACAATACATCAGCATGATCTCAATTCGTTCATGAAAGGCAATCAAGACCAAACCAAATTTAGTAAATTCTTATCTGAAAGTATATGAGGACAGACAAAACGCTCATAATAAGCAACAATGCAAAAAAGAGTTTGATTCATGGATTCAAAGTGAAAGGACTAACCTTGTGAAATCCTCTGCTGGAGGTCTACAAGCAGGTTGAGGTCATCCTCTTTAACAAGCAAGTGTTGCACCAATATCTCTCTCTCCTCCTCCTCACCACCCGAACTACTCCCCCCACCACTGAAAGAAGCTGAAATATGCAACACAACCACCAAAATTAAACACATTCAAACAAACAAGTGGGGTTTTTGCAGAAAGGGGAATGAATGCATACCTTTGGGACATGGATAGCGGGCAGCAGCCGCAGGAGGAGCAGATACCCGCCTCAGGAGATGAAGCCGCGAAGTGGGTATGTGGGTTTTGGGAAGAAATGAATGGAGAGAAGCAAATATGGAGAGTGTACAGGAAGAAGAAGAGAGAGTGAGAGTGGGAAACAGAGATTGCTTTAAAGAAGAGAGAGCTGGTGATGTTATGGGTAACAGATGATTGGCTCTTAACATTTCTGCTTTGGAAGAGAGAGTGAGAGTGAGAGAGAGAGAGAGAGAGAGTTTGTATTGTCTGAGCAGGAGGTGGCTTCTTCGCTTAACTTGGAGTTGTCGACCAGAATGTCGACTGTTGAGAGAAGTGAATAGATCGGCCCAGATTCGTTATGGAAATTTTGCAAAAATAACTGACTTAGAGCGCCCTTTTGATGATTTTTTAAGGGAAAAGCTCAAAAAATGATCTTATATTTGAGACAATATCCATTATACAACTTACTGTTTTATATTTATCTGAAATATAATTTGATATTAACATAAATATCCAAAACCCTCCCTGGAGGTGTACGAAATGACCCTAATGCCCCTAACTATCACGAAATCCGTTATGTTAATATGGTTGACCGTTTGACTTCAGGGATAAAAAGGGAAATGTAATGGAAAATAAATTGGAATAATATTAATTAAAATAAATAATCAAAATAAATAATATTAAATATAAAAATAAAAATAAAATTATAAAAAATAATAAGACATTTTTATTTAAATATAAAAATAAATAAATAAATATATACAATGTTATTTTTCCTTTTAATTGCCTCTCTCTCTTGCTTTCTCTGTCTCTCTTCTTTTCCTCTTCTTCCTCTCTATCTATGGCAAGAGTTTTAGATGGTTTTAACTGCGACGGCTAATGGGTTCAAGGACGACGGTGGCGATAATGGATTTATAGGGCTTCGGCGTTGGTCGTGCTCTCCAATTGGTCTCCACCATTGGAGACCCAAGTGGTCTCCAATGAGTCTACAATAGTAAAGAACCTTGGTCTCTACCGTTGGAGACCCATTGGAGACCACTTGGGCCTCCGATAAGTCTAGGTACTTTCATCTAAGGTCACCCATTAGAGACCCTAAATTCAAAAACAAATCCAAATTCGAACATCTATCTCTCAGTCCTAACCCAGTCGAACCCACCTGATGACAAACCTAGGACAATGACAATAAACCATCATCGATAAAGACGATGAACCGACATTTCAAACTCAGATCGTCGAACCTCCTTTTTACTTTTATTTTTTTAATTTTTTGCTTTCTCTTTTTGAGTTTTTTTTTTTTTTTTTTTTTTTGTATGGATGATGTTGTTGATGTTTGCCGATATAGTGGTCATTTGGTGGGTTTGGATGGTTATGGGAAGTATGGTTTTGGGGAGTTCTCGATGTTTGTTGGTGTTGATGGTGTTCTAGTTTAGAGGTCTGGATGGTCAACTCTGGTTCAGGGGATAGCTGGTGTTTGTGGGTGATGGATGATGTTTGCTAGTGGTTGGTTGTTGATGATTGTGTGTGATAGTGTTTCAAATGGCATTTTTGATAAAGATCCAGATTATATCTCCACCATTCATCCATTTGGATGAACAGTGGAGATTCAATCTAGATCTCCACTTATTTTCATTTTTATTAATATTTTTTATTTTTAATTTGTTATGTAAATAAATTTTTATTAGTTTATTATTTTTTAATTTTAAAATAGTATTTATTTTTTTTATTTTTATCAATTTTTTATTTTTTAATTTGGTGTGTGTTGATCTCTACCGTCTATCTCATAGATAGACGGTGGAGATCGGTTTTCATTAATTTATAATTTTTTTTATTGTAAAATATCATTCTATAATTATTATATTTTTAAATAAAAATCTCAAGGATAAAAGAGTTTGTTTATATTTTTTTTAACTTTTCTATAAATTAAGTAACAGAAGTTGGATTTTAGATAAAAATAAAACATTGGATGGTAAATAGATATTGTTTCATAAGTCATGTGGTTTTTTGGGATTTTTCCTTTTTTATGTTGTCCTTTCTATTTATGAAATTTTTTCTGTGGGTTTGACTACCTTATTCAATCACTAACTTTACCCATTAATTAGAGTTATTAGATTGGTTATAAGAGAAATTTAATGGCTCCAATTGATGGATAAAATTAGTGATTACTTAAAATTGCTAATCTTTTTTTCTTTTTTTAATATGAAAAATCCAATGGCTCTAATTGATGGGTATGATCAATGGTTAGGTATGATATTTAAACTTTTTTTTTTCTTCTTCTAATATCAGCTAACGACAACTCTAATTATTATCCAATTAAATGAAGTTTTTTTTTCTTTTTATATATTTACAACAACGTTTAACATCAAATCAGATATCTACAAGGACCTACAAGTATCTCAATTGAGCGTGCAATCCAAAAATCTAGAATGAGCACTTGCTGCCACTAAATGATATTATAAGGACTCAAAATCAAATGAGGCTTATTAAAAATGATCCAACTTAAAAATTTTATTAAATCTAATCCAAAATCAACATAACTTTTATTTTAAAAAAATAATAATAATAATCATGTAATTTTAGGTCATTACCTTTTACTAATTTGAAATTTTACTTATATCATTTTCAAAAAATATTAGGAAATAAAAAAGGCTTTGATAGTAAAATAGCTCGTTGATTCAGTATTCGAGGTTATCCGTTACTAATCTCATCTTTGCTCGCAGAGCGGTTTCTGTTTTCAGCCACTTTAGGCCTTGTAAAGACTAGGGAAATTATTAAAGTCCTCCCTATAGTTTGAGTAATTCTCCAAATTTTTAGGTGCTTTCCATTTTCCCCATGTAAAGTCCTCTTCAGATTTAAGTCCTCATGATATTTGTGGAATTAAAATAAAATATTGGTTAATTATAATGAAATATTAAAAATAAAATAGTTAACAAATATTTTCATAGGAGAGAGAACAGAGAGATGGTGCTCACCACCACAACTCACCCTCAAACCCTTTAAAGAAACCAGAAAAAATGACGGTGGTTCCTCATCTATGGTAAATTATACTTGTTAAATGTCACAACACTTTCTTAAACGCTACCTAAGAAAAAGGGGTCATGACACACCACCTTCTTAGAACATATAGATTGTGTGAAAATATGTCTATCATAACTTACATAAATGATTTTGCACAAAATAGTGGTGGCTCAATGGTATAGAGATCATCCCTCACAAAGCCACCCACTTAATATGTGCGTAGTTTTCCCCCTCTATTTGGGTCACTCTCTTCTACTTCTGAAAGTAGAGATTCTAACCTTATTTCAGAGTTTTATCTCAACTGATCCTGACAGTGCTACAACTTAGTACCAATAATAAAAAAAAAAAAAAAAATTATATGAATAATTTATTTTCCTAGAGATTAATGATAGTCCATAACTACCACTACAAGGCCTGTTTGGTTAAGGCTGAAAGGCTCTTTTGAGACCCAAAAGCAACTTTTAAGGTCATTTGAATGATTTGGTAAAAGAGTTTAAAGGCTTTTAGGAAGCTGTTCTACCGGAAGCCAGTCCAACTAGCTTTCACTTAAAGAGCGTCTGTTTAATGAATTTTGTATATTGACAACTTTACCCTTGGTCTGATGAACAACAACACAATAATTCTATATGCATCCATCGATCTCATATCTTGTCTATTTGTTTTTGTTTATTTGTGTGTTTTTTTTTTTGTAATTTTAAAATTCTGTTTTGGTGTTTCCCTATTTGGCTTAAATTTTTGTGAAGAGTTTAGGTGTTGTCTGGTTTTGTGTCTGTTTGATAAGTGTTTTGGGTGGTCTTGAATAAGGGCATCTTAAAAGATTGATTGTTCAATGGCAAAGTAATGAAATATATGAGGAGCTGAATCTTATGGGCCAGTTTTATTTCCTTAACATTGTTTGCAAGCTGAATGTGTGTATCAATTTTTGTAATGTTTGAATTTTAGAATTCGTTATGATTGAAGTATGACTTTTTTAGAAGATATGAGCATCAGGGTGGATGAAGTTGTGATACTGATGTCATATTTGGAACTATGGTTGTTAGAAAATGCTTTACCTGTTTATGCATATGATTTTTAATTTGTTCTTTTGTTTATCATGCATATGATCTTTAGTGTGTTCTTTTGTTTTTCAACAAAGTAACACTGTTTTTAATTGCAATCAAGTAGGATATAAATTGAAGTTATATGTTTGTTTCTGTTTTATATGTCTTTAAAGTTGCTTTTTTCATTCTTTCACATTTGGACATTAAGACCTAGCAATTTTGTTTACAACTCAAAATTGTGTAGTAGTCTAGTAGAAAGAAGTAGAAGAGAAAAAGAATTGGAAGCCTGAATGAGAATGAAGAAATCAGAGCAAGTACTAGGAATTGGTCACCTGGTGGCAACTCTTGAGCTCGATAAGCATTTAATGTATTGTGATGATCAGATTTAATCACTGCACTGGTGTATGGACATAGAAAAGACTATCATAAAGGAAACAACATAGGGAATTGGCCAATTATATACCAAGTTATATCTTCCTGTGTACAAAATTGATTATTCTAAACCACACTGCTTGGCACCAAATAGTAACATATTTTGTACATATTTTGATTATTGTGATGTTTTGTCTGCACTGATATTGACAAGAAGATGTTGCCTCATTATAGCAGGTGCTCATGTCATTATAGTAGGGAATTGTCTTAGTGCAGCTGAGAGATTGGTTGCTTATGAATTTGTCAACAACACCTTGGAATTTCACTTACATGGTCAGCTTTTATTAGCTTAAACGTTCTATTTTCAAACTATACATGTTTCCATTTCAGGCCCTTGTCAATGAAAGAACAATTTTAATGAGAATTGATGTTTATATCAATGACTCAGGCATATATAATTGCAGGAACTAGACAGCCTATTATGGAGTGGCAAACAAGACTCAGGTTGCCATACAGTTCAATTGTGAACAAATTTAACTCCTACTTCCAATATTGTGATAAGCTCAATGCTAGATTGCTAGTTCATTAGCATTCAGAGTCTTGATTGCTACATGTATTATTGTCTATGTCTTCTGGTTGCTTAGCCAACTTATGTATTACCATATAAATCCATGTGTACGGTATTTTTAACCAACTCAAGTTCAGCAATTCCCGATACTATTTTAGAAAATGAAATAACAGAGTTCAACTTTAATTCATATTCACATACCATTGGTTTGGCAAAAATAATACTAAAATTTTTTCTACTTGAGTTTAGATTCTAGAAAGAAACATTACCAATAAAATTTTAAATGAATTTTTATTACTTTTATTTATTTTTGGTTATTCATTTATAAGAAATATAACAAAAAAATAATCTTATATGGTAGCATATGAACTAAATATTTATACAGAAGTACTTACATTATTTCCTTTAACTAAGATACCAAAAGTCATATTATAATTTTTTCAAAAATAAAAATCATATTATAATTAGAAAGATTTGAAAATGTTTAACCAAAGAGGTACAAAACTTCTTTTAAAAATGTATAAAGATTAATACCAGGTCTTTTATGAGTCTGATGGAAACCTGTGCATAAACACATATCCGACCCACTATTAACACAGGTTTTAAAGACCGAGTTCTTTTAAGAGTCACCAAAACTGCATTATACGAGTATGGACTGTGTCATTTTGCCATCCTATCTCTTGAGAATCAGATCATTCTCTAGAAAGGACATCATCAATTTCACATTGTATGACACAAAGGAACGAAACCATTGGCTCCAGACGGCACAGTTGGAACAATATGTGCAAATGCATAACAACAAGCATTGTGGCGTCAAGGTGGGAAGAGAATCTCAGGTATCCACTTCACAAAACCTTTGTTTTTTTTTTTTTTCACTGGTTTTGTGGTTACAAGATGTATTGATAGAGAAGACCGTTGCATTGACGTGTCAGATGCAACATTTGGATCTAGCAAGTTTGGCAACTTTATATTTTGCAGTACAGAGACAAAGCTGAATTGATTGAAACGGATGTTTATCGGATAATATATATATATATATATATATATTCGTTTCTCAAAGATTTATATGAAATCAAATCTGTCTAATTCATCAATCCAATCTAATTGGGTGTTTCGTTTTGGGTGGATAGATTTGGACTTCAGATAATAAATAGCCTTGTAGAGAAAGAAATATTTGAAAGCAATAAACAAGTTATAAGGACAGTATATGTTTAATTTTGGTATACATGTGCTTCTGACGATTTGACTAATCAAAAAATAAAACAAATTAACTAGATTAGTTCAAAAAATTTAACAAAATTAATGCACAACCAACATGCTATTAGCAACAGTAACTGTCACAATTGAATGTCCATTAAAATCATCATTCAGTAATGTAATATTTTTTCTTAGATTCGGCTAGCTTACTAATCACTCATCAATAATAACTCTTAGATATTCTTCAATAACCATCTTTACAAACAATTCAAAGATTATTATTGATAGGTAACATGACTCAATCAATAAAGTAGTTAAACCTTTCTTATAAAATGGGTTAAGTCACAATTACAATATTTTTTTTTAAAAGGGGTTAGTCACACATATAATACATTGGTTGAAAAATTGTTCAAAACGTATAAATAAATTTAACTAAAATTAATGAAGAAAAAAAAAGGTGAAACGGCTTTCATATAAACAACTGTTTTTTTTTTTTTTTTTTTTTTTTTTTGCAGGAGATGAAATGTAACTTCATCACTGGAGAAATATTATTTTGTTAACTCATAACATTTCACTGTTACAACTACCCTTTATAGCTCTGAGATCAAATGTTTCATTTCACAATCACTAAAATAAAGATAATTCATATAGCAGATTCCTATTCCCAACAAATGATCTTGGAACTTGGTTGCTCTGCTACTCTTAGCTTTTACATCTAATATTACACTAGACTCTTTTTTATTTTTTGAAAGGAATATTACACTGACTCTTTTTTCTTCTCCACTAGTAAATGATATAAATGAACACTCTTTTCCTTAGAAAGAATATGGCTATTTCCTAAATGGATATCACTGGCTAAGCTTGTAAGATGAGGAACATTAAACAAACAATACAGCTATTATAAGAACATTCTTACTTGTGATTGGCAGCTGGTTGAACCATTTTCTGAGCGCGAAAATGGCAATTCTGATGGATATGAAATATTATCATATCCTACTTATTCAGTAGATGATGAACAGGCACTAGTAGAACTCACACTTCGTGGAGTCCATGCATAGGTGAGCAATCCCAATACAAGGATGATAGCTCCTGCTACAAAGCCCGTTGGAAGGGATGATGCGACCCCTAGGTATGGTAGCGGCAATGTGAAGATATATATAGATATTGGCACTGTCAAGTAAAACCAAGAGGGTAACAGTTTATTAATCCTTCCAGAAAAACTGAAACAAGAAAGGGTGGTTTTATGTGGCATTGAATTCCATGAAACCACTAGAAGATCAGCATCAAGTAGTGAAACCATACTGTTCTTGCTTTGAACAAGTATAGAATCGAGATTGCTCATTCATCTAGCAATATTGTTGAGTGGTTAGTCTTTTGGAACCAAGTGAGTTATTAGCTACTCTGGCTTTTTCTTTTCCTTCCTGCTATTGGAATGCTTGGATTTCAAATAGTTACATCCAAATGACATTTCACCAGTAATGCTCAGCACACTGTGTTTGGATACTTCAACCACTTAAATGTGAGTTCTTATTTGTTTTATTGGGACCAAAGGCAATAAGCTGTTAGTCTGGGATATAATAAATGAAAATGATATTATAAAGTAAACCAAAGCATTCATCTTTTTTTTGCATAGAGCGTGATTGCAGGTTTGCAACACCATATGATAGTGCAACAGCCAGATTTCCCAAGTCCACACTACCAAGCAAAACGAATTTGAGATTTAGTTTTCAACTGAGGTTTAGAGAATTTATCATTACTAACAATTTTATAAATATATATATATTTTTTTTAATTTGTTCTTTCGAATTTTCTTCATTGATTTGATCCAAACAGACAACAATTTTTAGGTTGTGTTCTACAGGGTCTAGCTGGACATATAGATTGGCGACCTTGATTGAGCTTTTAAGCTACAAACCAAGGTGGTCAACTAGCATAAGTATTGGGCTTTCCATCCAGCAGAGAACAGTACGTTTATTTATCTATATATTAATTGTAAATGATAAAATAATGTACATACCTGAAAATGTTGATGCAAGGGAAGATACGAGTGCAGAAGAAATTTTGAGGAGATGCAGCAATGAAATGTTAAAACCCATGTTGACAAGAACAAACAGTAAAGGGAGCAAGGGTGCACCATCACATCCTGCAGCCAACAAAATCGCAAATTAAATTAAATCAATCTACTGAAAAATTATCATGCAGTGTCATTACAGCAAAAAGGTTACCAAAGCAGGACAGAAGAACTAATCTGGATGTCCATATACTCCTAAACTATCAACTTGAGGCTTCATGTGTTTTGTTATTAATTATCATACAAAGATTCTCCACCGGTTGGACCATCACTGCTAATACACATTCAAATTTTGGTAAAACACAAGGAATTTTTTTGTCCTTGAAACTTTTGTAGTGTACTTACAAACCATGCAACTAGTAAGAATTAACTTTTATATTACCTTATGCCCATAAAACTTCCACACAATTTTTCACATTAAATCCTCAATATGAGTTAATCTCACAGTAAAAGGATGGTAGTCTTTTTACTTTTTGAAACTAGAATAATAGTTTTTAAATGCCCTTTAACCTGTTAGATTTTAAGTGCCCTCAAAGCTATTTTTCCTTTAACCTGTTAGTTAACACCTTTAACCTTCATCACTTTAACTGCAAACTTTTCCCTGCCGGTGCAGAAAGCTACAGTAACAAAAAGAAACTCATAATTCAAAAACAAATCACAATTCAAAAACAATAGAAAAATGAACTTACCACTGGATAGAGTACCAATGTTCAAAAAACAGGCTGCACCATCTCTAAGATAGTTTGGAAGTTGACCAAATGGAATGCCCCATAATTTTGACAAAAATGGTAGCAAAAGGCATATAAACAGAGCCTGTAGCAACCATAGATACAAAAACTTTAGCACACCAGAATTATTACAAGCAAATAAAAACATATCAATTCACAGTGGTTACCTACTTGGTAAGCAGATCCATAGGAATTTACAACAAATAGATCCACTGATCCTCCCTGTAACAAGCGCAACACAATAATCTCATATATCACCCAGATAATTGGGGAATACAATGAAAACAGAAAGAAAGAATGAAAAGACCATCTTCATATTGTCAATGTTGATCGATGTGGACAGGAAATGAATTTGCACAGATCTTCAATTGCATATGACAACAATGTTATTTTCCTTAACACAAATTAAATAAATCTATACTGTATTTAATAACATTTATTTTCCCTGAACCCCAATCTAAAATGTGGTTTGAAATGGGAATAAATTTTGAATTATTAAGTTTACAGGAGACTGAACCCAATCTAAAATGTGGTTTGAAATGGGAATAACTTTTGAATTATTAAGTTTACAGGGGACTGAAACATATTTGTCAATGTTTAAACTAGTACAGGAAACAGCCCACCATCAACTTACTTTTAACTGCTTAGCTGCATCCAAAAAGATTATTTCCTACAAAAAAAAATGATAAACATGTCGCCAGTTAATAAACAAGGACAAGAAAAAATGGACTACTTTAATTATCAGTCAAAAACACTAACACCTTTAGCACTGTATCAGCTGCTTGAAGAAGAAACGAAGCTATCATCAAAAGACTCCAAAATATACCAGCTTCCTTCAATGAATGACCAGCACTAGATCCACTGCAGAAAAGAAAATAGGCAAATAGAACAAATGTTTATCAGTTACAAGAACAACACTCCTATCTATCTTACAAGGTCATAAATTTTTAGTTGAGGATATTCAGAATAGTATTGTGCAGTTAATTAAATTTAAGATGGAATAAACCATATAAAATTTAGTACATCATAGTAAAATGTAAATTTAACTCAAAATATTTTTGACCCTCCATATAGAACTCTTGAAGATCCCCACCATCAAGTTTACCCTAAAAAGGAAAGTAAATGATCTAATTATTGTACATCTAGAAGTAAATAATACTTGCTTGGTGCCCACACAGGAAGAAACCAGTTTACTTGATAGCTAATTTTATGAGTTTGATTTCTACATCAATTTAATTAGAGAATCAGTCAAGCATGATTACAAAGATTTCCATTCAATGTCACAAGATTAATGTAAAATAATTGGGATTACATACTTGCTGAAAGAATTTGATATTTTGACAACCAATTGACATCCCAAAGGAGTTTTCATAGCTCAATTTCATCAAAGACAAATAGAACCTATAGTGGGATGTATATAATTTACTAGATTATCACTAACTCAATATCCTGACCCTAAGGAATCCAAGTCAATAAGTTTTAAGCTTCCAAATTCAAATATCAATGCCTGAACTTAAATACCTCTTTAGTTTTACTTCTCAGCATCCTTAATGGAACAGATTACATGTACAATATTAATGAACTAAGCCAGTAGGATTTACAGATGGGTCCCATCTGTCAAATCAAAATTTGGAAACAAAAAAGTGACTTACCTAGCCACTGTTATAATCACACCAACAGCTACAAGAAAGCATCCAAATAGCTGGTTGACTCTATATTTCCTCCCAAGGAAAATAACGGAGAGGAGAATTTGCCACACGAGAAAGGTCTGCAATAAGAATGACCAGACTGTTATGCAACTTAAATATCAGCTATTGCATAAGAAGAGGCTGAATATATCATGAAATTGCGTGTTCTAATGTTCTCATTGCCGTGAAAGTGTCTGAGCCATGAAAAACCAGTACCAGCTTTTGTTTAAATGAATATAATTGTCATTAATCTTTTATCCTATGATTTCAATGTTCTAGAAAATACACTGATCAATTAAAACCTAGAATGGGTTAGCTGATGAACCAGAAAATGACCTCTGGGCTTACAGCTTAGAACTTCATTGTAATGTATATCATATATAACATAGTATCTATATTATAGCTTTGAAGCAACATTCCATGCAATGTAAAAGAACATAAATAGAATAAATCTTCAGTTTTATCTAACCACTGATGCAAGTAAATCACAATTAATTACTAAATGCTCTCACCTGAGACAAAATTGGAATTGATACTCCAGAAAGAATTGCTGATCCAAGGAAGAAAGCATCAAAGAGAACATGTGAGAATATAAGTACATTACTAACATCATAGAAATGAATGCTAGCAGTTTAGCAACTTTCTGATGCAGTTGAAGCATTGAATAAGTAAAACCAGTATGCAATTTAACATAAACTGAAAATAAGTTAAAGAGTTAACAAACTCCATTTACAGAGTTTAATCAGCCTGGATAAACAACCTGATATACACCAATAAATGATTTTTTAGCTTGCACTCAATAAATGGGAAAACCAGAACTGCAGTTGACAGATGAATGAGCACTTTTACCAAAAAAAAGAGGGATATACTGTAGTAGGAAATGAAGAGTCAGACTGAACAACCGATATATTTACATAATGTATGTACAATGTATATATTATATAACAAATATTGAAACATCAAAAGGGTATTTTCCAAAATCTATGTTACAATTGCTGCATCATTAGAATGCGCTAACATCTACAAGTTTTTGTCTTCTCTCGATTTTGATTTTTTTTCCTGTTGGTAGGGGGAACTGCACCAGGGAATGTTAATCCTGTGCCATCACTTCAACTAAACAAGGTTCATCATATATTACCAGAAAAGGGAACGAGATTTAACAAATTAATTTATAAAGTCTAGCAGTTAATATTATACACATGTACTTCTGTAAAACAAATAAAATGGGAAGAGATAATAGGATAAATTACCTCCAGCTGCCATTCCAGTAGCAGCAGCAAGAGCCTCCAAAAGGCCAACAGCCAAGAATGGACCTTTTGGCATGGAAAGCATCTCATCCGTAATAATGCCAGCATGGTATCGAATACACATGACAGAGAAGTACACAACTACATACCTGAAAACAAAATAAATTAGAAGTTAACCATGTGGATTTTCATGTGACCCACAGTTGCCAAAGGCAATGCATTATGTCTTCCATTTAAGTAATGCTACCCCTTAGATCTCCAGTAGGTAAACATTAATTAATATTTAATACTGGTAATAAGTAGTAAAAAATCAAAATCAAAAGGAAATAAAAGGAGAGAAATATAACTACTACAATAATTTAGATCTCATAATATTCACATGCTATAGATTATAAATCATATCCCTCATAATTTAATTTTGTAAATTATTTCTTTCGACTTTCCATTAACTATTTCACAATTCTTAACCAACCATTAATTTTTACCACAAAAATTAATTATAATTGTAGGAGAGGGTTATAGAGTGACCTAAGACTGATTAGTCATTAATTACATGAGATCAAGGTGAGTCAATCAATTTGTGGTAGAAGAAAAGGCAACTATGTCTTCCTTTGAGTCAAATTTGTAAAGAGTCAAGGAGTCATTTAAACAGTTGGATCGGTACCAAGTGGTACTGGGCTGGTACTATGTCAGTAATGGGCTCAATATCCTCAAATTCTGTGCAGGCGATCCCCTGGCCAGCCATTGTTCTTGGACAAAACTAACATTACCTACTAAGACTCATTCTTCTCAAAATCCAATCAAAGGTAAGCCTAGATAGTGGATAAGTTTTCTTCTCTACTCTAACATCAAGATGAAATCAACCTGGTAAAGAGATACAAAGACTGGCTCTTTTAATTTTTGCATCTCTCACTCTAAAAATCAATGATAATTTCTTTCTCATATTTATAATAAAAAAAGTAAACATTTATCAACTATAATTTTTAAAAACTTCTCAAAATATATTAACAAAAAGATAAGGTTGAAATATCTAAATATGTAGAGTAGAAAGGATATTAAGAAATTGAAAGACAAATGCTTTGATCGTCAAACAAGCAAATATCTTAAACTTCACAAGTTTTTGCAATTTTCAAAATTCAAAGCAATTTCTGAGTATTATATTAAATGCATTTGCAAAGATCAATTATACTAAAATTTGTTTTTTTTAATCTTTTTTTTTATTAAATGTTGCTTTGAATCAGAATCAATGCATAATCCATATAATAGCCACATCAATCTAAATCACATAACCAGGATATTATTTCAAAATTCCTGAAATAAAATTATAAAATAAAATAACAACTTCTATGTAAGTCTTAGGTCCATAACATGACACACCATAAAATAACAACTATTACATCTGAATTAAGCTAGTGAAAACATCAGCCTCAGGGTTGTCCATCTGTATGTCAACCAAATGCAAGTGAAACGCTATATAGACTCTATAGAGCCACAGAGTTAGTAAAAACATCCATATTTTTGGTAAATGCACAAACCATAGGTTGGTGTAGAAAAGGCACTATATTTTTTTCTTTCAATTATACAATGCATGCTTTCATAGTCATCCCCTTCTCTTATGGGGGGCATATATGTTTCTCCCACCTATCAAGAGTCATTACAGTGCACATAAAAAGACACAAGTCCTTGAAATAATGAGTATATTTGAAATGCACCATCATTAGGCTCCCTAGATTCCCATGGCTTTATGCCACTTTGTTGTTATTTATTTCAGGCACTCAAGCTAATAATCATCACCAGTCCCATGAAATCACTAGACTAGCAGCATGCCCAAAGAGAATTTAAGTTAAATTTACAGGGTAACCAGCAAATAGGGGTAATTTTTTTTCCCTCTTGTAGTTTGATATAATACCAAAATCCCCTAATATTTTTTAAAATCACCAAAATCCCTCTTATTGATTGACAATTTATGAAATAGATTAAATACCTCATGTAGTTTATGAAAATATCCCCCCCCCCAAAAAAAAACCTTCGTCGTCAAAGTTGACTTTAAAAATCAAAATTTGACCGTTAATTTGGAAAGGCAAAATTATAAGAATACTTTAATCATTTCGGTCAATTCAGTAACGGTAGTAACTACAGGGGATAACTTGAGATTCTCTGAAACTATAGGAATAATTAACAATTATGTCAAATTATAAGGGAAAAATGGAATTATCCCAGCAATTATAATGGTCTTCTAAAAGAGTTATAATTGTTATATTATTTCTACTAAAGTGAAGATTCCAAGAAACATTTTTAATGTTGGAATGCATAATTTAATAAAAACACAAGATTAAATACAATGTACCAAAATGAAAAAAAAATGAAAAGGTTACTTCTTTAGGTTTAGGGCCACAAACCAAAACTAAAAAGCTTGAAAAGTAAAAGTCAAAGGAGGCTATGGCGATACGTGCCTCGAGTTGATCACTTGGCCCACAAGGCCCACAACAATCATACAATCTAAAAGAAACAACCCCAAGCGAATGATAAACCTTTTTCTTTCATAAAACAATAAAGAATTTAAGTGGCACCACGCAAATGTATTTGACTTGTCTTTTCACTAACTTTTAGTCCATGGATTTTATTGAAACTGGACCCACCAATGCTGCACCAACTTGTCTTTTTATTCCATTATTTTACTTGTATCACTGTACCCCTTCCTGGAATCTTTTAGAGCTTTTTTTTTCTACATTCTTTCTACTTCCGTAGAACAAGAAAACTGGATCCAGGACTTGGGATAAAAAATGCTACTTCAATGTACAAAAAATATATATATTAATTCAACTTAATAATATGTCAATCAATCTAATAATTAAATCAATAACATTAAAAAACTACAAATAAAATCCTTCTTAGACGCCACAGTTGCAGTAATGTTTATAAATTCCTTAACATTATATGAATGAGATTGTAAATTTAAATTTTATCTAATCCCTCCAATTCTTAATTTGTAGTTCAAGAATCAAAATATTAATTTCTAGGAAAAAGTAAAAGGTGAATTACTATTTCAAAATCACCCATGTTTAAATCTAAGCTTTTTCTTTTTTTTTTTTCTTGGATTTCTACTAATTGGAAATTAAACCATTAATGATAATGAAAGTAAAAATTAATGGATTATGTATATCGTACAAGTTGGTGGTGCCCCACCCGCGGCTACTCGTGAATGTCATGTATAGAGAGTGAGGCAGTAGTTTGATGAGCCTCTAGAAAAGGACAAGTAGACATTTGCAGAGACATGATTCTAGGTGTCTTGGCCGCTTGTGAAGAAACAAGCAGCCAATCTGGATCCAAAGTTCCAAAGTTCTCATCCAATTTGAAAAACAACTTCAAGTTTCCGAAAAGGAAAGACAACAGACCATCCATCTTACTAATTCTCTAATCAATTTTGTCTTGTCGTAACCAACAAATCATTTTGCATAGAATCAAACGAATTTTACAATGGTGCAAGCCGATGATGAATTTATAAGAGAGAAAAACTCTTATTTATAACTTATGGACTTTTTTTTTTTTAAATAACCTATCGAGTATTTTACAAAACCTATTCACATTTTCTAGAAAATTACATTAAATACGGAAAAAAAACATATTGAAATTATAATTTGAGAATTATATACACAAAAATACTTCAGTATAGACTTCATTTAATTTTTTTAAGTAAAATTAAAATATAATTGAAAATCTATAACACGTAGAAAACTTTTTTTATATATGTCCATATAAATAGTTTATAGTTGAATTGGAAGACCGTGAAAATGACTAAAACATACATCAATCCATCGGTGGATGTGACATATAAGTATTGATGACTGATAATTAGTTACAAAAATTTTACCTAATGTAGTCAAAATCAAGGCGTAGCCAGGAATTTTGGTTAAGCTGGACTAAAACAAAAACATAAAAAAAAAATTTAAGCGATCCTCCATGGTATGAGAAAATTTATATTCATTTATTGGAAACAAAATATACACCTAATTAGGAGGACATAATGAACTTCATCTCTCAAAATGCAAATATTAATTATGACACAAAAATTATATTACATGCAGAGGGGTACGCCAAAAGTGGTTGAAATTTCACTTCTCAAATGGGATAGCTGTTTCTGAAACCGAAAAGCTTAATACAGTCACTTCAACAACCAATTATTAATGTTGGTGTAACAATTCATGACGATATGCCTGGGTATATTTTTTTTCCTTTTTTGGCCATGGCTTACCTGGGCCAATGCTAATTCCGCATCTGGACAAAGTTTTCAAATCCAAATAAAACACTTTCAACTTCAAGTGGTGGAAACAGTGCAAATGCAAATCATTGTATTAAGACTACTGCTGCGTCATTCAAAAATTTATATAAATTTATGATATAAATGATGTGATAAATTTATAAATAATTAATATATAATTATAGATCATTTTATTGTATCATTTATATAAAATTTTATGATAAATTTTTGCACAGTAAACATTATTCAGTTATATATTAGACCAATGGTTTATATGTATAATTAATGAACTCATTTTAAAATCAATAGCGCATAAAAAATAAAATAAAATGAAACTTTGAAAAAAAAGAAATTGTACCCGAAAGTGGCAAACTGAGCGAGAAAAAAGGGGTATTGTTTGAGGGGAACAAGAGCCAGCTTATATAAAACCCGGTTGCCAACGCCCATCACCACCGTCACCGCCGCCGCCACCGCCACCTCCATCCTCCGATCTCCTCCGCTCTTCCTCTCCTCCACCAAATCCCCCACCGCGAACGACGCCTGCTCAGCCGCCGCCGCCTTTCCGCCCTCCGATCTCCTCCACAGTCCTCCTCGCTTCTCCTCCGCCGCCTTCACCACGTACGATCGGTTTGATGACGTTGTCAGGGCCAATCCTGGCCGCCGATTCGTCTGACCGTGGAACTGCCAGGAAATCTCCACCGCCGGCTCCGGTTTTCTTCGTGGGTGAAGAAGACCGCAGGAGGCGGTCGGACCGTTGCTGAACCGGCGGTAGCATGATGTCATTGCGCGTTGATTTTGTTAAATTGAGAGAGAGAGAATCGCAGTGACGGACAAAAATGAAGTGTGTGTATGATATTATAATATATATAGATATAAATAT
Organism: Nephelium lappaceum; assembly: GCA_021234005.1. Taxonomy (NCBI): domain Eukaryota; kingdom Viridiplantae; phylum Streptophyta; class Magnoliopsida; order Sapindales; family Sapindaceae; genus Nephelium; species Nephelium lappaceum. Next base: position 15,278,899 of record CM038009.1, read on the forward strand.
CTATGTCGAAGAAAGAAAGTGTTTGTTTTGAATTTTGATTTTGATCTGGGCCAGGGAAAAGCCAGTATTTATACGTGTCGAATGCATTTGTGATCATGATAGCAACTGATGTTATCTAGCTACCGTGGGGCAGTGGATATTTGCTTTATTTAATATATGATTTTTCATGGTGATGGGAATTTGTGTCCCCAAATTAGTTAATTTTTTTAGGGCAAATTGCACAAACCTCCCCTGAGGTTTGACGAAATTACACAAATATTACGATGTTTGGGTAACTCGCACGGACACTACCTGAGGTTTCAAAAACTCCGCACAAACCTCCCCTGTCGTCAGTCAACAACCATTAAATCGTCATAGTCAATGGTTAAAATTATAAAAAGACTAAAATACCCTTCAATAAATTTAAAATTAATATATAATATATTTTTGTTTAATTTAATTTGAAAATAAAATATAAAAAATTAAAAAAAAAAGAAAAAAAAAAAAGAAAAAATTGGTCTCCATGGGAGACCAGATCTGGTCTCCCATGGAGACCAACAGTCTCCATCGCTGGAGACGGCTGCGTCTCCAGCGATGGCCGTCCGTCTCCAGCGATGGAGACTGTCTCCATCGCTGGAGATCGCTGGTCGACCAGCGATGGAGATCAGTCTCCATCGCTGGAGTCTCAGCGATGGAGCGATCTCCATCGCTGGAGACTCCAGCTCGCTCCATCGCTGAGTTTCAGCGATGGAGACCCAGCGATGGATCTCCATCGCTGGTCTCGCTGGAGTCTCCAACGATGGACAGACGGTCTCCATCGCTGGTCGCTGATGGAGACCGATCTCCATCGCTGAGTCTCCAACGATGGAGCATCGCTGGTCGACCAGCGATGGAGCGATCTCCATCGCTGGAGACTTCAGCGATGGAGATCGGTCTCCATCAGCGACCAGCGATGGAGACCCTCTCTCCATCGCTGGAGACTCCAGCGAGACCAGCGATGGAGATCCATCGCTGGGTCTCCATCGCTGGTGACTCAGCGATGGAGACGGTCTCCATCGCTGAGACTCCAGCGATGGAGACTGATCTCCATCACTGGTCGACCAGCGATCTCCAGCGATGGAGACCGTCTCCATCGCTGGAGACGGACGGCCATCGCTGGAGACGCAGCGGTCTCCAGCGATGGAGACCAGTTTTTTCTTTTTCTTTTTTTTTTTTTAATTTTTTTAATTTTTTATATTTTATTTTCAAATTAAATTAAAAATATATTATATATTAATTTTAAATTTATTGAAGGGTATTTTAGTCTTTTTATAATTTTAACCATTGACTATGACGATTTAATGGTTGTTGACTGACGACAGGGGAGGTTTGTGCGGAGTTTTTGAAACCTCAGGTAGTGTCCGTGCGAGTTACCCAAACATCGTAATATTTGTGCAATTTCGTCAAACCTCAGGGGAGGTTTGTGCAATTTGCCCATTTTTTTAAGAAGCAAATTATAATTTAACAATCCAAAAATAAAATACGTGCAGACGAAGTGATGGAAACCAAGGAAGCAAGTCTATGGATCCTTTGAACATCAATGGAAGAACTATGACGAGGGCTCGAGCTAAAAGGATGAAGGAAGTTTTAAATGGGCTCATTCAAGATATTTGGGTCAAGAGTCTTGCACAACATGACTTGGACAGCTTGGAGGGAACATCAAGACTTCAAAATATGATTCAAGTCCAAGAACAAGTCCAACAACATCAATCTTGAGGAAATCTTGAGGCTTGGGTGTTAGTTATAATGCAATTGGGCTGTTATTTATTTAATTGAAGTAAATTGGGCCTAATTTGTATTATGAGATTATTTTTAATTTAGTTTAATTTATTAAGTTTTAATTAGGAGGCTGAGTCATTAAAAAGCCCAATATGAATGTGTTTAGGAAAGAGTAAAAGTCAAAGTCAAAGAGTCAAAGTCAATTAAAATAGGGTTTTATTTAGTTTCCAATAAGATTTAGAATTGTATGTCTATATAAAACTTATTAAACCTAACTTTTCAATCAGTTGTCAATTGAATAAAAGATTTAACTTTTTTCCATTGTTCTCTTGTGAACTTTGAAAATTGCATCAAGATTTGTTCATGATTTATCAACCTTGACTTATCTTCCACATTCTTATCTCTTTCTTGGGAGTGGCGTCGTTATATCTTTGATTCTTGATTCGTTAATCAACGGGTCAAAGATTTTCTTGAAATCTGAATTATCTTTCTTGGGGTTGTGTTTCAATTTGATCGTGGGTGTCGTATCAATATGTACAAGGTTCGCATCAGTTGGTATCAGAGCTTTGGTTAATTAATTCAGGTTTGATTTATCAATTTAATTTCTTATTTTTCTGATTCTCTTTTGTTTGCCGCAAAATCAATATCTTTCTCATTCTTGATTTTGCGCATCATCATTATCATTGATCAATATTCTTTTCTTGTTCTTGCAATCTGCACGTAAGTACAAACATCAGCCGCATCACATTGCAATCTGCGCCAATTAGAAAACATCACTTTGCATCACAAAACTGAAACATATATTTATTCTTTGCTTTTGTGATCTTGCACGCCAAACAATCAATATCCATTATCTTTATATGTTGTCTTTCTTTTTGTTTCTTGGGTCATAAATCAATTGTTTTTATTTTCTTTTGTTTCTTTTGTCATTATTTGCATCACAAACATTAACTGCACGCCAACAGCCCAGTATCAATATATCTGCTTCTTGGTGTTTCTTGATTTATCAATTTGGATTTCTTGAATTCTTTAATTTCAAGAATTTCAAGATTCATATCAATAATTTGTTTGTGGTTCAAATCTGCAATTTACATTCAATTTAGTTTGTGTGCGTTGTAGTTTGAGTAAAAAAAGAAAGAAAAAAAAAAACAGTATCAGAAAAAAAAAATCCCAGAAAAAAAAAAAAAACAAAGTGTCAAAAAGTTTGAACGCCATAAATTGTTTGGATTGAAGTGAGTTGATATTGATTCTCCTTAATTGCAATTCGAGTCTTTACGGTTTACGAATTTTTCTTGAAAACAGATTGCTTTCTGTTCATTATCACTCTTGTGTTAATTGTTGATCCTTTTTCTTTCGTATTCTTTGTGCGCTTTCTTTTCTTTGTTGTGATTTGTCAGGGGTGATTATTTCAAGGGTGACCTTGTTGTAATCGATTAGTTTTATAAAGAACTTGGTGAGAAAAGTTTGAGTGTGGACAGGGAGTGTTGAATTAAATCAAGAGTGCCGAGTGATAAACACGTGAGAACTAGAGTGAAACACATGAGGGAGTGTGTGAATTATTTTCTTTACTAACATTCTTTTCAGGTGTCAAACATGTCTTTAAACAAAAGTAAAGAAGTGGAAGGAGGAGAAAATATAGATGTATCATTCATGCTCAAGGCAATGCAACAACAATTTGAGATGATGAACATAGAGTTTATGGATTTTAGGGATCGAATGGATAGGCAAGATGCTGCCATAGCTAGATTACATAGAGATCTGCAAAGGAGAACTCCAGAATTACATGGTGTCAATGATGAATTAGAGGCTGATTTACATGGAGAAGAGTTAGAAGGAGATGACATTTCTACTAATACTAATAAGGGCGGAATTAGAGGTGGTAAAGCTAGTCGTAGAAGTAACAGAGATAATAGGTACTATGGGGATGTGAATGAGAAAGGAAGATAGGATGATAGGCCCGATAGACTAGATAAGGATCTTAGTAGCATTAAGATGAAGATACCCTCTTTTCATGAGAAGACTGATCCTGATGTGTATCTAAAGTGGGAGAAGCGAGTAGAGTTAGTCTTTGAGTGTCATAACTTTTCCGAGGAGAAGAAGGTAAAGTTAGCTGCAGTCGAGTTTGTAGATTATGTTGTGGTTTAGTGGGGACAATTAGTGCAAGATAGGAGAAGAAACGAGGGAACGCCCTATCAATGTTTTGAAAGGCGAAAAGCGAGGCGAGGCGGTTGCCTTGAGGCGATTGAGGCTACCGCCTCGACTCCAGATTAAAAAAAAATAAAAATAAAAAAAAAATTTAAAAAAACACACAAAATAGCAACAACACAAACAAATGTGAAAACTAATGTTAAACACATAAATATCAAACAAAATAGCAACAATACAAACAAAATGTGGATCATTCATATCATCCTAACACACAAAATCATCCATATCATCCGAACACACAAAATCATCCATATAAATCCTAACATACAAAATATCAAATAATCTATATCATCCCAACGACCACTAGTATCAAATAAAGGATCATTTGAACCTAGTGGCCTAAAATTTGGATCAAAATGTAAAGTTGAATCTGGAGGTAAGGTTGCATCTTCATCTAATGTGTCATCCTCCAAAAAATCATCTTCCTCATCACTAGTCTCATTCTCCTCCCACTCGGATTCTTCAGCCTCTAGTTGTGTATTCTGCCTTTTGTCTAACAAATAATATATAATAAAAATTTAGTGACTCTCATATCATTAAATCTAAATAGAACTTACTATCTTAAGTTAGAGAATAACTTACTTGTACTTCATTTTCTCTTTCTCCTTAATTGCCTACTGCCACTCAGTTGACTCATGTCAACTCTTAAGGATTCATCATTCACTCATTCATCATCAGAAGGCACCTCATCACTAACAACCAAGGGATCCTCATCAACTTTTAGTGTTTGTTTCTTTAAGTACCTATGTTGTAATCTTCTATTGTACATGACAAACACCAAATCATTCAATTTCTTGGTGTGCAATCGATTTCTCTTCTTTGTATGAATCTACACAAATGTTGAGCATTAAGGAAAAATTAATTTAGTATATATTAAATTAGTGTATATGTATATATATATATATATATACATTAATCTAGAAAGCTATACCATATTAAATGCACTCCAATTCCTTTCACAAGCGGAGGACGAGCAAGTGAGACTCAAAATTCTCACAGCAAAAGATGTAAGTTCAAGGGTCTCAGCTACAAATGCACGCCACCATTTAGCTGCAAATAATCATTTAGGAATTAGGAGAATACTACAAATTTCATAAAGAAATTAGGAATTAAGAGAACTTGACATATTAGGGCTACGTTTGTACACGGTACTCTTCACCAATGAATATCCAAACATTCCTTGTTTTTGATCATATGCATCCATTTGAACATGAGCCTTAATTTTATCCTCCTCATTGGCAAAAAGTTTCTCTACACATATAATAAACCCCCTCTTAATCTCTGGATGTTCGGAATAATTGTCACTATAATGGATTTAAGGATTCAAAAAGTAGGCAGCTGCATGCAAATGCCGGTGCAACTGAAACTCCCATTTCTCATCAATAATGTCTCATATCTCCTTGTAAGCCCCTAAATCACCTTCAAAGTTTCTAGCTATTTCCTCCTTAGCTTTATCAATATCATCATAAATGAATCCCATTGCCGGCATTTTTTCATAATCCACCATCCTCAGCATATCCACAATGGGCTTAGTTGTTTTCAGTGCATAAGCAACACTACCCCAGAAGCTCCTATCCTTGAATATGATGTCTCTTACTGCTTTTCCCTCTGATTTGTTACTCCAAGTACTCTCCTGCCACTCTTTTGAACTGAACATCGTCTCCAATGGCTTCCTTAGATTGTATATACTTTGTAAAGTCAAGTATGCAGTCGCAAATCTTGTAGGAGCAAGACGAACCAACTCTTTGTTCGTATGGCTCCTCATCAAGGCCAATACCCACCCATGATTGTAGATGAAATTACTAACTTTCTTTGCTTTTAACAATGCACGTTTATGTTGAGGAAGTTCTCCAATTTTCTCAAGTATTAAGTCAATGCAATGAGCAGCACAGGGCGTCCACCATAGGCGTTTTCTCTTTGCCATCAACATGTCACCTGCTTTTTTATAGTTGGACGCATTATCCGTCACTACTTGAATAACAAGGTCTTCACCAACTTCTTCAACTACATCATCTAGTAGGTTAAACATCAAATTTGCATCTTTTACCACATCACTTACATCAACTGATTTTAAAAAAAACTAAACCATACGGATTGTTCACAATGAAGTTCACCAATTGTCTTCCTTTCATATCTTTCCATCCATCCGACAATATTGACACCCCCGTTTGTGGCCATGTCTTTTTTATGTCATCAATAACAGTCATTGTGTTCCCTACTTCGTCGTTCAAAAACTTAGTACGCATCTCATGTAGTGTAGGGGGTTTTAAACCACGTCCATAATTGCCAATTGATCGACACATATTAATGAACGAAGGACTCTGCACAACATTAAATGCAATTCCGTTCTCAAAGAATAACCTACTAATGTCCATACATGTTCGATAACGTGCCTCTCTTTCACCTCCTGTAGATGGTCTCTGTCCCTCCAACTGCACATCATCCTCTCCCCCCTCACTCAAAAACCTATCCATTGGCCCCCTGATTCCTCTTTGGGTCACAAAACCAGTATTTGAACCTCCGGTAGATGAATAAGGAACGCTGAAGTTAATAGAGCTATCAAGTCGTTCTTCCCGTTCCGATTGAGACTTCTTTTTGGCATCTTTAGTTTTGGCCATGTACTTCTTAATTTCATCCTGAGCTTCCAAGCTAACCCTTTCACATGGGGCAGCATTCCCATGAGTACCCGCAAGGTGCTCTTTCAACCTAAACACTCCCCCTGTGATTATTTTTTCACAAAAAATGCAGCGGATATACTTGTATGGTTTCCGTGCATCCAATTGAACCTCAATCCCATACTTCCAAGCTGGATCTTTTCGGTTCGACATTCCACACAAAATCTACAATAAATCGTGTGCAAAAACAACTTATAATTTATAAGTAAATAACAAACAACAAATTGTTCTAACAATATATAAAACTGTCAACAATATACAAAACTATCAAAACAATAAGCAACCTATGAAATGCATGGCCTAAAATGATTAAATCAACAATATATCAAAATTGTCAACAATATTATTCTATGTTTATCAACAAAACAAATTCCCTATACGTTGGAATGCCTAAAACAGAACATGGAGATTGACCCAATATATTATACAACAAAAATGCAAACCGAAAAAACCCAATACATGTTCGACTATACCCATCTCAGCTCACACAAGATTCAACAACAAGAAAAATGCATGCACGAACGGAACGGTAAGTAAACTGTCAAAAAAATACAGTATACAAGCTGAAATTCAGCATTTTAACCAAGACCCATTGTTCAAACCCATTGTATAACAATTTTAAGGTCAAAAGAAGTTGAAAGAAATTGAAAGAAAATTACTTTCGACTGGAGAGAGCGGTCGGCATCAGATCATGGAAGAACCAGAGTTATCGGCATCAAATCATGGAAGAACTAGAGTTGAGAGGCTTTGAGTGACTTAAGAGGAGGATTTTAATGATGGATGGAGAGGATTTGAAGAGAAAATCACACCAAAATGACAGAAAAGTATGAAAACGGCATAAAGACAGTAAAGACGAGTTGATTTCACGATTCTGCAGTGAGTTAGTGTTTTAAATGGGAAAAAACGATGTTGAAATGTCCTATTTGCCCTCCGAGCGCCTCAGACAGAGGCGAGGCGGAGGCGGTCGCCTCACGGCTTCCAAGGCGGGCCTGAGGGTCATTTTCGCCTAAACTGGACTCCTTGAGGCGGTGAGGCGGCACCTTGAGGCGCCGCCTCGCCTCGTCTTTCAAAACACTGCGTCCTATAAACACTTAGGGTGAGATGAAAACTGTTATGAGGAAGCGGTTTGTTCCTAGGTCATACTATAGGGAGCTATATCGGCGATTACAAAGCCTTACCTAAGGCTCCAAAAGTGTGGAGGACTGCTACAAGGAGATGGAGATAGTCATAGTTAGAGCCAATATTGTGGAAGATAGAAAGACTACTATAGCACGATTTCTGCAAGGCTTGAATGAAGACATTGCCAACATTGTTGAGTTACAACATTATGGGGAGCTTGAAGACTTAGTTCATATGGCTATGAAAGTGGAGAAACAACTCAAAAGGAAGGGTTCAATGTCACGATATGATAGAAATTCGGGTTCCACATCCACTTGGAAGTCGAATTTAAGTAGAAAAAAAGATAGGTCATCACAAAAGCCTAAGGCTGAGAGTGCTAAGCCTAAGGAGGGTAGGGATAGTAGTCATGACAAGAGCAATGTCGTGGCAACACAAGGCAGGAATAGGGATATCCACTGTTTTAGGTGTTTGGGAAGAGGTCACATAGCTTCGCAATGTCCTAATAAGCGAACTATGATCCTAAGAGAGGATGGAGATATAGAGACCGACGGGGAGAGTGATGATGATGAGATGCCACCGTTGGAAGATGCTAGTGATGTTGAAATTGAGTATCCCACAGATGGAAAGTTGCTAGTGGCAAGACGTGCTTTAAGTGTGCAAGTGAAGGAAGATGATGAGGTGCAACGTGATAATATTTTCCATACTAGATGTCATATCAAGGATAGAGTTTGTAGTATGATCATTTATGGGGGTAGCTGCACCATCGTTGCTAATACCGAATTAGTGGAGAAATTGAGTTTACTTACTTCAAAACATCCTAAACCATATAAGTTACAGTAATTGAATGATTGTGGAGAGGTTAAGGTGACAAAACAGGTGCTAGTATCATTTGCTATTGGTAGGTACAAGGATAATGTGTTATGTGATGTTGTACCTATACACGCGGGACATTTGCTTTTAGGTCGTCCATGGCAATATGATAGGAGAGTAATACATGATGGGTTTAAGAATAGATATTCTTTTACCATGAATGGGCAAACAATCACTCTTGTACCATTAACACCTAGACAGGTTTATGAAGATCAAGTGGGGATAATAGAGAGTGAGCAAAAGAAAGAGAGCGAGAGAAAAAAAGAGGCTGAAAGTTCAAACACTAATAAGGTAGAGAGAAAGGGAGCTGAGTGTGAGAGAAAGAGTGAAAAAACACTTGAGTGTAAACGAGAGAATGAGAGGAAGAAAAATGAGAAAAAGAAAATGAGTGTCTATGCAAAATGGAGCGATGTGAGGGCTGCTTTTCTAGCCAAACAACAAATGTTTGTACTTTTGTACAAAGATGCTTATTTTTCTAACACTAACCTTAATTTGTCTTTGTCTAGTGTTGTTACAACTCTTTTGCAGGATTTCAAGGATGTATTCCCTGAGGACATACCAGATGGATTACCACCAAAGAGGGGAATAGAACATCAAATTGACTTCATACCCGGAGCTTCAATTCCAAATCGATCAGCATATAGAAGTAATCCCGAGGAGACAAAGGAGCTTCAAATGCAGGTTGAAGAGTTCATAAAAAAGGGGCATGTGAGGGAGAGCATGAGTCCATGTGCCGTACCAGTATTACTTGTACCTAAGAAGGATGAGACTTGGCGTATGTGCATCGATTGCAGAGCTATCAACAAAATTACAGTTAAGTATCGACATCTCATACCTAGATTAGATGACATGTTGGATGAATTGCATGGATCTTATGTGTTTTCTAAGATTGATCTTAAAAGTGGATATCATCAAATTAGAATGAAAGAAGGAGATGAATAAAAAACTGCATTTAAAACGAAACATGGTTTGTATGAGTGGTTAGTCATGTTTTTTGGTTTAACTAATGCACCTAGTACTTTCATGAGATTAATGAATCATGTTTTGCGCTCTTTCATTGGAAAATTTGTTGTGGTCTACTTGGATGATATATTAGTGTACAGCAAGAGCATAGATGAACATGTTAGGCATTTGCATTGTGTGTTTGAAGTGTTAAGAAAAGAAAAGTTGTATGCTAATTTGAAAAAGTGTTCCTTTTGCACTAATAAGATTGTATTTTTGGACTATGTTGTTACAGCAGAAGCGATAGAAGTAGGTGAGGAGAAGGTTAAGGCTATTAGGAAGTGGCCTAGACCTAGGAATGTTAGTGAAGTGCGTAGCTTTCATGGGTTGGCTAGTCTTTATAGGAGATTTGACAGATCCCTTTCTAGAGGCGATCTACCGACACCCTACAGTAACCCTCCAGCTAGCCCTTTTCGCTTAACTAAAGGATCCCCCGTAGAGCTAAGCCGTATTCTTTCTAAACCTTTTCTCAAACAGCGGAAACAAGGGGAAAGATTTCGTTTTAATTTTAAACCTTTACAAAATATTTTATATAAAAATTTGCGCAGTATTCCGTCAGTTTTTCGAACTTTGCCACCCTGTAAATTATAAAACTTTACACTTCTAAAATATTATCAATCATTTCTCCCAAACAACAGAGCCTCAAGCTCTCATTCCTCAACATAACCACAACCACAATTTCATATTTCAATTTATCAACTAAATCATACATCATGCATCAATTTTCTTCAGAAACAAAATTTAAATCCATAAAAGGATATTTACAAAATCATGTAGCGATAATAAATTAAATACATCTCTTAATATCAAGCAAAAATAGAAACAGGTAATCACATCAGCACTATCGCCGTGACTGCTTGATATCGTCTCGGGGTAATCCGCAGCTATGATATCTGTGCCTAGGGAGGTTTATTTAAAAATACAGAAAATATTTGGTGAGCTTTGAAAGTCCAGTGAGTGTCATATAGTATTATTTGAAATTACATTTTCTATAAAAACCTCCCAAAAATATTTTTTTTGATAATTCAAATCAATTCTATTTATCTTAAAACAAGTTTCATGTATTAATATTATAAAACACATCTTGCACGGTTTTCAATTTCATAAAGGGATCTCCTATGGTTGCGGGGTTTTTATTCTAAAACCCTTTTTCTTTTTATAAAACTAGAAATGGTTCGACTCCGCTCGAAGGTGTCCAGCCAATCAATCCGGCTCCCGCCAACCTATAGTGACCCGTGCCTCATAGCACCCTAGTATAGAGCGGAATCCTACATCGCTCTGTTCGGTTCATGTAGCGGAATCCTACATCGCTACAGAGTAGAACTCTGTCTCGCTCAGGTAAGCTAGCTAATAATATACCGTTCACGTGCATTTGGCTAATCTCTCAGACATCTGACTGACATGACACCTTGGGGGTATCTCCCGCTGTTAATATAGTTAGTGACATACTGACACTACAATTATACCAAAGCACGCTTCGGGTACTCAACCCAGACCGGTAATATCTGGTACTCTCTGGGTAAACCATAAGTTTTATTTTCATCTTTTTATAAAATTACAATCTCTTTAATATATATCATTCAAAACAAGAAATCATTGGTCTAATAAAAACACAAAACCATATTATCTGTTACTGTGTCATTTATCATTTAAATTATATTTCGCTTTAATCAAAATATCCAAATATACATGAAACATTCATTCATATATCAAATCCACAAAAACGTAATAAAAATCATTTTGACACTCACCTTAGCTATCACTTCCAAACAGCTCTCCGGAAGGCTCTAAACTGCTCCTTATCGCTCTTCCCTTACTTTACCAGCTTGTTCGTCACCTATACAACATATCTATATATATATATGTAAATTTACGTTCGCGTCAATTTCTGGAAACTCAAAATAACTAAAATTACATAATCGCCCCGAAGTGACCAATTTTTAGGCGTAACTTTCCATTTTTGGTTCCTTAATTAAATCTCCGACTTTTGTTAATCCCAATACGCCTAATTAAACTCATTAGGGTCATCCAAACTCTTAACGGACGTCATATGGGTCAATTTACGAAATTACGCTTTAAACTAGTTTATTACACGATTTGATTTCTCTTTAAATCCTTGATATTTTTTTGGTTTCCTAAGCTCCCAATAAACGTAATCCCACTTATTTTTCAACTCATTTTTACTCAAAATCAACCAATAACCAAATCACAACAAAACCCAATTAATTTAACATCATTTAGTCACTTAACACCCATTCTAATTTAACTCCATTTATCATCACAAACCCAACATCAAAATCAACTCAAATTAAATCCAAACCTCACAAACTAACCTATTTTCGTGCTTGAGTCAAGGGAAAGGAGTTTGAAAGTGTAAAAGGGATGATTTGGACCTTGTTTGATGCTAGAAATGGGTTGTTCGAACACCCTAGTGCAGCTCTCGATTTTTAGTTGCAACAGCCTGTTTTGCTACTGTTTTGACGTATTTTGGCCCCCAATTTGCTTCCAAATGGTTCTCTTCTTACCCTAGTACCTTAGCCTAGTTAGATTCATGGAAAAGAAGCTTGAAAACTCAAGAAAATGGCTTACTTGGACATTAATTTTTGCTACTGTCGAGCATTTGCAGCTCGCGATTTTCTTCTTCGTTTGGCAACCCGATCTGAGTTATTTTGCCTCTCTTCCACTTGATCCAAGTTGGGTTGATGCTAAGGAGCTTAAAGCTTGAAGAAAAGGGCCGGATCTCCTTCTTCCTCTCATCTCTCACTCGGTTATCTCTCTTTCCATCGTGTCTCTGTCCTCAGCGTTTGGTTTCTATTTTAAGTTGTTTTGGTTTGCGTTTAGTTGACTGTCTTGGGTTGTTTTTAGTCACGTTTACGGCTAGATAGGCTGAGTTCGGCGTCGGGTTTTCGTGGTCGTCGTGAAGACAGCTCGCCATCTCCGGTTCTGCTTCGGTCAGGTTTGGCTTGCGTGCAATTTCTGCTTCGCTTCAGGATGAGCTCAGGTCAAGCCCTGTAGTTGGTCTTCACACAGTTCAAGTTGGTTTTAGGCTACGATGGTGGCTGGATTCTGCAGGTCAATGAGCTCAGTCGTGATAGCGGCTCGTCGCCGTCTCCTTCCACGACGGTCGGGTCTGATTGCAGGTCAGGTGCGGGTGTGGTTCTGTTCGGTTTCGGGTCTGCTTCTACCGTAGATCTGCTCGACTTCAAGTTGTCTCCCCCGTGCGGTTTTGGTCGGACGGTAACTTCTTCTTCTTTCTTCTCTTCTTTTTTCTTCTTCTCTTCTTTCTCTTCTTTTCTTTTTCTTCTTTCTTCTTTTAGATCGCGAGACAATTTTCTCTATTTTATTTTCTGTTTTGACTTGCAGTCAATCACAATGTTTTTGACTTCTATTTTCCTCCCTAAACTATTTTAAAAATGACAGTCACGTCCCTTAAAATTACAGTCTCCTCCCTTAACTTTTGGCTTAATTTCACTTTAACCACAATTATTAAAACTTATATTACATTTACTCTCTTTTCATCTTAAATAATAACACGATTTCGTTCACCATTTTACTTTTTCGTTTAATCCCTATTCGAATTTAAATCGATCTCTATGGGTCATTTATGACCTTAAGCGTTTCCATAAACTATTTAGGATCTTCAATAATTATTTAGGGACTATATCTGGAGAAATCCGTAAAATCAAATTCGAGGGCTTACAAGATTTGTTAAAGACTTTAACACCATAGCTGCACCACTAACTGAGGTTGTGAAAAAGAGTGTGTTTTAAATGGGAAAGTGAGCAACAACATGCATTTGATTTGATTAAGGATAGATTATGTTCTGCACTATTGCTTGCATTACCTGATTTCTCTAAGACATTTGAGATTGAGTGTGATGCATCGGGAATAGGTATAGGAGTTGTTCTTATGCAAGATAGGCGTCTTATAGCTTATTTTAGTGAGAAATTGAGTGGAGTATCATTGAATTATCCTACCTATGACAAAGAGTTGTATGCTTTAGTTAGGGCCTTAGAAAATTGGCAACATTATTTGTGGCCTAAGGAGTTTATAATCTATATTGACCATGAGTCCTTGAAGTATTTGAAATGACAAGGTAAGTTGAGTCGGAGGCATGCTAAGTGGGTAGAGTTCATAAAAACATTTCCTTATGTGATCAAGTATAAACTGGGAAATGAAAACGTTGTAGCTGATGCATTATCTCGCAAGTATACTTTGATTTCTATTTTGAATGCAAGATTGTTAGGGTTTAAGCATATTAAAGACTTGTATGTGAATAATCCTGATTTTGCTTCTGTGTATGTTGCTTGTGAGAAATGTGCATTTGGTAAATTTTATAGACATGAGGGGTATTTGTTTAGGGAGAGTAAATTATGCATTCCTCAAGGGTTTATAAGAGAGTTGCTAGTTAGAGAGGCACATAGGGGTGGTTTAATGGGACATTTTGGTGTTAGAAAGATTTTGGATGTGTTAGATGAGCATTTCTTTTGGCCACACATGAAGAGAGATGTTGAGAGAATGTGTGAGAAGTGCATAACATGTAGAAAATCTAAGTCTAAAGTTTTACCCCATGGTTTGTATACACCTTTGCCCATACCGAGTGAACCTTGGATTGATATTTCAATGGAGTTTGTATTGGGTTTACCTAGGTCCAAAAAGAACCGAGATTCAGTATTTGTTATGGTTGACAGGTTTTCGAAGATGGCTAATTTCATTCAATGTCATAAGACCGATGATGCCACACATATTGCTGACTTATTCTTCGAGGAGATTGTTCGACTTCATGGAGTGCCAAAGAGCATTGTTTCAGATCGAGATACAAAGTTCTTCAGCCATTTTTGGAGGACTTTGTGGGGGAAGCTAGGAACAAAGTTATTGTTTTCTACTGCTTGTCATCCTCAAACTAATGGACAAACGGAGGTGGTTAACAGAACTTTGGGTGCTTTGTTGCGTTCCATTATCCAAAAGAATTTGAAGAATTGGGAAGATTGCTTGCCACATGTCGAGTTTGCTTACAACAGGAGTGTGCATTCAACTGCTGGTTGTTCCCCATTCGAATTTGTGTATGGGTTCAATCCACTTACTCCTTTGGATTTGATATCTTTACCTATGGAGAAACGAGCTAATTTGGATGGTAAGAAGAAAGCTGAGGTTGTTAAGCAATTGCATGAGAGAGTTAGGCAACATATCAAGAGACAGACTGAGCAATATAATACTCAAGCTAACAAGGGGCGAAAGAGAATTATGTTCGAACCGGGAGATTGAGTTTAGGTGCATATGCGCAAGGAGAGATTTCCTGTTCAACGGAAATCAAAGTTGCAGCCACGTGGAAATGATTCATTCCAAGTGCTTGAACGTATCCATGACAATGCGTACAAGATAGACTTGCCAGACGAGTATAATATTAGTGCTACTTTTAATATTTATGATCTTTCTCCTTTTGATTTTGATATAGGTTTCGATTTGAGGACAAATCCTTTTAAGAAGAGGGGGAATGATGGAAACTAAGGAAGCAAGCCTATGGATCCTTTGAGCATCAATGGAGGACTTATGACGAGGGCTCGAGCTAAAAGGATGAAGGAAGTTTTAAATGGGCTCGTTCAAGATATTTGGGCCAAGAGTCTTGCACAACATGACTTTGACAGCTTGGAGAGAACATCAAGACTTCAAACTATGATTCAAGTTCAAGAACAAGTCCAACAACATCAATCTTGAGGAAATCTTGAGGCTTGGGTGTTAGTTATAATGCAATTGGGCTGTTATTTATTTAATTGAAGTAAATTGGGCCTAATTTGTATTATGGGATTATTTTTAATTTAGTTTAATTTATTAAGTTTTAATTAGGAGGCTGAGTCATTAAAAAGCCCAATATGGGTGTGTTTAGGAAAGAGTTAAAGTCAAAGTCAAAAAGTCAAAGAGTCAAAGTCAATTAAAACAGGGTTTTATTTGGTTTCCAATAAGGTTTAGGATTATATGCCTATATAAGGTTTATTAAACCTAACTTTTCAATCAGTTGTCAATTAAATAAAATATTTAACTTTTCTCCATTGTTCTCTTGTGAACTTTGAGAATTGCATCAAGATTTGTTCTTGATTTATCAATCTTGACTTATCTCCCACATTCTCATCTCTTTCTTGAGAGTGGCGTCGTTATATCTTTGGTTCTTGATTCGCTAATCAACGGGTCAAAGATTTTCTTGAAATCTAAATTATCTTTCTTGGGGTTATGTTTCAATTTAATCGTGGGTGTCGTATCAATATATACGGGGTTCGCATCACGAAGTCAAGTTTTCCATTTTATTACAATTTACGCCCACTACCGTTAGTTTAAGTCCATTAAAATTAACCATTGTTTAAAAACTTGATAAGTTTCGTCGAGTTCTGGTTAGATTCTTGCTAATCAGCACTTCGCCTATTTGAAAACCCCCAGATCGGAGGTTTTGCTCATCGGAGGTGAATGCTCAATCCAACTTGATCGAACTTGACGACTCGGTGAGTCCAATCATCATAAAGCCGATCGAAAATAATCCCATATACGACAAAAAAAATCTTTCAAAACTCATCCAATACTCCCAATATCCAACAACCAAAAGAAAGAAACAACATACACAAAAAAAAAAAAAAAAAAAAAAAGAAAGAGAAATAATGAGTAAAACCCTCATTCACACTTATAGTTTGCCAGGGACTACTTGAAGGAAACAGACAACAACGGTGGGGCCTGAAGAAGACGCCAACGACACGAAGGAGAGAGAAGGAGACTTGAATGGCCGACTACATAGAGGAGAGAAGAGAATTGAAATAGCCAATAACAATGAAGAGGACTGGCTTCGACGACGATAGCAGTTTATCATCTTAAGACGACGACGACGACGAAGATATGTAACTTGAACGAGGACGGCAACAGTGTGTTAGAGAGAGAAAATGGATGAGAAAAGGGAAGGGAGAGAAAGGAAGAATATGAAGGTTTAAGTTGAGAGGGTTGTTAACCGTGAGTTTTAAATATGGTGAAATAATTTGGTCAATTGTTGTTCACACCATCACATGGCTAGAGACATATGATCTACCATTCATTGATTTCCATTGTTCTGTTCAACCTTTATATTTCGCATCATTTATTATTACAATCAATTTATTAACTTCAGCGTCGAAGTGTCTTTAGTTGGCACCACACCAGTGCCAGGATCACCTCGTTTTTTGTTTAATTTGTGTAGGACACAGATTATCAGGTCTCAAGAAAGTCGACCAAAGAGGCCTGCTCAGGGTTAATATACTATAGTTATAACCTCACTACGATACTCATAATATTACATGAATATTACATATTACTGTTTAGCAATAATTGTCATGTATACAAGAAAAACAATTACATTGCAAATCATAATGGCCTTCAACAATCCTTGCTTTGCTCATAATTTATGCATTCTGTCAATGAAACACATCTCTAAATTCTATACTTTTGTATCTAGACTTTATAGTTGTGCCTCTTTTATTACTACATCTTTTCTTCTTCTGTTTCCATCATATGTGATCATACCTTATTTGCTTCCGGTTCCCAACATAAGTAGTATCTACATTGTCTCTTCTCACAGTGAAAATACAATTTTTTTGGTTTTTTTGTAGAATCCGATATCTTCATACTTGCCCTATTTTCACTGTAACATCTTCTATTTTTAAACTTGATTACTCCTTCATTAATATTGCATCTTGAGCTTGAGTTCGCTGTTGATTCCATTTTTGTGGTTGTTATTTTTCTAGTCATTGTTTTTGAATCAGTTAGTGGTACTTTTGAATATGTTTTGAGAGAGAGATTTGAAAAGAATGAGAGTTTGGTGAGAGAGAATATGTTTATTTTGGTGTGAGGTGTCTATTTTTTATGAAAATTATCCAACGGGGTGGCTTTTTATATGTATACAAAAGAGTTGTTGTGCATGCAATAATCATATGAGGTAGTTTGGTCATTCCAATTAAAATATCATAACAAGGAGCAATGCATTTGTTTTCACTCTACACGTGTCAAACCCGCTTTTCTGTTAACAGCGTGATGGCATGGGGTATTTTGGATAAAAATCAAACTATTCTAGGAAAACAACATATTGTCAAACATGAAGGGTTTTTAGGATTTTCCCAAATTAAAAACCAATCTCTTTAGACTAGAAAGGACTAATATGTCCTTATGATTCTACTTATAATTGTGCAATGATACTTTTTTAAAAAGAAAAAATTTACAATGATACTTGATTGTAAGAATATAATTTGGTTCTGGGTTAATAGTAAAAATATACCCCAACGGAGTGGCACCAACCAAAATCGACAACTTTTATTTTGTTTTTCTAGAATTTTCTTTTCTATTTTAAATTACATTTCAAAATATCATTTTATCCTTGATCATTTGGTTAATCGAAAGTAAGACAAAACGACAAAGGGAATAGCACTATTACAACTAATTATATAATTCATTATTTCATAAATTTTAAATAAAATTGTGTCAAAATCAGTTTATTTCATGATCTACTACTTAAATAATTAGTTTTGAAAAGTTAATTAGAGGTTGTTATTTGAGAGACCAACTCCTAATCTTTGGAATATAATACTTTTGTTTTATTAATAGAAAGATTGTAATGTTTTCTTATATTTATAACATTATTTTTTTAAATACATCATAATATTACTTTTATTTAAAAATAAAAATTTAAATAAAACTGGAATATCACAATTTAATATAAAAATGTTATTAAATTGTAGATAATTTAATATTTTATTTTAATAAATTAAATATTTCAAAAATAAATAACTTCCATCGCAATGGCTAATGGATGCTAAAGGGAAAACCAACATCTTTCGGCTATGTCGATGTTGTCAGATAAGGTTGGTTTTCCTAGGGGTGGCAATATGGATCACAGCACGATGGGTCGACACGAATTCGTGAAAAATAAATGGGTATGAGTTAGAGTTAAACGAATTCGTGTCGTAATTATGTCGACCCATTTAACCCGTTTATTAAACGAATCGAATTAGGTTTGCTTAAACGGATCGCGAGTTGATACGATTAAATTAAAGATAAATTTATAATATTAAAAATTTACAGGGGTTAGCATGTAATTATACATATATATATATATATAAACATTAACCATAACTAAACCTAATCCATTCCATCTCAAAATTTTAGCAGCCACCACTCATTTTGTGACTTGGTCTCTACTCACACAGCAACACCCGACGTCGACGGTATACACCCGTAGCTCCTCCCATTCTCTCACCACATCCGACAACAGCGGCAGCTCTTTCCTTTCTTCCACCACACCCAACGGCAGCAGCAACTCCTCCCCTTCTCCCACCACACCCAATGACAACTTATCTTCTTCTCCCACCACACCCGACGGCAACTGCTTCTTCCCACGGTCACCAGTTGCAGCAACTCCTCCCCTTCTCCACTGCCACACCACACCCACAACAGCTTCTTCTTCCCATGGTCACCGATCGCAGCAGCTCCTCCCCTTCTCCACGGTTGCACCACACCCACACGACAACTCCTTCCCACGGTTATCGGTCGCAGTAGCTCCTCCCCTTCTCACACACCCATACGATTGCACCACACCTACACAGTAGCTTCTTCTTCCATTTTCAACCCGTTCACTAGTTGTATTAGTAGTCATTTTATATTTACATAAGATATTATGATATTTTATATTTTTAATTATGTAATCTACTTTTAAAAAGTTAATTAAGTTATTTAAATGTGGGTTTATACTTTATAGTTTATATCTAGCATAGAAGGGAAGGATTCGATTATTATTATTTTTTTATAATAACAAATTCAAAACAAAATGTTAAAGACTTATCTGGCATATCCAGATCACAAAAGAAAAATCAAATTTTCTTTTATGATAGATTTATAATATTTAGTTTATATCTAATGTTGTTGTTTTTTTTTTTTTTTGATTTTTATGTAGGTTGGAGGTCCCCTTAGAATCAAAAGGGGAAGAATTTAAATTATAAAATTTTGTGTTGGAGAATGATAGTGTTAAGTAATTTTAATTTCTATGGATTTGTATTGAGTTAGAGCATGATTTTATTTTGTTATGGTTTTTAAATATGGATAATATGGAATGTTATGTAGTTGATTTAATATGTTGGTTTTTATGTGTTGAATTAGGTGGTTAGTTGTGAATTATTTATTTTATTTTGTTTAAAATATTATTTAAGTTAAACGAATTAAACGAATTAAACGGGTTAAACGAATTAAATAGATTAAACGAGTTAAACGAATTAACGGGTTAACGGGTTAATGAGTTTGGATCCTTTATGATTTTATTAATAAACGAATTAATCGTGTTGTGTCGTGTCATTTGTTTATAAACAAATTCGTGTCGAATCTAAAAATATCAACCCGTTTTATAAACGAATTCGTGTCAAATTGGTCGAATTCATAAATGAATCGAATCGAATCGAATACAGTTCAACCCGACACGCCAACCCATTTTGCCACCCCTAGTTTTTCCTCCAATAATGGAGGTGGTTTGGCCTCCTCCATTCGCACGAGGCCCCCTTGCTTTTGGCATGGAGGAGTGTATTCTCCATCGTTGAAACAATATCGGTCCTTCTTGAATGACCAATAAGACCTTCTAGATTGCTAAAGCATGATAGAGCTTAGCTTTGGACTTGGAACAAAGGTCGAGCCTCCGTCATTAGAAATCCATCGATAAATCTTGCCTCCTTCATCATTAGCAATGGATATGTCCACATCCGACAACATTGACGTTAGGTTTTGCTTACGTCATCAATAGGGGATAGATTCATTGCCATCATTTTTTTTATTTTTATATAATTTTTATTATTTAAATTTTTATCATATTATTATTTAGTTATATTACTGTTTAATAGACAATTGTTGTGTAATTTTTAACCATTCTTCACTTATATAATAATATTCATTTTAGTTATTTATTACATCCAGAACCCGCGCACCCTGCTTCCAAACCCATTGTAATGGCTACTTGCACCCTACTTGTCATCCCTATACCACCAAAAACAGATCTACATCGATCTGGTTTCACAAAACCGTATTGATGTCAATCGAGTTTTGGTGGCATAGGGGCGATGCGTGGAGCTGGCATGCTAGAGCTAGGTTTTTTGGGGTTCTACTTTGGGTCAACTTTCATAAATTTGATAATTTTACGGTTTTTTTTTTTTATTATTATTATCTATCATAAGATGCAAGCAACATCTCACCATTTTGTGAGATGTTACCACATTTCAAGATGGACAACTATTTAAAAAAAAAAAAAAAATCCTCAAAAATAGTAAATTTATTTATTTTTTGTTAAATGTTGTCGGAAATCAACTTGTGATCGCGGTGACAGGGTGCACAACACCGATCCCATCCACACTAACAAATCCTCACCACTATCAGTGCTAAAAAAATTGTCCACGTAATCTCCCACATGATAACTTAGGTGCACCCTACCCCACGTTTACCGAATATTTCGTACCACAAATTGTGGGTAATTATAAAATCTGCCGCAACCACAACTGTTTATTATTATCATTTTTTTAACTTTATGCATCTCCATTTTTTCACCTGTTTGTCTCTATATTTTTTTTTTTTTCTTGGTTTCATCTTCCATAAATCCCCATTTCACACAAAAAAAAAAAATTAAGGTTGCATCAATTTATCTATTTCCATTTAATTGGCTTTTTTCTTCTTTTGCTTTCTATAGTTTCTCATTCTTGTCTCTCAGTCAATGTTTTATTTGTTTTTTACATTAAAAAGAAAAAACAAAAATCAAACAACTAAGTAGCCACCACTAACGGGAAAGCGTAAATTCTTCTTCTTTTATTTATTTATTTATTTTTTGTTTAAAAAGTCTTTTAATTTAATTTTAGTTTGATGCAGGGTACGTAGAACAAGAAAACAGGTAATTATATTTATGATAAAAAAGACAAAGGAATCACTCACCTCGCACTCGCGAAATCACTCAACATAATCAAGATGCTTAATTTGAAAACTCCAAAATCCACAAGAGACTTCAAAATAAAACTCAAACTCTCCTACGTAGATTTTCATTAAGCAAATATATATATATATATATATATTAATCACATCACCGTTTTCAACATTATTTATAGAGATGTATTCAATTTATAATTTATTAAAATTTAAAATGTTTTAAAAGTTTGGATGTATTCAATCTATATTTGAATTGAATGAATTGAAATATAGATGTATTTAATTCATATTTGTATAATATCCATTAAAATCTAGATTTATTCGATTCAGATTTGTATGAAATCCAATAAAATATAAGTGTATTAAAAAATCATTGAATTTATATATTTTATTTAAGTGATATATTTGAATAAAATTTAAAGTGATTTTTATATATTAAAAAAAAAACGAGTTTATAACGAATCTTATAATTTTCCTAAAGATTTTATTAGATTTTTTAAAAAATTCTAAAAAAATTAACATAAAGTGTATATAATCTATGAATTGTACCAGTATCTTTCGTTAAAATAAATCAATTAAACTTTAATAAACTCTATATTAAATACAACGAAACAATTCGGAGTGCCCAAAAAGAAATCAGCTATATTCCTTGTACTTTAGTCAAACACTTCTACATCTTTCTAAGCAATTGTAACTCACAAAGCAATTAAATAGGTCTCAAAATAAACAAACCATTTATGAGAGCAAATTCTAGAATTATTCCTTTAATTGACTGCATCATACTTATAGTTAAAATTCTTAATATTAAACTTAACATACAAACCTTTGTCAAAAAAAAAGAAAAAGAAAAACTTAACATACAGACCATTGTTAAAAAAAAAAAAAAAAAAAAAAAAAACCATATACGAACAACTGTAAGTTTAAAAATTGATATCAAAATTCCTTCGTAATATCATCTTTGTTGCAAAAAATTCTCTATTATTTCAATTTACTTTCAATTGCATATCATTCTTCATGAATTAATCTAAATTTAAAATGGTGAGGAAAAACAAAAACAAAAAGAGACGGTGAAAGCAAAAGGGAGAAACTTCATTTAGTCCCTAAGGTTTTTAGAAATATCAAAATTTTAAATATCTTTTGAAAACAACTCTTTTAATCCATAATTTTTTCAAAACTCTTCAAAATAATCCAAACCTTTAGTCAACTAACGGTCAAACTAAACAAAAAAATTAAAAAGACTTAATTACCCCTCACAACTTAAAATGACTATTTCATCCCTAATAAAATTAAAATATTACATATTATTTGACCAATGAAAAGCTAACACACGTACAAAATAATATGATTATTTAAAAAAAAAAATTGATTATTTTTTAAATTAAACAATAATTAAAAAAAATAGAAAAAAAATCAATTTATGAAAAAATATCTAACCATTGTTTTTATTCATACCTCATCCAATCATTAAAAATATTGATTTAAAAAATAAAACAAATTATTTTTTAACAAAAAGTAAAAATTAAACTAATTTTCATTTTTACCTTTGATCTGGTCCAGATCAAAGTCATTTCCTCCCTCTCTTTTCCCCCTTATTCTTCTCATTCGTTCTTCTCCTTCTCCTTCTCTTCCATCTCCTCCATCTACCACTATTTCCTCTACCTCCATCTCTTCTTCTTCTTCCTCAGTCTCTTCTGGCCACCATTTCCTCTGCCTCCACCTTCATTTTTTCTCCTTCTTATTCAATCTTTTCTGGCCATCATCTCATCCGTCTCACCTCATCTTCGTCGAAAATGGAGCTGATCTAGGTTCGATCGAACCCAGACCCAGAGTTGAACCCAAATGAAGAGAGTCTCTTCATCTGGGTTCGATCGAACCCAGATGAAGACTCTTTTGGGTTCGATCGAACCCTCTTCTGGGTCCGATCGAACCCAGTCTTCATTTAGGTTCGATCGAACCCAAATGAAGACTCATCTGAGTCCGATTGAACCTAATTCTTCATCTGGGTTTGATCGAACTCAAATGAAGAGTTTCTGGGTTCAGTCAAACCCAGATGAAGTCTAGGTTCGACCGAACCCAAAAACTGTTCATCAGTGCAAATGTTTTGAATTTTTTTTTTTTTTTTTGATAAACAGTTTTATATTTTTTTTCTTAATGTTGTTATTGATGTTGTTATCATGGGAGATGATGCTGTGATGTTGTTGATGATGTTAGTAAAAGGATTTGATGAACAATCAAACCATGAGTTTGAATCAGATGTTTTAAAAAAAAAAAAATTAGATGTTTTTTCAGTTTTTTAAATTTTTTTCATAAGTAATTTTTTATTTTTTAAATTATTTTAAATTTTTTATAGGTTTAAAATCTCAATCATACACGTGTCACAATCTTAACTTTTTATATGAAAAGACTATCTTACCCTTTTTCATCCAAGCTTTTTGTCACCGTTGACCGTTAATTGATTAACGGTTTGAACTATTTTGAAGAGTTTTGGAAAAGATAGGGGCTAAAAGAGCTATTTTCAAAAGATATTTAAAATTTTGATTTTTTTTAAAACCTCAAGGACTAAAATGAAGTTTTCCCAAGCAAAAGAGGAAATAACATAATATTGGATTCTATAAAATAAATATACTCATAATGTAGCATTTTAGAACTCTTTTTTGTCCTGTTTAGCAATTTTAGTTAAGGTTACGGTTGCTATAAACAAAAAAGAAAAAAATGAAAAAAAAAAAAAAAAGAGTGCAAGAAGATATTTTAGTGGATTGTGAATAGTGTCACTCTATAAGTTAAATGATATATATTCTTTGAGTGACTTATTTGGTATATGAAATTTCAACAACGATTTAGTAATTCTCTTATAATTAAACAATAAAAGTTGTTTTTTCAAACCTACTTATTGCATCTTTTTATGAAACCCTTTGAGTGCTATTTTAATATGCAAAATAATTTTTTTTTTTTTCCACAAAATAAAAATCATCAAAGTGCTTGTTTAAACAGTACTATTATTAATGAAGTCAAAGTATTTTCTTGGTTGCCAAGAAACGCTAATGCAAAAGCACTTACACGATGGGTCTCTCTCTCAGGTAGTCAAGTTACAGTAATCAGCCCGACATTATGGACCTAATTTACAAGCAATGCATGAAAAGCCCAAATATAGAGACGGCGGCTTCAATGGTCCATGCACGGCCCATGAAAGCGCAAGAACTGGACCACACTTGCGTTTTGACGGGTGAGAAGCCTCCAAAAGACAAACCTTCCAGTGGATACTTGGCTTGTGTTTCGAACCCATTTAGACAATGACAGAACGGCACCCGACCTGTTACCGCTCATTCCGGTAACCATAGTTCTTTCACACTCCCACGTTCGCGGCCCCCTCTGGGTGTTTCCCACCTGCTAATCAATTAATTTTTTAATTTTAATTTTTTTTTTTAATTTGGCATCAATTTAATCACCATACTTTGGGTTTTTTTTTTTTTTTTTGTGTTTTTTAAGTCTTATATGATTTTATTTTAAGTAAGTATGTAATAAGACTTTACAATTAAGATATGATTTTTGTTTATTTTTTCATTTAGGATTCCTAGAATTTAATATTAAGTGATTGGACTAATACTATTATACAATTTTCCTTATAAATATTAATTTCTATTGTTTTTTTAAATAAAGTATTATTATTTTAAGATATGTTAATTTTTATTTATAATATTTTGTATTTTAATTATTTTATTTTGATAAAATTCAAACTCTAACCCCAAAATCTAACCTCCATAGGACCAGTGATCACTAACTAGTCACCGGAGGAGGTCCTCCACCCTGCATTTGACGGCAAGTTGGGGTCGACGGATCAATCGGTTTCTCTCAATTCTCCTCACATTGTTTTGCTTTTAGGTTATCGTCGAATCGATGGGGACGCAAACTCATTTTGGTTTATGAGCTAATAAAGAAGAGGAGCTTGCTAGACACATTGATTGATTGTAAATGCAAGGAGCTGATGGAATGGAAAAAGAGGTTTGTGGTTGCATTTGGCATCGCCAAAGGATTCGAGTACCTATGCTACTTTTGTGATCCACTAGTGATTCACGGAGACATCAAACTCGATAACATCTTGTAGTAGTGAAAGAGGTCGATGGCCTCCATTTCCGAGCTAACGCCCTCTATCCCTTGGATTAGAGAAGGCCAGTGGCCTCCTCACATTCGAATGAAAAAAGGTCATGACCTCCTCCTTTTAATAGGAAGGAGGTCGATCTCATCCTCCATGAAACATGGGGAGAAGACCTTTTTTGATGACCAATTAGTGACATACGATGATGACCGTCAGTCTTACAGAGGTTAGATTTTAGGGTTAGGGTTTTGGATTTGATTAGAATTGGAGATTTTTTTTTTTTTTTTTGGCAATAACATAATAATAAGAGGTTAATTTAGGAAAGTCATGTACATTTATTGATAAAAAAATTTTCATTAAGATACAAGTAAAAATTTTGATTTTTTGAATAAGATATTTTATAACTTAAATTAATATATCAGTAAAAAAAACAAAAAACAAACTAAAAGGGTGGCTCTACTGTCATCCAAAAATTTCCTTACTACACCAAGTACTTTATAAACCTATAGTAAAAATTTAAAATTAAATTTTTACTTTTTACACCCTTTAAAATGCTAAAACCATCTTTCAACATTAATAATAATTTTAATTATGTATTTTTTTCTTATTACACTCATTTTACACTTATTTAAAAATGCAACTCTAGTTTTTCTTATTTTGATTTGGATTTAGCCGGGACTTTTATTTGTGTTATTGTTCTTATTTCTTTCTTTGTTTTTTTTCTTTCTTATCTCTTGTTCATTTTTTTTTTTCACATTCATTTGGTTTTCCTTTTTTATAATTTATTAATGACAATAATTGTAGTGATGAGACTAATTTTTTTCTTTAAAAAAAATAGTGATGAAACTACATTTGTGGTTTCTACATATGTTAATTATTAGGTTCACTTGATTTTATCTTAATTTATAAAAAATAAAAAGCTACATATATGTTTGATGAAATGCCCTAAAGAAAAAGTGAAGTCACAAAATTGTTTAAAAATAGTGTTGGTTTTTAATTTTAGTGTTCACTACATATGTGTTTGATAAAATGTTTCAAAGAAAAAATAAAACAACAAAATTATATAATGATGAAAGAAACAATAAAACAAAACATCTCAATGTAATTATTAATACATTTTTTTTTCTTCTTGATGTTTTTATGAACATTGCATGCATGAAAACTTATGAAATAAAATTGTTTTCTTTAAACAAAACAATTTTTTCTTCAATCAAAAACTAGTTCTTTTTATTTAAACAAAAATATATATTATTTTTGCCATAAAAATATCATAAGAATTTATCAACATCAAACATATTAGAAGTTAAAATAAGCATACTTGTAATAGTTTAGAATTCATCAAATCAATTCTTTGTTCATCCATTTCTGATTTACTTATGAAAATTATATATATTTTTTATATCATATTACTTTTGATTACAATAATAAAAAACAAGAAATTTATAAAATGATATAATCTTAACAAATATTTAAAAACGAAGTATAAAAAATAAAAACAAGAAATTTGTAAATTAATATAATCTTAACAAAATTTAATCAATGGAAACTCTATCATGTCTTTGATATTATTCCTTTCCGATAATTATTATTTGAAACAAATTCCAATAAATTTCAAGTTTTCGTTTTATTGATTCCAAATGGTGTAAAATTGCAAAAACAAATAAAAAGTTAGAGATAAAAAAAAAATAAATTAAGATAATATGTTAACAATTTTGTTGTGATAATCGCAATTTTCATGTTTAAGAATGATTACTTATAACTTTAGGTGAAAAAAAATAAAAAGTAAAACAAGTAGAATGAAAAAAAAAAAAAGGATAACAAGTTCAAATAATAAGAAAGAGGAACATATAAACAATGTGTTTGAATCTTTTCCCAAGTTGACATTTTTATGATACATTCTAATATCATAACACAATAGCATTACAATATTAATTTTTACATAAATGAAAAAAATCACATAGCTATTTTTTATATTTATTTTTTATTATTCTTAAAATTTAAATTATTTCCATAAAAAAATATTTTAAAAATTTCTAGGTAGGACCTGTATCCTCTTGATCTAATACTGGTTTACTAGTTTACACTGTATACCAATGCATAAAATTAATTGTATGTGAAACAATAATTTTAACTTGTTGGTGTATATATATATATATATAAACATAATAAAATCTATTAAGATTGATCATTAATAGCATTTGAATGACTATTCTCACAATCGGGAGATAACAATTCTTACCAAGAGTAGACTCACACCTACATCTCGCATTTTGTATATAATTATGTCAATGCAAACACAAAAATGATCGAGTATTGGTGTCAATGCAACAAAATGTATCATAGACCAATAATCTTAATTCGTTGGAATTGTAGCCGACTGTTAATGTTTTTGGTTAAAAGTCATAGCCCTCGTGTCTTTTGATATGAGTTTTATACCCCATAGCAATATTCTTCCATCAATTTATGTGAATAGTCTTCTCATTTATATGTAAGCCTCTTCTCTATCTTCGTGTGGCCCAATCTCCTTCATATGAGAGTAATTGTTTGAGTCGCACTACTAATATCTCATTCTGATTAGTTCCGATAATCTCCTCTTAAGAAAAACTAATAATAATAATTCGTTGGAAGTCTCCTGTGTCTAATTTTATGATTACGTGCGGTGTGGGATGGCCCTTTACGATGTTTGATGGTTTACTCGCAAAGTAGCGCGTGGAATGTGGCACGAAAGGCAAGCGAGTTCTGTTTTCGAGGTTTGGCTCTTCAATTTCGTTTCGACCGCGGTAAAATAACTCCCTCTTCTTGTTCGTGTTGCTTGTGGTACCCTGCAACTGAACTTATTATAGTCTTAAAAAATGGTCAACCAACCAACCAATGCAACAATTTACTCCATTTTTAAGTACTTTGGGTCCATAACTTTAATTAGGTATACCATATCATAATTCATATTCATTTAAACCGTTGAAGTTTTAAAAAATATCATTTTTTTTTTCAATTTCACAAACAGCATATGTTCTTTTATTTATTTATTATTATTAGATACACCTCCTAAATCATCCTAGCATTGTGTTAAAAAAAAAGTCATCTTAGTGCTTGGAACTTTTTTTCTTCTTGTGAAAAGTGAAACTTAAGTTATATTAACACAATTTATAAGTATTATATCGGTCGTTATTTCCCGTTATGAACCAATCTAAAAACTACAAATAATTAGTAATATTACTGATTGAGTAAAATAGATAAACCCTGATTGATTTTAGTAGGTTTTAATAGATCTACTACTTTATAAAGTTTCGGATTTAAAAAAAAAAAAGAAATTTCATTTTATTTTTAACTATTAATTTCATATTTATTGTTAAATAAAGTAATACTTTTACCTGAAAAAATATAATCTTATTCTCAATTGACTTTTGTATATGAGTAACTATTCAATATTATTATGATATTCATCACATTAATAATTTTTAATATACACATGTTTTTAAATACTAAATAAATTAATACACAATTAATAATTAATACCTGGATAGGCTGAAAGAACATACTTTTCAAAAGAATGATTAAAGTTATGTTTCATCGGATCATATCTTTTTTTTTTTTCAAAAAAAAAAAAAGACCAAATTGTTTTAAGATTAAACAAAATAAATACACCAAATTAGTTAATTTTTTGTTATTAATTTTCTTTATAATGAATGTCACTTTATAAAATTCATAGATTTCAAGATTTTGTTACCATTGGAAGATATTTATAATAAAATGTAGAATATTGAGCAAAATTTATAATGAAATTATAAACAACACAAAATAACATAATAAATGACATCTAATTAGAAAAAATAAAATTATATTAATCAATAAAAATTGAGGCTTCTCGATGGTAAGTCGAACCCACATATAAAGGTTGTAGATTTAATTCATGTCCACTTTCTAAATTTTAAATTATACTTAAAAATCTTGATTGAAAATGTCTAAAATTATATGTGAATTGATAATTTACTTTTGTTTGTAAAATGAAAAAAAAAAAAATTGACTATTTAGTGTTCTTTAAAAATTCAGTTCCATAGAGATATTAAAGTTTAGAGAAACAGCTCTAACTAAATGAAAGACAGTTTTGTAATTAAATGAATAAGTTTCAAAAATGGTATTTAGTTTTCCAATTAAATTCAAACTTCAGCAGGGTAAGAAAACAAGTCTCATTAGGCAAATTATGTCAAAAAAAAAAAAAGTCTCATTAGGTAAGTATCAACTAAACTCAAGTTATAAAGGGCTCTTAATATGAAAGTACAAAGTGGGGGATACTTCTAATCAATTAGTAGTGCATATTAATTACTAAAGATCAGATGGACAAAAACTCGTATTTTATGTTCTATAATTAAAGGTAATATATGTTTTCGAGAGATGATTTATCAAGCTACTAGAAGCTAACAACCAATTTAATACTATAAAATAAATAAAAACTCACATGTTTTACTTACTATTTAGTTCTCAACATTAGAAGATGTTGTGGTAGTCCCCCAGAGCCTACGGTTGTGCAATGAGAGGGTTCACTCAAAGTTTAGGTCCATCTTTGTATGACCATTTTAATATTTTGTTTATTGCATGATGAACATTTATCTCCATTCTGCTGGAATAGAAGAAATCTTATACATGTAAAATCCTGCACAACAAAAACAACCTCATAGAATAATTGAAGAACTATTTGGACATGATCTGATCTAAATATAATTTTTGGAATAGAATTAAAAGAGCGAACCATTCTTGTTACCATCCAAAAATAGTTGTTGAGTGTTCCTGGAATCATTATTATATGGTAATTTTGGTATAAAGTAAGAGAGTTTTCATTTTTTTCTTCTTGATAATTGGTACAAACCCAAAGATCAACTGAGATCAGATAAGATATAACTTTGAAGCGTGACTCGGGAGAGCAGCTTTCATCTGGGAGTGAGCACCACACATATGAGTGGGAGAACAATACACACAAAGGTAGGGGAGACGGAAAGGGGCGGGGAGGGGAAGAGGAAGGAACCACATTTATAAGTGGAGAAATGTGCATATAGGGTGTAGAAGCCGTGACACATACGGAGAAGGACTGTGCTTTTAGCCAAAATAAGAGAGTTTTAATCTATACTAAAAAAAAAAGATAAAAATTAGAGACCGAATTTTCAAAAGAATCAAACCTTAGGGAGAGATTTTTATAAAATCCCCTTTTAAGTAAAAAATTAGTCAACAAAACCTGTACACAACCGTTTTAAAACAACTCCCAATCAGCGACGTGGCAAATAGTTAATGGTCAACAGCAAGACCTTGATTAGAATTGACTGTACTCGACCCCACCACCACCACCATCACCAACAGAGGACGCTCTCTCTACTCCACACTAGCAGTAGGTGAAAAGCAAAACAATAAAAAAATAAAAAAAAAATACAGTGAGTAATAATAATACATACACTCTCTCTGTCTCTCTCTTTCTCTCTCACTTCACTTTCTCTGTTAGATGACCTTGTTACTACGGCAACAACAATTGCTGTCTACCTAATCCATTTCTCTCTCGAAAGTGAGACCAAATCGAGAGAAAAATTAGATTCAAAGTCAATGTTTATATTTTTATTATATAATATTTATTTTGACAGAGATTGAGTGAGGTAGCTCAGGTTGGTGCTGCATCTTTATTGTTGTTGTTATTATTATTATTATTATTGTTGTTGTTGTTGTTGTTGTTGTCGTTGTTGTTTTCTCTACTCTAATCATTTCAATTGAAAACCCTAGCCTTATTATTTTGCAAGTCCAGATCTTACCACACCGATTTCTTGTTCGTGGATCTGGTGACTCGGGAGTTAACTCAGTTGTTGATGATGATAGACTGTTTTTCTGTGTTGGAGTAGACGATTTCCATGTTTGTCTCTCGAAATGTCGGCGTCTTTAGCGACTTTCGACCGCCCCCGGTCCGGTCCCTCCAATACGGTTCGATCTTGTCCTGCTTTATTATGTTTTACGAGTTGGAGCTAGTTTTGTTTTTTCTTTTTTCGAAAATAGTTTGAATTTGGAAATTCTGATCTTGATAGTCGTGCTTTGGAACTGCATTGCTTGATTTGTTGCCATGTTTGTTTTGGTTTGTGAGTAATTGGAGGGGAAGAGTGAAATTATGTTGATTTGGAAATTCGGATCGTGTATTGATGATGTCCTTTGGAACTGCATTGGTTAATTTGTTGCCATGTCTAGAGAGAAATGATGTTGAAATTTGAATAATTGTGTCTGAGATGGTTGAATAGAGGTTGTGGTTTTTACAAATGGCGAATGGATGACGAGAAGTTTGTGAAATTGGTTGTTGGTAGTGTTGTTGTTATTTTCAGTCGGAACGTTTTGAAGTGGATTACTAGTTTGTAACCGTTTGATTTGTTCCTAGAAAGGAGAAAAAATTGCAACTGTTTTGTGATTTGTTGACGAGAAATTGGATGGAAGGCAAGTTTGAAGTGTGGATGTTATTTTATTAGTAGCATGAGGAGGAGATTTAAACTATATTTGCCAATACTCTTAGCCATTAGTGAAAGGAAGGGGAATTGTTGTTTCTTGCTTAGTAGGGAAAAAAAGAATTCTTTTATGTGTTTTCCGTTGATTTGAGGAATTGTGACATAATTAATAATAAAAATTTTGAGAAATTTGATTTAGGTTAATTTGAGTTTTCATATATTTCCTTTTTTATAATAGAGATTAGAGATTGGTGTTATCTGAATGGTAACTAACTTTGACATTTGTAGTCAGACTGTTGGTGTTAAGTTGTGCTATAATCTAAGAAAATTTATTTTGGTCCTCTTGCATGGACTCTTCAGTCTTCACCTCATCGTATAATATTTTGTTAAAAGAATTAACTATTTAACAATTTGCAATCCCCCTGATACAGCGTTTCTCCCAGACTACTTATATCAACAGTTAGATTGAAAGTTACACACACACACACGCATCATTCCCACTCTTATCATTCTTTCTTCTACTTTTACTCGCTCTTCACATAAAGGTTTCTTTCTCTCTTTGATTGGGATAGGGAACGAGTTTTATTCATGAAGAAATGAAAACGATTAAAAAAATGAACCGGCAGTCCACCTATAGAACAGTCTCAAGATAAAGCATAAACAAAGATACAAGAAATTGTATTATTTAACCACAATCTTCCATTCAAACCTGATGCAAATATAGCTGTCTTTGAATACTTTATGAGTAGATGGAAATAGAGAAGCTAAAAAAATAAGTCTTATTTCATAAAAAAGTTGCTGTCCTTCTCTTAAACTTCATAATTAGAAGCCGTCAAAACTGCAATATGAAAGGAACTTAAAGGACCTTAGCTTTCTTTCTGTTCTTAAAAACTTCAAAAGTTCCAACAAAAAGGAAACCAGGACTGTGGATCCACTTCAAACCCACCGCCAAAACAACTTATCCCATAATTTGCTTAATTTGCTGCTGTTGAATGGTGGAGGAAACGATGATTCGGATCTTCTTCAAATTTCTTTCACATGACACACAAAGAAGGAAATAGATAAAAATTCTTTTTGAACAATAACATTCCCTCCCTTGCTCCCTCCCTCCCTCCATGTTGTTCTTTCTTCTCTTCGTTTTATTGGATTTCTATCTCTCTCTCTCCCAAACACCACCCCGCCCTACCCCCCACACCACCCCACCCCCCCTTTTCTGCTTGCCTCTCTTCCAAATTTATACCTTTGCATTAGCAAAAAGTGTTATGATATTGACATAAAACCATCATAGATGACATTTTTTTTTAATTGAATTTTTTCTTTAATTGAATTTTTTTTTTAATAATTTAGTAATTTTGTATTAGCATGATCTGCATTACGTATCTAAAAGGATCAGTAAAAATGTTTTGTTCACATTTCATTCAACGAAGATACAAAATTTAAACTTATTCCATAAATTGTTACAATACAATGATACATACATCGTTATAGTATCATATATTTAGATGATATAGTTCATAATTCAACACATATAAAAGATCATCCCTTAAACTAATTTTAACACACTGGACATTATTATGCCAAATACATGGTCAATAACTGTTATAATCAACCTAAGTAGATGAAGGGCCGTTTGAATAATTTGCTTGGATGCTATTTTTTGAATCATTTTTGCCTTAAGGACTGGTGTGAAATTATTAAGTATTTGTAATGAAAATATTGCATTAAAGAAAAAGGATAGAAATTGAGGTCATATATGGATTTGATTCAATTCCAGTGTATGAATTATTCAATATTTTTCTTAAAATTCTAGGCTATACATCTGGAAGAGAAGAGATGAGCATAAGAGAGAGAGAGAAATTTGGTATAGGAAAGAGAAGAATAACATGAGAGAGAGAATGTTATGGGGATAAAGAGATCTAGAGAGCATTAGAAAGAATGAAAAGGGAGAGTCTTGTGCTGTTGCAGAGTAACTTCTGTTTTATTTTTATGAAATGAATTTAAAAATTGATGTCAGACAAGAGTGATTTGGATGAAAAGCTTTAGTAAGGGAACACAGAAAACAATGTGTTTTGAGGGTGTGTGTTTGTGTGTTTATGTATAATTACTAATATTTGGAATAAATTTAATTGTTTATCATCCAAAACCTACTTAGGTAGCGCCATTGTTCGTAAATACGGCCGCGTACGGCCATATATACTCTGGTACGCCCGTATCGACAGTGAGATGTACTGGTACGCCCGTATCGGAGTCGGAAGATGACAAAATCCGTCTCCTGCATATGAGACGACCATATATGGTCGTCTCGAAACAATACGGCTGTATATGGGCATATATGGCCGGTCGGGTAAACTTTTTCTTTTTAATAAAATCAGGTGTATAAATCGAAAAACCCTCGAATCCCTCAAACCAGACACGATCGGCACTCCTCTGTCTCAAATCGACACTCCTCTCTTCTCACCGGCTATTGTAACTTCGATTTCCGGCGTGATATCGGCGACGACATATCTGGCGAGCGTCGCACCTGAGCGGAAGAAAAGGGGAAGAAGAAGAAGAATGGATGGCAGCAGCAGATCTGGTGAAGAAGAAGAACAGATGGCGGCGACGGCAGAAAATGAAAACAAGAAGAAAAAGGGAAGAAGAAAAGGAGAGAGAGAGAGTGGGGGGTGGAGTGGAC
Source organism: Nephelium lappaceum (assembly GCA_021234005.1). Lineage (NCBI taxonomy): Eukaryota > Viridiplantae > Streptophyta > Magnoliopsida > Sapindales > Sapindaceae > Nephelium > Nephelium lappaceum. The sequence continues at coordinate 15,313,687 of CM038009.1, forward strand.
GGCCGAAAAGAAAGTGGAAAGTGGTAAGGTTGGGTGTTTAAGATTATATATATATTAAGGTAAGTTACACAAAATGGCTCTGAGGTTTGATGAAATTAACTAATATTTATAATTTAACCCCTGATATTAAAAAAATATCAGTTATATCCTCAAATTTAAAAAAAAAATAATTTTTTCTCAAAAAATAATAATTTTTGTTTTTTTTTTTTTAAAGTTATTTTCGATTGATACGTCCGTATCAACTATATCGAGCGTACCGTATAGTATCATAATGGAGTGCCTGTACCTGTACCGTACCACGTATTTTCGATCATTGGGTAGTGTTTATTGTTTGTCTAAAGTTTGAAAAGATCTGAATGTAGTCTGAAGTCTGAATAGCTTTGAATGAACAAATTTTAACAATGTGTCATTTATGATGTCTGAATTTAAACATCTACAAACTTGTGATAATACACATATACCCTTTAACTGATTGTTTTATATATTTGTGTTCAGTATAAATAATATATAAAATATTTGTGATATTTTTTCATTTAATTAATATGTAGTGAGTCAATGAGTTTTTTTGTTTTTTTTTTGTTTAATAAAATTAAATTTAATATTAAATTAATGAGTTAAAAGATAGATAATGTACGATAGTATTTGAAAAATAGAAAGTAAAAAATAAAATATTTGAAAATGTAAAATCTGTGCAGATTAAGGAAGGTCCTTTGTCTCTAACATCAAGGATATCCTTCATCTGTAATAAGGAGGAGAAAATATTGTTTTATATTAATAAACTATTGCCATAATTTTTGTGGTTGTTTGAGGGTAATTTTGGACGTAAGGTATAAAATATTTTCTTTAAATTTTATTTCAGACACTTGAAAAAACAAACAAAACATTTGAATGGGTTCTTTCTAGACCATTCGGGCTTGAGACTAAATAAGTGTTTGGTGGTTCGTAGAGGAAAGTTGCCATGTTGTATGCAACATCTTTTGGTGACACAAGGAAACTCTGTTGCCAGTTGAATTCAAAAAATGAAAAACATACAGAATATATAGTTAATTGGCCCTTCATTCTCCTTGCTAGCATTCTGAAATTTCAGACTTCTGTTATAGGTTTTTCCACAGTACTTGTTGGGTCATCCTTCTATGGATAATTTTGCACCTCCTTATAGTTATTTAAATTGTAAATGCGTAGGTTCCCTAAGTAATGAGTATAAGTTTATGATAATATAAGATCTAGGACCAAATGCTAACGTCAGCTTGCAACTTGTGCCATGCCGAAGTGAGAGGACAACCACTTTGGGTGGTTCTGAAAATTTGAAGAAAACAACTAAATGTGTTACCAATACAATATATTGAATGATACTGGATTAAATCTAATCAAACCTTGTAAATTAAATATTACTTTTTGCTATTTTGACTTTCGATGACGACAATGCTGGTCCTCTTTGCTTGAATTACTGAAACAAATACTTCTTCTTGATAGAAATTGCTTTGTTTGATTGCTTGAATACTTATATTTTACTTGTGTCTTTTCCTTTTCCTTTTTGCTGATTAATTTGCAAATTATCTCCTGAAACTAGACAAAAAGTGGTTGTTTGAGTTTTCTGACTTGAGCTGATATGACAGGTTTTCAAGAGTGGTCCACTTTTCATATCTTCCAAAGGTTGGTAAACATGTTTATTTTTTATGTTTAGTTTTTCTCCCCAATGTTAGGGTTGTTGAACTTTTTGTTTTTACATAATATGTTTATTTACTTTATTAAATTTTAATAATTACTTGTGGATGCATTGTCTTTATATTTGTTGTTCAATTTAGAAATCATGTTTGTTGCCTTTATCTAATAATTTTTTAAATTGATATCTTGAATATCTTATTGGGAATGTAGTCAATTTTTACTGTGTTTTGAATGTCTGGACCAGTTTGTCAAATTTTTTAGCTATGAGATTCTTGAAGAAGTATGCCACACTATTTCAGATTGCTGTTAGGCGTAAATCTTCGGTACTTGCTATATAAGAAGTCAATGATATCAGGCAGATGATGCATTAATGATCGTTTTTAATATACTTAATATGGGAACTTTATATGACTAAAGCAATGCATATTTAAGAAATAATGATTTTTGTTGTTTGAGAGAGAAGGAAAATATTGTTGCTAAATCTTAAAATTTATTGGGCATATTTTGATTGCATTCGAAATCAGTCGCTTAACTTTTTCTAGCATTTCTTTTTTATTTCCCAGTTTTCCAAAACAATCCCGTTCTTTAGCAACAAATATATTGAGATGAGAACGAATTTTTATTAGAAATCAGTAAGAAATTTTCTAAATAACCTAGGAGTATAAAAATTTTGTTTGATTCTTGGAAGGTGGCTGAATCTTCGTGCATCTATCACTGTTTTACTGTTTATGTAATCTATTCATCGATTCTGTGCTGGCTGATAAGCTTGGTTTAAGATGTTGTTTGATGATTGATTCAGTTTTTATGAGAAACTCAGTTTTATTTGGATTATAGATGTTTTTAATCCCTGAGATACTGATACATATTGAAAAATAAATCTTCATCGATTATATTTGGTTGGCATATGCAACCGTGTAAGTGGTGTTAGAATATTTGATAAATCCAGTGTAATTGTGGACCATAATTTAATTACCTGTTAATTTGTTTTTATTTGGTTCTCAAACTGCCAATTGTATATGTCTCTAATTTCCTTTTCCTCTGTATAGATTTTACTGTTATTATTATATGTTTTATTATATACTGAAACAAGCAGGTTATAAGTATGGCAATATGTTTCTGAAGAATTCTTCTTAAGTCTGTAGAATCCTGGTACTGTGTGTTATTGAAGATTATGACAAAAAGAGAAGGCATCGGGTGTTTCTGCTAGTGTTGCCTTTTATTTGGTACCACACATTCTTACCATTAGGTTGTTGAACTAAGAGTCTGCTAGATCTGAAATGCTTACTTCAAATACATGGATTCCTGAGATTTTAAATTATCAATAAATTTTATTTAAGATGTTTTTATGCCATCCTCATTTACATTATTGTTGATTTCTGCAGGAATAGGCTGGAAATCTTGGAAGAAACGTTGGTTTATCTTGACTCGCACCTCATTGGTTTTCTTTAAAAATGATCCTGTTAGTACCAATTTGTTGCTTTTTCTTTGTTTGACTTGTTATTTATTTATCTCTAGACTTCCATGTCTTTATAGCATTGTTGTGTTTGTGGAGGAGAAAGGCAAATTAGATAGGTTGGCTTATTGGTTGGTTTTTAAAATTGTTTAGTTGTAATTAGTGAATGAAAGGGTTCAGGGGATGGTCTTCAATACTGGCTTTCTTTACAACAAAAGTCCAACTAGAATCTTGGTTCTGGCCGTGAGCTGCGAATAGTAGCTCTCTAAATGGTGATAGTATAATTGATAACTTCCTCTCTCCTTTCTCCTCTTTCCTCTTGTTACTATTGTTTTTTTATTCTCTCTCTTCAATCATATATTTTAATATTATCTCTTTTTTTTTTTTTTTTTCCCCTCTTTATGGCTATGTATCATTCCAATAACCACAACCATCCCTTCACTCTCCTAATCTAAATTCTTTCTTTGAAACAAATACTCAATAATTTAATTGTTGTGCAGAGTGCACTCCCACAAAGGGGTGGTGAAGTAAATCTGACTTTGGGGGGAATTGACTTGAACAATTCTGGAAGGTATGAGTGTATATACTTTGCTGTAGTGGTATCCTCAACAATATATCTTACAGTTTCATCTGTTTATCTTGTAGTGTTGTTGTTAGAGAAGATAAAAAATTGTTGACGGTTTTATTTCCTGATGGACGCGATGGTCGAGCTTTTACCCTAAAGGTGCCTCATTTACTAGTTGAATTGTTTAATGGTGATATCCTTTTTGAGGACAGGAAGTTGGGATGGAAAGATTTTTGGAAAGGCTGTAACTTGCATTTTCTTTGCTATTAATGTTATCGTATGAAATATTCAAACTCGTAAAGTTATTTTTTTTTTTCTCTTTTAATTTTAGGCCGAGACATCAGAGGATTTGTATGAATGGAAAACAGCCCTAGAACATGCCCTTGCACAAGCGCCAAGTGCTGCTCTTGTTATGGGACATAATGGGATTTTTCGGAATGACACAAATGATGCTATTGAAGGGTCTTTCCATCAGTGTACTGCTCCAGCATATGTCTATATAGTTTGTTTAGTGATATTCATTCTACTATCAGCCATTCCTTGGCTATTGTTCATAATTATTTTAGTCAGATGTTGAATACATCTTGTAGGGAGGGACAAACGTCCTGTGAAATCGTTGGTTGTTGGAAGACCAATTTTGCTTGCTCTTGAAGATATAGATGGAGGTCCATCATTTCTTGAGAAAGCGCTTCGATTTCTTGAGAATTTTGGTGAGTGGTGATCTTAAAATTGGTATTGTTCTGTGTCTGGTTTCTGTACATGTGTTTTCAGTTTAATCTGTACATTTCCTTACTGTTTTCTTCTGGTATTTAAAAACCTTAATTACCTCTTTTTATTTTCTTAGTTACACAATTTTTTTTACTTTACACATTTTTTTTTACTTAACGGAAAAGTAATGCGTAAATAAATAGTCGTATTATGTATGGAAGTGTTTTAGAATTTTTTTCTGCACTAAAAAAAGATTCCCTGTTTTCCTGGTTGTCTATGATAGGCATGCAACAACTGGCTGAGGAGGTTCTGTAATTAGTGCTAGTGGTTAGCTCATTTAGTCATCTAAAAGTGTAAAATACTGAGATTCTGGGTTAGAATTTTCTGCGCTGTTACATTCTTTAATTAATTGATGACCACTTCTAGGAGCATTTGAGGTCTTCTGTCCTCGTTATGGCGGATTTGGAATCTTGTATAATTTTTGAGTAAGTTTTAGATTCAGACATATTGCATTAGTGTTGTACATATGACAGAGAATGCAACCTTAGACAGTAGGAAAGTAAGAAATGATTTATGTTTGACCTTGACTTCCCTATTAATTAGGATTGAACCTTGGTTTTTTGTTTTGAATAGACAATGTTATCAACAATGGATAGGACATATAATAGGTAGGCTGTTTGTGATGTTGCTCATCTATCCTATGAGTTTTTGCTTTCTAGGTGGGTTCAAATTTCAAAATGAGGTTATCTAGCCTAAATTGAATTTAAGTTGGTTTTGCTGTTCCATGGTCATTGTGATGTATTTGACACCATTTAGATACTAGGTACTAGGTAGCTAGGGATGTTAAGAGTTCAAATTGGGGTTGGGGTGGCTCATCCATATCCACCCTCGGTCAGACCCCCTACACCCATCCCTATCCTTGACTTAAAAGTTTCAAACCCTCTTTGATTTGGAGGCAAGGAAGACTTTATTAGCATTAGCGGGAGGTATCCTAATCGCCACTACCCATGACCTCTATTTGACATGAAATTTGTTTAAAATCTAACTATAGATCCAATAACAAGCATTCATTGCCCTAACTGATGCCACATGTTAGTTTAGAGATCGAATCAACCAGCTTACAGAATGAGTAGATTGATCCTCTACAATTAGATCATAGAATTGATCTAACTCTAGTTCAAACAATTTTAAGCAAGACTACCTAGAAAAGCCAAAAGAAACTGCCTAGAGCCCTACTTTGCAAACTGCAAGATTTTATTAATATTTTTCAATATGATAATCCACAATACAAACCCTAAATTGAAAACTTCTATTTATAACTAAACTAGCCTCCTAGTTCCTTTAGGAAACAAGACTCCCTTTAAAAACAAAACTTTAAAAAGAAATAATATCAAATTACAAAAGGAAATAATAATTAACTAATAAAGAAATAATATTAAAGTCTAATATAGAGAAATAATATTCAAAACAGGAAATCTAGACAAATCCGGACTCAATCAGCCTTCAAACGGAAGTTCAGCTCGCCAGACCTGACTTGTGCTGCGAGACTTGCTACAGGAGTTGCATCTCGGGATGTAAGCCGCGTGACTCTCTTATTTAGCCTCCCAGATCGGCTGCTAGCATACTTATCATTTCCCCGTTCTTCAAGAATACTTCTTTCCTCAAGAGTAAAAATCTAGAAATTTCTCCACCATGACATCATAATTTTCCAAGGGAACAGAAATATCCGTGAAAGAATGTAGGAGAGTAGAGAATTCATCCGTAAGGCATTTATGTTTCTTAGCTTCTTTTTCCTCTTTCTCCTTGGTTTGTTCTTTTGCTTTTTTACGCCATCTTTCATCAGCTTCCTGTTTTTTCTTTTGAACCAATAACTCATTAAAAACTTGCTTCCGTTCTCTAAGTGTTTTTAGTGCACTATATCTTATAACTTTAATGATTACTCTCATTGCCTGATCTCAAGTCCATTCAGACCTAATATCTGCGGACTCTAAAGCGCCTTAAAGACATTTTTATCATCTAGCTTATTAGCATAAGCTAATTGCTCTTGCTGGATGGCCTTCTTCTCTAATGCATCACTAGCTTTTTCCCCAATCACCACTTCTTTCCTCATTTCATTTTGTATTTTGCGCTGGAACTTCATCTGCAGAACTAACAATATCATGAATTGAAAGTTGTTGAAATTATTCATTGTTTCAGCATCTGTAATGACAATTGGATCATCTCTTGTAGTTCTTGAAAATGCTGACTTAGGGTAATGGCATCAACAGTTGTTTGAATTTCATCTAACTCATTTGTTAGTTACGTTTGTCTCATGTCTACGACTTTTGGATCGCCATTTTTCTCCATGAGTTCGTCTAATATCTTTCGCTCCACCATCTTTGGCCAATCTCCTCTCAATCTATTTTAGCCCTTCATTGGTAGTTCTTTTTCTTTCCTCTATTGATTGGCCTGTGGCTATTGTTAACTGCGTTATGGACATAGCCACTCCATCCATTGTCGTAGAAATTCTCAAGTGACTCTCCTCCAATGGTTCAACCCTTGCTCGGTTGGTAGTTGGAATATTCCTCACTGAGTCAGAGTTTTCGTCGGACTCAACAACTCTTAACGACAATCTAATTGCCCTTGACTCGTGCCACACGTTATTAGGTTAAAGATTGAACTAACCAATCCACAGAATGGGTAGAAAAATTGTTGAGGACCTAACTATGGGTCCAACACAAGTCCTAACTCCCTTGACTTGCGCAAGACGTTACGTTAAATAATGAACTAACTAGCCCATAGGATGGGTAGATTGATCTTCTCGAATTTGATCACAGGATTGACCTACCTTAGTCCAAACAATTCAAGGTAAGAATATCCAAAAAAGTAAAAAAAAAAAAAAAATTGCCAGGAACCTTGTCTTGTAAACTGCAAGATTTATTAATATTCTTCAATATGATAGTTCATAATACAAATCTTAAATTTAAATCTCTATTTATAATAAACCAACTTCTAACTTTGCTAGGAAACAAGACTTCTTTAGGAAATAGAAACTTAGAATGAAAATAACATCAATTAAGTAAAGAAATACTATTAAAGTCTAAAATAAAGAAATAATATTTTAAATACGAATAGGAAATCCAGACAAATTCGGAACCCATCAACCTTTAGCCCACTCCTTCTGCTCGTTCGACATGACTTGTGCCCCGAGTTGCATTTCGTGACGTGACGTAATGGTTGATAGATATGACTTATGTTTCAGGTTGCACCTTGCGATGTAAGTCATGTCATTCTCAGCTCTTCTCACGCAACTTGTGCCGCGAGTTACATCTTGCGATGTAAGTTATGTGGCTCTCTTCTCCAGCCTCCCAAACTGTCTGCTAGCATCCTCATCAAAATCCAAAAACATTTTTACTAACAATCCGTAGGGATACAAAAACGTTAACAAATAATTTCATCTAAATAAAATTTTCTACTAATTCCACCAAAATATATACAAAATGTCAACATTTATCATCCATAGCTGTAAGAAGGAATGAAATGAGAAAAATAATTGGGGTTATGGAGTTAAGTAAAAAAAAGTAACATATTATATGTATATTAGAAACATCCTATCAAAAAAATATATATATATATATATATATTAGATACAGATCAATTAGAAAATGGGTCATTGTCAGGGATTCTGGATCAGGGTAACCCATCCTTTCCCCAAACTGTTAGGAATTCAGGAGGTGGCCGTGCATCCCACTGTATGGGGGAGTCTCATCCATCCTACTTGGGTTAGCCCCCCATAGGTCACTTGACCTGCTGAGGTTTCAGACCTCCTTAATGGTAGGAAACAATGCTATGTAGATAGGTTTGATTTGGTATTTTACTATTTTTCTAATTCGCCTAACTGTGTGTCTTTTGATTTCTGATTGATACAAATTGTGTTTTTCTATATAATAAAGAGGGTTTGCATGTATTTTTAGTTCTAATTTTTACCCTACAGAATTTCTAGACACTACTGTTTCTCATTTAAAAATTCGGAGTGTGTTGTGAAATAGTTATATGTGAATTTTTGTTCATAACTTGGATGAATTTTTCTGTAGATTGCTGGTTCGTTCACTCTTTAAATAAACAAAATTTGTTTCTCGTAATTAGAGAAATACATTTTACTCCTAAATATGAGTTATTGTTGAAGACTCTTTAGTGGATGTTCTACAAGTGGTGCCAATTTATATGTGGACTTAATGAAGATAATAGTTGAAGTTAAAATCCAGAAAGTCAGTTGAATAATAAAAAGAAAATATTTCCAGAAAGTCAGTTGAATAATAAAAAGAAAATATTTACTCTCATCATGTATATGCTTACTCTAATTGTATGATATATATATTTCTTTTCCAACAGGAACTAAAGTTGAGGGAATTCTACGACAGGCAGCTGATGTTGAGGAGGTAGACTGCAGGGTTCAAGAATATGAACAGGGTATTGCTTTTATAGAAATTGGTTGTATTTCTTTCTGGTGTATTCACTAGTTTGCGAGAATAAATTACCTCACCTTAATTTTCCTGTACTATTTCTAGGAAAGACTGAATTTGGTTCTGATGAGGATGCCCATGTTGTTGGTGACTGTGTTAAGGTAATATTTTCAATACCTGATGCCATATGTGACCTTTAGATCAATGCAGTTAGTTCAGCATTCAATATTGCTATTTGATCTGCAGCATGTCCTCCGGGAGCTTCCTTCCTCTCCAGTTCCGGCATCTTGTTGCACTGCATTGCTGGAGGCGTATAGTAAGTTCAGCTTTGTTTGTTTCTTTCTAGTCTCCTTGTGTACCTTTTTACCTGGTTTAGTGTACTTTTGCTTCATACGACCGTGCAAAGATCCTTCTCTGGACGTGGTTCAAGTCAGACCTGGGGTAGGAGTTTGAGTTTTTAGTTAATGGGGCTTATTTGTTTGCCTGGTTAAACAATTCATAACAGTTGGTTGCTCTTTGGTTTGAAAATGTTTGTCAATGGGAAACGAGCAAAATTTATTTAAAAAATGAAAGTAGAAAATATACAAAAGACAGATATATCTGGTTGGATATTTCATTTATGAATAGCATCTGAAGTCCTTATGTTTTTCCACAGAGATATTCATAATGTTGAATGCATGATTCAGTTTAACATTCTGAATGCTGGAAAGCCTTGATATCCATCTTTCCTGCAGCAGGATCTTCTACTTTCTCTTGTAGTTCTAATAGGAATACTTAAAATCTGTGTTTGATTTTAATTTTGAAGAATTCACGGGCATAATTCGAAGAGTGTTTACCTCTACATTGATATTATAAATCTTAGAGTGAAGGCTAGCTATTGGATGCCATTAATTAAACCTTTCTGAATGAAGAAATATTGAGAATAGTACAAACAAAAGTAATAATCACTGTTCAGACATTTTTACCAAGACCTTTAGGATGACTGTACATATAAATGAAAAAATGAAGACTTAGAATAGATTATCCTTTTAAATCAAAAACAAAGATTTGTAAGAGGTAGTTTGCTTACACATATTTCTTTTTCCTTCACCATCCTTTTGTGTGTATATATATATGTATGTATATATATATACACACACATATATATACATACACATACACACGCACATATATATGAAACATACATCCTTTGTATATTTTAAGCATTTGCCTATTGGTTTTACTTTGCTTTTTTTGTTTTGCTTTTTGCTTTTTTCTCTTTTTTTTTCCTAGTAGTCGGTACTTTTTGTATATGGAGTACGTAAGGGAGTTGAAACTCATCAAAACTATTCGGTAGTTATTAGATTTAAAAGTTTAAGTTGATACGAAAGGATGACAACAATAGTTTTTAAGTACTATATATATATTAACATATATATATAGGAAATAGACATCCTTTGTATATTTTAAGCATTGCCTAGTGGTTTTACTTTGCTTTTCTATTTTCCTCTCTCTCTTTCTCTCTCTCTCTTTTTTTTTTTTTTTTTTTTTCTTCTTCTAGTAGTCTATACTTTTTGTATATGGAGTATTTAAGGGAGTTGAAACTCATTAAAACTATTCGGTAGCTATTAGATTTAAAAGTTTTAAGTTGATACGCAAAGATGGCAACAATAGTTTTTAAGTACTCTATACCATGACCCTTTTTAAGCAAGATTAACAAACTTGCCATGTGGCTTAAGTCTAAACTCAACAAATTTAGATAACAAATAGAAATTTTAAATATGATCATGTGGGGGAGACTTTAACCCAAGTACTCTTGGTAAAATTGGCTCCATACCAAGTTAGATAATAGCTAGATTTAAAATGTTAAGCTAATAGAATAGGCCTCAACAATAGTAGTCAAGCACTCTTTGATGAAACAAAAGAATCTTTCACGAAGTTGAAGAGGTGGAGAATTTTTTAGGGGATAAAACATATTATTTGGCTTCTCTCCGAGCTTCTTCTAGTGAAGAGTTTAAAATTTCTTTATTTTTCGTTTTGTTTGATTGGAAGGCAGCTGTATGTTGAATTGATTGTTTATTTCTTGTTTTTTGTTTTTATTTTTGTTTGTGTTGTTAGTGGATTGTTGGTTCATATTTGTATTTTCTTTCTTGTTTTAATAAAGTTCTTGTTTCCTTTAAGAAAAAAAGTATTCAAGGCACTCTAACAAAAACATGTCAACAATCTTATGTTGAACTGAGATATCTGTTAATTACTTTGGAAAAAGGATAATATATCACTTATTTGTGAATTTGTGTTGGCATATTATGAAATTGGTGTAGGCAAGCACCTTGGTTCCTCCCATAGTTTTAAAAGGCGCAAGACGCACTCAGGTGCAAAGGGGCTGTGGAGCCCAAGGCGCAAGACGCACTGAGGTGCAAAGGGGCTGTGGAGCCCAAGGCGCAAGGCGTGCCTTTTCAAGGCAAGGTGCACTTAAAAAAAAAACTTCAAAATATTGTAAATTCATAAACAACAAACAATAATAAGATAAAATTCAACAAAATAAAGATCCAATCATTAATTATAATCAAAATCATCATCATAAGTCATCATCAAAGTTCAACAACTAAGTATCCTAGGCAAACAACAAAAATCATCATCAAAGTTCAACTAAGAACTAACTAAATGTCCTAGCCTAGGGCCTAGGGAAATAACATCAAGCATAAGTGATCATCAAAATGCAATTATGCAAACAAAAACTAGTGGCTAGCACTAGTCACAAAAAAAGTTCATTCATAATGTTCAATCAATCATCATCCTCCAAGTCATCATCAAGATCCCCATCCTCCTCTCCCATCTCTTCATCTTCTTCTTCTTCCTCTGGAAATCCTTCTCCCTCTCTCTTCTTCTTCTTCTGAAATTGGCTCTTGATGTTCCTCTTCTTCTTCCTCAACAATTGGCTGCCTTGTACTTGTTTTTGTTGGCCGTCTTGATGAAGAACCCGATTTTGATCTAAATCCATAATTAGGCTCTCCAACTCCTGCAGCCATAGCAATATTGCTCCATGTCAACCCATCATCATCCGAAAAAACATTCTCATTATCCTTCTGATCAAGCTTCCTCATTAACCATTCATTGCTTTCATCAATGTCGGTCAACATGATAGGATCAATTGTATCACGTATTTCATACCGACGCCTCAAGGCTCTATTGTATTTCACAAATACCAAGTCGTTTAAACGACTTTGAGCAAGCCTATTTCTCCGTTTAGTATGAAGCTACAAGAATTTTTGTAAAAAAAAATATATCAAGGAATGATAAAAGATACATTTAATAAACGAACTGCTTAAAAAAATTATAAAAACATATACTTACATTTTCAAATACGTTCCAATTACGTTCACACCCAGAAGAACTACAAGTGAGGCTAAGAATTTTGATTGCAAATTTCTTCAATGTAGGTGCTGAATCTGCATATACATTCCATCATTCAGCTGTCCATTAAAATTCATAGATTAATAAATAATGATTAATATTTAATATTATATTTATTTGATTTAATTTAATGAGATGTGATATATATATCTGGTGATTTCTCGACTCTCTTTCTGATGGCCATGTAGTTTCCGAATAACCCCTCCACATTCCAATACTTCGGAAGCTCATGATCAATTTGGTCTTGAATCTTAGGATCCGGAACCAACCTTCTTATGCATTCATAGAAGCCTATTTTCACCTCTTCATGAATTTCATCTTTAGACTTATAATAAAATTACGGGTTCAAGTACCATTCAGCAGCGTGCAAAGGGCGATGAAGCTGAACATCCCATCTATTATCAATGATTCAAAAGATAGACTCACACTTAGCCTCATCCCCATGCTAAGAGGCAGCAATGGCTTCTTTGGCTCTATCCATAGCCTCATAAATATATCTCATAGCCGGCTTCCTCTCACCTTCCACTAAGCGAAGTACACACACTAGTGGACCAGCCATCTTGAGAGCAAACACCACATTACTCCAAAAAGTAGGCATCAAAATCACATCTAGCGCCCTTTTACCCCCCACTTCTTTTCCCCACTTGCTTGTACTCCATTCATCAGAGGTAAACATTTTTTTAAGGTTATTTTGCAGCTTGTGCATCCTGCCCAAAGTGATAAAGGCAGTTGCAAACTTTGTTTTTGTTGGCCTAAACAACTCTTTGTTGTTGGTAAACTTTCTTAACATGTTTACCAAACCAGGAGGGGTGTAGATGTAGCTGCTCACCATTACTGCACTCTTAAATGTTTTCTTCAAATTGGGCACCTTGAAAATATCTTCCAATATCAAATCGATACAATGAGCTGCACATGGTGTCCAAAAAAGTGTAGGATATTTTGCCTCCAATAATTTCCCTATTATCATTTACAAAAAAAATATTAGTTAGTACTTAGTAGTAATAGTAATACACATCTAATTTAAATTCAAATTATTTTATTCATAATCATAACACAAAAATAAATTACATACCTGCTAAAACATTATTTGAAGCACTATTCGTCACCACTTGAATGACATTGTTTACCCCAATCTCTTCTACAATGCCACATAATAATTCGAACATCTTCTCACCAGTCTTTGCATAGGCAGAGGCATCAATAGACTTGTAAAACATACTTCCTTTAGGAGAATTGATTAAGAAGTTGATCAATGTCCTCTCTCTCCTATCCTTCCAACCGTCTGATAACATTGAACATCCATATTGAGCCCACTCCTGTTCATGATCTTTCATAATCTTACGGGTGTTTTCCACCTCTTGCTTCAAAAGAGGAACCCTAACTTCATGAGGAGTAGTTGCCTTCATACCTGGACCATATTGGCCCACTGCTTCCACAAAAGCCTTAAAGCTATCATATGATGTAGCATTAAATGGAATGCGTGCATCATACATCTATCTAGCAAAAAGCGTACAAGCTCGACTTCTCAACTCCTTTCTAGCTGTATTGTCCTTCTCATTCAACTTTAATTGTTTTCCTTTGGCTTTCCTTACAGTTTCTTCTGGAATTGGGGGCATAAAAGATATCCAATGGACCCTTTTGTTTTGGCCCTCTTAAAACTAGCTCCACCATTACCAAATGCACCATGGTTTCTTCTTTTACTTATAGTTGGTTTTACTGGGCTCATCATCATAACTTTCTCCTATTTCAAACTCAAGTGGCTGTTCCATATTCTGCTCATGATCCTTATCATTCTTTCTTTTTTGCAAGTAGTCTCTTATCTCTTGTTTTATTCATTCTGGGCAACGTACACAACTTTTAGCATTCTTAAACCCCCTCGCTAAATGTTGTTTTGCTCGATATATCCCTCCTTTCGTGACTTTCCCACAAAATTTACATTTTATAGCATTTTTGTCCTTCGGATCCGGCAACTCAACATAATTCCATGCAGGATTGGATGATTTGGTACTACTTGACATTGTGTTTGAGCAAGAGTTAGCTGCTGAAAAGAAAACAAACATACATTCATATTTCATACATTAAACTTCAATCTAACAATAAAAAAAAAACATACATAACTGTGTATAACAGCCCATTCACATTATTATTCAACTTCAAGCTTTCAAAGTTCAACCACATGATGCAACTTCAAGTCTTTAACAATAACAGTGGCAGCATGATGGAGCAAACGGAAAAAAAAAAACAAAAACAGTAGCAGGATGATGGAGAAAACGGAAAAAAAAAAAACAAAAACAGCAGCAGGCCAGTAGCATGATGGAGCAAACGGAAAAAAAAAACCAAAAACAGAGGCAGCATGATGGAGCAAAGTTGCAAACGGAAAAAACAAACAAAACCAGTAGCAGGATGATGGAGCAACCGGAAAAAAAAAAACAAAAACAGTAGCAGCTTGGCAGCATGATGGAGCAAATGGAAAAAAAAGAAGCAAAAACAGAGGCAAGCAAAGCACACACAAACATAGCAGTGTATACAGCCCATGAAACTCAAGAAAATCATACAAATAAACCAAGAAGAAAACCAAAAACAACATCCAAGCATACAAACATACAAACCAATAATAACCCATGAAGAAATTGAAGAAAAGATTGAAGAAAAGATGAGAGAAGAGAGAAAAATGACTTACTTGAGGTCATTTGGTGTGGAAAAAGCTGAAACTGTTGAGAGGAGAAGAGAGGACTAGTCACTGGTGGCTAGAAAAGGTAGATCGGCGGCCGGACATGGCGGATCGTTGGGCGGATGGCGGCTAGGAGGACGGCCGGAGAACAGAATGGGTGGCTTTGGGTCAGGGTGATGTCGTGAAGAGAGGGAGGCTGGTTAGGGCAGAAATGGGAGAGAAAAAAAAATTGCTGTCACTTATAAGGGAGCCTGATGCAGCCCAGGTGCGCCTTGCGCGTCTGCACCTAGGTGCTCCAGGCGCGCCTCTTAGAGGTCGCTGCGCCTGGCCGCCGTTCAGGCGCCGGAACGGCGCCTCGCGTCGCCCGATGCCCAGGCGCGCCTTTTAAAACAATGGTTCCTCCTATCTATTTGTCCTTTTTAGTGAATTTATTTCTCTATAAAAAGAGATGGGAAATAAAAAGAAGAAAAACACAGCATAAAATAATCCTGTTCTAGTAATTCTTTATTGCATTGGTTAAGATGGTGCATTAGCAATTTGGGTATTCTTGGGAAACATGTGTCTCAGGGGAATCAGCAGCATATCAGGGCTGAGTGCATATAATGGGTGAAAGCAACATTCTTCATCATGTTAAGCTTAATCTTTCTTTGATAGTTTATTTAAACCCTTAAATATTTTCATGAACTTCGATAGTAATTGGTGCTTCTTTCATGATTCAGATGTACTTGATCTTCACCTAATCATTTTTAGCATATTATTATTATTATTATTTGGTTTTTGCTTGATTAAGTATTGATATTAGCTCTTTCATGTTAATTTGATAAGGAATAGATCGAAAGGAAGCTCGGATAAGTGCAATGCGCTCTGCAATTTTGGAGACATTTCCCGAACCAAATCGGCGTTTATTACAGAGGTGCTTGTTCCATTTTCTCACATAATATATTTCCATTCTTTTCCTCTTTAGAGATTGTGTTGTCACCTTTTTCTGATTTTAATGTTATATGATCTGATTTTGATGTTAAACTTTTTGGCTTGATCCAAAATCTTTAGTTTATGCATGATGGTTGGAGTTCTTTGGCCGCGCACCTCTTTTTTATCTCCTTTTTTGGTTGTGTGAATGCATCTTTAATACTGCTGTGCATATTTCAGTTGTATTATGTGCTTATTAACATGCAAATTATGGGGAAGGAGCATGAGGTGCATAGCTGAATTTTTGTCTTTTAGTTTCTCTCAAACTTTTGATCATTTCGTTCTTAAAAAGTTATTTTGTTGTAATCATATCGACTTATTATCAGAACAATTGTTCATGTTCATACCATGTTTGTCCTTCTCCCTCAATTACTTTGAATGTATTGCTTTAAAATAAACTGAAAATAGAAAAATTCTTAGTTTTGTTATTTATACTAAAATAAAATAATAAAACAGTAAAAGTAAAAAAAAAAACTAAGAATAAAGGGATGTTTTCTTGTCTCTGTGATCATAGATGTGTGTGTGGTGTACGGTAAAGTGCTGTACTGTGGTAAAATTCAAATTTTTGCCTTTCCCCATTTGCCAGTGATTGTCAGACTCTTATTTTTTGGTTTCCATGTTTTTATTTATTTGATTTATCATTTTTTTTTAAGTTTTTGAGGAAATAAGTGATTCTAACGTCATCTGTGATTGCTACAACCATTTTTAGTACTTTTTACCATTATGATTGGGCAAGAAAACTGTAAGCTCTCTGCTTTCTTTTTCTGCTCCCTACCTGTTTTTTTGGCCCTTTCCGGAATGTTGATTGCTAAAAGAGCCTTGGTTGAAGATGCAAAGACTGCTGTTTCTATTATTGAGAGTCTTTATGCCAGAAAATAAATTCTCTAAAGTTGAATGATAATAACTAGTACCATGGACATGCATGGTTTAGTTTGGTGTGGACCATATAATATGAAGCTTCTGGATGATTGTACAGTACTATGTACTTGCCAAACACTTTATTGGTCTAATTTACAATGTGCTTATCTTGTCCAGTTTGCAGCCATATATTACAATTATTGTTGAAATAAGTGATAAGCATATAAACACATGGCATGAATGATGAAACAAATGCCTTTGTTATTTTATGCTACAATTAATGAGTTGAGTGTAAACAAAGCGTAAACTCCTGGACTTTTGGCATATAAACACATGGCATGAATGATGAAACAAATGCCTTTGTCATTTATGCTACAATTAATGAGTTGGGTGTAAACAAAGCGTAAACTCCTGAACTTTGGGCATGTTTAAACATGTCATATTGTATAAGTCAAATTGGATAGACTTACTTGATGGTTCTTGATTAAAATCTATACGATATTTGGCATTGGGCCCGGGAAAAAGTTTGGATTATCTTACTATTAGATTTAACTAAAATAAAAGACTATTGACTTCTCCACCATCTCTATGGTTGGAGATGCTTGAAGGAGGCTACGAGGCTGAGTTTCCTCAAGCAGTGTGGTGGCCACTATTTCCTCCATGAACAGAGGCTGGCAGCTTCCAGTTAGGAGGGGACCTGGCTACCTTCACAATCAAGGAGGCTGGCCTCATTGCATCCATTTGTTCAATTGACTCATTAGCACTGTATGATTGAGTCACCTTCCCTACCAAATAACTTAATATGATGTGAGCACTGGGCCCTATGAGAATCACACCCTGTATAACTTATTATGGTGTGTAAAATATTGTCAAACACTATATTGAGCTACTTAGTACTGTACAGTGCCTTTATATTCTGTAATACGATCTACCAAACATCTTATTAGGCTTATTGTCTTTGTATATAATCATGTTATGGGAGGTGGGAGCTTTAATTCCATGATTTATGTCCACTAGGTAACCTGCATGTTTATGGGTGTTGTAACTTGATCACGTGAGTGGAAATGCTTAAAATTTTTATATGAGCTTGGACAAGTCTGTTATATTCTTCTCAGATTTAATATTTAACACTTTGTCACGTCTGCAGAATTTTGAAGATGATGCATACAATCTCTTCTCATGCTCATGAAAACCGAATGACTCCATCTGCTGTTGCTGCCTGCATGGCTCCTTTGCTCTTACGCCCTCTGTTAGCGGGTGAATGTGAGTTGGAAGATGACTTTGATATTAATGGTGATAATTCTGCTCAGCTTCTTGCTGCTGCAAATGCTGCTAATAATGCTCAAGCCATCATTACAACTCTTTTGGAGGAGTATGAGAATATTTTTGATGTAAGATATGCACAATGCTTTTTCTTTTTTCTTATCTTTCTTTCTTTCTATCTTTGTTTCTTTTAACGTATTTGGCAATATTACTGGGTACAGCCGTAGAGGCACTAGTTTAATATTTGATGTAAGATACATACAGTGCCTTCTGTATATGAATCTGGCTTTTCTTATGTCTCTATGTTCAGTGTTTTTGGAAACTAGCGTTAAACTGGCCAACATCGTGTGATTATCAATTAAATTATTATATCTGTAACTTCTTTATTAATGTCTGAAAAACCTTTTCTCACAAAATTCATATAGTATTCGAAAAGTTGGCCTCGGTGCTTGCTATTGTTGTAAGTAACTCTATTGATTCTTTGACTTTATTTTTTAAATGTTTTCGCATTTAAACGTGTATCCCTGATCAGTTTAGGTAAGTAGATGAAAATGTTTCTTTTATGGAGTGGATCAATTGTTGCAGATCCTTGATTTTCTATAATTATTTCTTAACCCTTACTAGTAGAATAGAACACCCAAATAAAAATATAAAGCTGTTTGGTTGTGAATGAGGATTTTAGTGATGCTGATATTATACAGCATGATGATGCTATTAGTTTCTGTTTTAATGAACTGCTGCATATGGATATGTATATTGCTTTCTTGTGATTTTAAAATCTTTCTAAAGCCTGTCATTATTAGAGTCACAAGCATGAGCTTTAGTTACCATTGTTAATGGTGGTGTTGTCTTGTTTTGACTGGTGTTTCAGGATGAAAATCTACACAGATGCTCTATATCAGCTGATTCTCGGATTGACAACAGTGGTAGTGAGGATTCAACTGATGAAGAAAATCTAGATATAAAAAATAATGGTTACCATGATGCGGAAAATGAAGCTGATCCTGAAACAGATGATGAACATGAACGTGCACTAAGTGGAAAATTAAGTGAAAGCAGCGGTTATGCTGGCAGTGATCTTTATGACTATAAGGTCCTTTAATCTCGCTACACAATTTCTAACATTTTATTTTTCCTCTGATAGCTTTATGACTCGATTGAACTAGAAACTGCTTATAGTTACTTATTTGTTCACTTTTGTTTTTTGTTTTTTTGTTTTTGTTTTTTTTTCAAAATAATTGATTTGTTTTTATTATATATTATTAGTTGCCTTGTTTTTGATTTCTAGTTGATTGGTTATAATTACTGGTGACGATTGTGTTAGGAAACTCCACAATGCCTATTTTATGGCTTCATCTACGTATTAGGTTTTTCACCTTGTTGCTTAACTTTTGCATTGATTTCTGTTATGGTATCTCATTGTTATTTGTATTAGGCTGTTTTGTGTAAACCTTCTTGCCTTTCTTATACTGCACTTGTTAGACCTGTTATTCTGTTTGACTTGTCTAAGTGTCAGCATCTGAATTCAGTTAACTTTGTGTTTGATAAGCATACACCTGTTGGCATCGTCAATTTAATGGCTTAATTTTTTGGATTCGCTTATCTATTAAACTGTTGGACAACCATTTTTTTGTTGGCAAACCTACTTGATTTGGAAAGAGCACTGATTATAGAAGTAGGGGTCTTCATAATTTCCCTTCAATAATGATAAAGATTAACTTCTTACTTTTAGATACATAACTTTGAGCATGAGATTTGTTTGAAGTGTCAAAATATCTTGAAGGGAATCCTATGCGCTATTCTTCTCTAAATTGATCAGAATGTCAAGTTTAATGGTATTTCTAGTAAAAATCTAAATGTTTTTCTGTTGCATGCGATATGGATGTGTGTTGGAAAGAGAGTGCTAGACATGTTAAGATTGGAAAAATTGCACTGTTATGAGATGGTGATCTGGGAGTCAAAATCAAGTGGAAAACAAATTACATGGGCTTTCAGCTTGTAAATCTTTTTCTCACATCATAGGGACTTCCCAGTAATCCATTGTGACATTGCAATTTGTCTCATAAGATTACAGCGACGTTGACTTCAGGGTTTTAGAGAAAAGTATAATGAACTTTTAACTGTTTAAGTTATAAATCTGTTATGCCTTTTCTGTTTATATAAAGGGTGTTCTAATTGCTGTTTTAAGTTAGCATCTAAACTCATTTTGTGCCAATACAGACGTTTGGAGGTAATGATTCAGATGTTGGATCCCCCAAAAACAATAATGCTCCAGCTGAGAGTTCAGATATACCTGTTGATCCTCTACCGAGCTCAGATTCTAATGGTCAGCTGATGGAGCAACAAAGTAAACTGAAGATAGAAAATGGGAATTCGATTACGGTGACAGAGGTTTCGAGTGCTTTACCAGCTGGTGAATCCTACCGTTCTATGGGGGAGATTCTATCTTCAATGGATCCTGGTCATCCTCTGTCTGTACCTGGACTTGAATCTTCTGCTGAGAAGCCAGTGGGTAAAGTTTCAAGCTCCAATCTCAGTGCAAAGCGGTCTGCATTCTGGGGAAGAAACAATGTGAGTTTCATAGATTGTTTATCTCACAGAGTCACACTTGAGCTTTAACTTAGGTGATCCTTGTAGAAAAATAAAGAGGAATATTATTATATCCTATCCCGCATTCTGGCTATTTATTTACATAAATATAGAAATATGAAAATGAAATATTTGTTAATTATAAAAATTTTTGCATTTGACCATCTTTGTTGCCTTTTATGCAGGCCAGAAAGACACCATCAGTTGAGTCTGTCGATTCTTCTGGAGAAGAAGAGTAAGATATTCATTATATGTATAAGATTAAATTCTTCTTTTTGTTAATTGTATTAATGTTTCTGCTCCGGCCAAGATTAGAATCCATGTTTGTCCATGGCTATACAAGTTAAAGTATCCCTGTTAAAGTAATTTCTTTTAGTAGTTACTGGATAATATTTTAAGTCTCTTATGTAAAGCAGTTTTCAGATCTATTTTTATTGGTGTTCTGTTTAATTGCTGTATAATTTAGTAAATAGTTATGGTGCATAGTTGCACACTTTTTTGTTATTGGAATTAAGTGTATTGGTGGGCGTTAGTGTTATTGCTGATATAATGTAGTTGAAGTAATTCAATGGATTATTAGATTTTACTATGAATATATATCAAACCTGATGGATTTCTTATAGTAGAAGGGTTCAGGATCTAACTTTAATGACATCTGAAAGTTATGGGAGTGAAGGAGCATCTGCATGCGTAAGAGTCAAATTTGACACAAAGGGTGGCCTGTGTCCTTTGTGAACTGTTTTTTAAATGAGCAGCAGTGAAGGTTGTGGTTGTGATGAATGTCTGTCTCATTGTCATCACACTGCTGTACGTACATGATGATATGAGGTTCAAATGGATTTGAGCAAGTTGAATTATTAGAATTGTGCAACAATCACTTGTATAGAAATCTGACTAGTATTTCTATAGCTTACCTTACCAGGAAAACTAATCTGTCGTATGAGGATGTATAATCCTTGCTTTTTTTACTGTTTATGAAAATTCTCTGACATAATTGAACTCTGTTAGTATTTTATCCTGCTCGTAAGCCAATACCTGGTGAACGGATATAACCTTATCAACATAGTGTATACCATGATGCCTGTTGGAATTTGACAAGATGGTCTAGCAAAGGAGAAGATTCTGAATATCAACTTGTTTTAGCATAAGTTTAATTGTCTTGCATTTACTGTTTTCTTCCCCTAAAGGAGTAGCCAACTTTCTTTTTTGAAATGTTTTAAAGTGTTATGGTCTATTGTTAAAAGTCATTTATGATACACTTCCTCTGTGTGCTTAGTTTAGGTTTTTCCTTTTTCCATTTTGTTGTTTCACATGTTACTGGTAGATTCACTACTAAACATAAAAGGAAGACAACCCTAGTATGCAAGAATTATATTAGAGAGAAGCTACGCTAGAAAATATTCAACTTTTGTATCAATTCCAAAAGTGCAAAGATGAGAATGGTAGGTGGTGAAGAAAATGACACATCAATAAAGCCTAAAGTCCTGAAAGAAATATAGGTTGGATGCTTTTGAAATCTGATGTCACTACGCAATTTCCTGTCCAGACTACCATGTTTAAAAACTTTATTTCTTTTGTTCTTTTGTTTTTTTCCCCTTATAGAAAAATCTTCATTCTACTGCAAATCCCTATACTCAATGACTTATTAGGAACGGAATGAGTAGAAAACTTTTTTGGGAGGCATAGTATTAAAACATTGAAAAGCTGAAAGACTTCATCTTGATGTTGTTTTCACATGATTTCAATCCTTGTTTCATATGATTGCTTAGAAGTATGAATTTCCTAAAAACATTGCATCATAATTTGCTGCCAATTTTGATATAGAACGGAGGTCTTTGTATACCTATTGTTGCTGTGACTGCACAATGCTTCGGCTAGTAATTTAGCATTATAATAAAAATTATACTCCCGGGTAGTTTCTCATATAACATTAGATATATTAGCAACTGTTTGTTATCTACTCTGTTTTATTTTAATTTGCTTTGTTACTTTAAATCTTATTTATTTAACAAAATTCGATCAACTTTTTTGTAGGCTTGCCATTCAGAGGCTTGAGATTACTAAGAATGATTTGCGACATAGGATTGCCAAGGAGGTAGCATCATCTATACTGAAACTTTTTCTGTTTAGTTGTAGGATATAGGTGTTTTTACTGATAGATTTGGTGATCAACATAGGCTAGAGGAAATGCAATTTTACAAGCTAGCTTGGAGAGAAGGAAGCAAGCTTTGCATGAACGTCGCTTGGCACTTGAGCAAGATGTATTTCTTCTTACTCATTAGATACTGCCCTTGTTTCCCTAATTTTACTTGCCTTCATCTGCTTGCCTTATTTTGCATAAAAGTTTTATTTAACTCAAGGCATTCTTGCTTTGGGTTGCTTTCTGACCTTTTGTTAAACATGGTTAGCAATTTATGTATTTTATTACTTCTCTTTAATCTGTAATCAAACTACTTTTTTGGGGAAAAATAAATCCTTTGGAGACAATCATCTCTCATGCAAAAAGCTTTTTGTTTGCATTAAGATGATGGTGAAATTTGATATTGTATGTGACCTTTGTGAAATTTAATATTAAAGAGATTGTAGAGGATAAGGATTAGATGTTATCCAGTTTCACAAATGCTATGGTGTCTATACATGATCATGTTGAAAACCATTCCAAATTACTTCTCTTATGTGGCGGTTGAAATTGAAACAAAAGGTAGATAGTAGGATTCTGTCTAGTTAATTGTTCAAAATTAAACTCTAAAGATGACTTTCTACTATTGGCCAAACAAATATAAATAAGTTGGTTGTCAGTATGATGTTGTAACCATGTACAGAGACTATTTGATTTATATTAATATTTTTTGTCCCTTATGTCCTATTTCTTTTTCCCATTCTACATCAAATAGTGTTGAAAATGACATGTATTATTCTGAAAGCTTGAGTATGGCCCAACAATGTCCATGGTTGATTTTCTTGTACATGTTAGCCCTGCCACTAGATGCTTGTTTGAATTTAATTAAAGGATTTTTCGTGTGGATCCAATTAGAAGCCCACCTGTGGATCTAAATACAACTGAAAAACACTATATTGTATACAATTTAAAGGTTTGAACACAAAATTTCTTGCCCGATATCCAATTCTGTTTTCCTTTTTTAAGGATGGGATAGGTCCTGTTTTATGTCCCAGTTATGTTTTCTTCTTATGTTTTCTTCTTTCTTCATTTTATGAGTTATTTGGAAGGAAAGAAGCAGAAAAATTTTCGATGAAGTCGAAGAGGAGGAGGACTTTTTAGGGGATAAAACATATTATTTGGCTTCTCCTTGAGCATCGTCTAGTGAAGATTTCAAAGATTCATCGTTATTTCTTGTTATGCTAGATTGAAAGATTGCTATTTGTTGATTGTTTATTCCAATCTTGCTTTTAGTTTTCGTTTTTTGTTTGTTGGTGGACTACTGGTTCACATTTGTAATTTCTTTCTTTTTTTTAATAAAGTCTTTGTTTCCTATAAAAAAAACAACGTTAATCCTAAATGCCTAAATTGGTAAGGAAAGAGCCTAAAAAATAGTATTTAAACTCCAAGAACGTAATATCCAGCCTATGTATTTCCCTAAAAAGATGAAAATTTTCCACTAGAACAGTCTTGAAGCCATACCAACATCCATTTTCATGATACCTGACACTATTACTTCTGATCTTAGATGTAGTGAAGAGCCCAATGTTCCACATTAACCACTTACTAGCAGAATCTTCAGCTTTTCTATCATATTTTTTAGCATCACAGCTTGAGAGGATTTAAATTACAACTTTGCACAACACCTTAAATAGGTTGTTGGCCAGGTCTTGATATAGAATTCATTTATTTCAACATTTTCTGATGTACTACACTTCAGAGGCCTGTTAGTGGGGCAACCAATTTTGAATTTAGGTCCATAATATTGACCATCTAGATTAGATGAACAAAACACACGAGCTACAACCTTAAGTGACTAATTCTTGACCATTTCATGCTCCATCTTAACATTTAGTCTTTCTTTTTCATTTTAGGCAGTATTTCAAACCTTAATAATTTTTAGTAGGAGTTTTCATTTTCAACGCCATTTGTTTTGTTGAGTTTGTTTAGGAAAAGTATTTTAAATTTTGGCAACAACTCCAGTTAGCCATTTTTGGTAAATTTTGAGATTTCCTAATTTTGGTTGTTTTAGAATTCCTTATTTTAGTGAAAAAATGACTGTTATCTGAGACTGAATTGTTCGTTTAATTATTTTTAATAAAATCTTTCCTTTGAAGCAAATTTTACCGTCGATTTGACTATTTATCTCTTTTGTTTCGTCATTTTCTACTTGATGTTCATGGAATCACGGGAAACTTCAAATAGATTAATGTTTAATATATTTGTTGTGAAGAGTCTTTAATGAACTTACATGGCTGTGACATGTTTTGAATGCTTTGCTACCTTACTTGCATGTTTAAAATGTATATAGTTGTTGGTACTGCTCTCTTGCTTTGTGTTTGCTGACTTGTGAATTTTGTTGTACAGGTATCAAGATTGCAGGAGCAGCTGCAAGCTGAAAGAGATCTTAGAGCTGCATTAGAAGTTGGTTTGAGCATGTCTTCTGGACAGCTTTCCAATTCACGTGGCATGGATTCTAAAGTAACAGATCTTAGGAGACACCTTTTTAGTTTTTATTTTCTATTTTTATTTTCTGTAATTTTGAATTTTGAGTTGCACACATACTAATGACTTGTAACTGATTTGAAGACAAGGGCTGAGCTAGAGGAGATTGCGCTTGCTGAAGCAGATGTGGCCAGGTTGAAGCAAAAAGTTGCAGAACTCCATCATCAACTTAATCAGCAACGGCAACATCACTATGGTTCTCTCTCTGATGCATGTGACCGTTACCAAAATGTCCAAAATCATAATTCTCAACAGTGAGTGTGCAATATCATATAACCATTTTGATTTGTCAGCATGTGGTGTCAAAAATTTTAGGTAGTTGTTTGCATAATTTTCTTGACGTCACAGAAGGGTTCTTTTTATTGGCACTAATTTTGAACTTCCTATTGAAGCTGATCACCTATCTAATTACTTTTCCCCTCATTTATTAAGATCACATTTTGGGCTTCCGTATGGGCTTCTGTAACTTCTGAATTTATGGATCGTTTTTTTCATTATTGATAATGGGAAACCAGTGTTGGCGTAAAGTCTTGGCTTGGGGTTTTGGGTTCTAATGTGTTTACAAAATTTTGTTTCCTTTGAAAAAAGGTACGTTCCCCCTCATACCTTGGTACTTTGACCACCCTGCTGAGAATACTATGTCAAATTAATTCTACCTGTCTCCACAAAATTTCTGTGGGCATGCTGGTCATCTATGAGGCAATGTGTTGAACATATCTTGAACTTGATAATTACAGTCTCTTTTCATTTTGCTTGCATTATAATATAACAACATAGTGGGTGAGCAAAGGTTAAGATATATTATCATTCATGGTAGAAAGTGGAAATGCCTACAACATATATTGGATTCTTCTTCCATAATGTTCTTTTTCTAATAAAAGATAAGTGATATGTACAGGAGGTTCCTTCCCCAAGATTTTGATACTACCCTTGCTTTCTGTAACCATGAAAGGAAACAACGAACAGAGGTATGCCTGTTTTTACCTCTCATTGCAATTTTCCACTGTTTGTTCATCATCCTTTAATATGTTTTTACCTCTCATTGCAATTTTCCTTCTTCAATCCTATTTTTAACTCTGCTATCTAATCCTTTTCATTTGTTTTTGCATTCCTCCTGATGTTGCTAATTTTTCACTAAGGTTTTTATTCTTTTTTACGGTTTGGGTGGATAGGGGAGCATGTGCAATACTAGTTTTATGTTTGAGAGCAGAATCAAGTTTAGGTTTTACATAAGGGAGATGTGTATCTGGTTTTTCCTTTAATTAGCTAGTGGCTGTCTAATAACTATAACTTCCATGGTTTGCTTATCTGTTAGTCCCACTCCAAGTTTTCCTTTCTTTTGAAGGAGTAGGATCCTGTGTATGTCAGACATCTTTTATATAATCTAATGTAAAGAAAATGTTGGGGTTTGTGCATGAAGCTCTTAGCTTAACGGAAGCTAATTGTAGTCCTTTATAACAACTAGTAGTAGGTCTTTATTGCAATATTAAAACTTCAGGATGACCATGATGCTAAATTTACATTGTTAGATTTTCCTGGGGCATCAACTGTCATTTGCATTTAGATTTGCAAAGTTGAACTTTAATAATAGAATCTGTAATGTCTTCAAATTGATATTCTTCTCTTAGGATATGAAGAACTGTCAATACTAACCAAGTGTTTATGTCTTCAATTTCTGGAAAGGTTTTGACAGCATTTATATTACTGTTAAGGGTGATATCCTGGGAAAATACATGCTGATAAATAATAATAGTTGCCTTTAAAGTATTGCAATATGTTTGCATAAATCTTCTCAAAGTGTAGCATGTCTAATAGGCCTTCAGAACAATTGTTTGCATGCCAATATAAAATTTGAGCCAGATACCTGTGTACTTATGCAATGAGACTAGCGGTCAAGGGCCTCAATTGACATGAAAATTAATATTCTAAA
This sequence comes from Nephelium lappaceum, assembly GCA_021234005.1. Classification (NCBI taxonomy): domain Eukaryota; kingdom Viridiplantae; phylum Streptophyta; class Magnoliopsida; order Sapindales; family Sapindaceae; genus Nephelium; species Nephelium lappaceum. Next base: position 15,340,856 of record CM038009.1, read on the forward strand.
CTTAAGATGATTGTGAGATGCAAGATCCCATATGCCTTGTCTGTCCTAATACCATAGATTGAAAATTTCTCACTCAGTGGTAATAGTGTTAACCATAATTGTCAGTTAAAAAGAAGAGAGAGTTCCTATCAAAAAAAGAAGAGATAGTGGAATGGTTATACTATTTATAACTCATAGAGTGCATTTTGATGGAAACCTCCAGGGCTACAGGCACCATTCCAATCTATCAATGTCTTGTATGGTTTGATTGCCTTTTAGTTAAATTTGACCTGTTCTATAAGATCCCTTTTGCCCTCTGAAAAATTTGTTCTCTTCCAAATTTATTTTAGCTATCAGCCCTGCTTTATATACTGCTAATTTAATTTTATACTGGTGTACTGCAGGATAATTTGTTGGGGGCAGATTGGCGGAATATTAAAGGACAAGGATTAGCAACTGGCAGCAGTAGCAGGCTGCCTTCTCGAAAGCAATTTATCGGATTCCACCAGCTTGAGTGACTCGAAAAGTACTGAGGCATCCACAAATATGTCTATGGATGAGCTTTGTGGTGTTGATTCTACATCTGTTCCTTCTACTTCGAGAGCGGTAGAGGTAAGAGTAGCATTTGTTGACAGTTTCTGCAACTTTTCTTCATAATTATTGATATATTTTGGTGACTTTGACGGAATTGGAGCCCAATTCCCTTATGTGTACCAGACAATTACTGGAATCCATAGCTCTTTATTTTCATAATTGATTCTCGTTAACCTTTAGATCTGTTACAAATTATGGTTCCAGGCCATGGATTACGCAAAGCATCCATCAGCAGCTTCTTCTGCTTTGGTAGAATTAACTTCTCGTCTTGATTTCTTCAAGGAAAGACGTTCTCAGCTAATGGAACAGCTCCACAACCTTGATTTAAATTATGGTACGACTTCTTCACAAGATTTCATCTATAGACCATCATCTCCACCATGGAACTAATTGAGGATGATGACCCTCATCAATGAGATTCCAAAGAAGAAACGTCTTTGTTGTTGTACATCCTTCGGTATTTGCATATAGTTGTATGTCCATGTAGTCCTGCTGTTTTGATTATTCTCCTTCTTTATTTGATTTCTTTCTTTCTTTACCATTATTTTTGTTAGCGAGAATGTGATTGGATTACTAACAATGACTTGTGTTTCAGAGCCCCCTCCTGTTGCTGTAATTTTTGCCCCAAACATTGTAAACAAATCAAATTTCTCCATGTTGTGTCAATAGTAGGGTGAGACATGTATCAATTGAACAACCTTTAATATATATAACCTTTATTTTTGGGTTTTTGTTTTTCCGCTTTATTATTATTTTTTTTGATAGGAAACGAGAAATTTTATTAATAAAAAAGAAGGAAGATACAAAAGTGAATCAGAAATCCACCAATAGAGAAACAAAACTAAAGCTCAAACTAAACGAAAAAACAAAATTGGAAGAAACAATTAACAAATAACTGTCTTCCAATCTAGCATAATTAGAAAAAGCGATAGATCTTTGAATTCTATACTAGAAGAAGTCCACAGAGAAACTAAATAATATACTTTATCCTCTAGATAAATCTCCCTCTCTTCCTTATTGTCGAAGATTCTTTTGTTTCTTTCCTCCCAAATAACCCATAAAATGACAATCACTCCACAATACCAAAGAATAGTAGCTTTCTTTTCATCTCCTAGGGCTTTGAAATCTTCAATAAGAGGGAACATAACGAATTAGGAGCAGCTCACTTCAAACCAACTAGAGAAAACAACTTATTCCATAACAAAGTAACCACCGGACAATGAAGAAAGAGATGATCCAAACTTTCCCCTCAACTTTTGCACATAATACATCGAAAGGGGAGAAAGCTAAATACTCGAGAATCTTTTTTGAATAACATCACAAGTACTTAGTTTCCCGTGCACCATAAGCCAAACCAAAAATTTTATCTTTTTCGGGGTCCTTTGATTTCCAAATAATGTTAGCAAAATCGAAACTAGGAAGAGAATCATCTTGGAGTAGCTTATCAAACAAGGATTTGCACGAAAAAATGCCATTGGAATTGAGCACCCATCTCCTACTATCATCCACGCCGCGCTTGAAAGAAACAGTCTCTAATAAAGAGATAAAAGAAGAAAATTCTTCAATCTCCCTATCATTTAGGTTCCTTCTGAAGTCAAAGCACCAACCTCTATGAACAGACGAACAATTCGATCTACTTAGAATTGAAGTGTTTTGAGAAGAAGCTAGGTTATACAATCTTGGAAATTTCAGGCTAAGAGTCTTAGTATCCAACCAACAATCCTCCCAAAACCTTATTCAAGCACCGTTACCTAACTACAAATCTTATATTACTCGGAGAAATGATGGAGACCTTGCATGATAGCTTTCCAATGACATCTACTAAACCCTTTTAGAACCCTGTTAGACTCCCAACCATTTCCTTGGACTCTATACTTACTATTGATTACTCATGCCACAAAGAATTAGATTCCAACGGAAACCTCCATAACCATTTACCGAGCAACGCCATGTTCTTCTCATAATATTCCCAATTCCTAAGCCGCCTTTCATGTTGAGATCTCGAGACAACATCCCCATCTTACCAAATGAGTCTTCCTACCTTCACCTATACCATCCCACAGAAAATCCCTCATAGTTTTCTCAATTTTTTTTGCCACTCCTATAGGAATTCTGAATAAGGAAAGAAAATAAGTGGGAATGCTATGTAACACTGCTTGAATCAGGACCAAACGATCACCTCTAGATAAGAAAGCATTTTTCCATCCCTCTAATCTCCTCTCAACTTTCTGCACTACCGGAGCCCAAAACTCGAAAGATCTAGGATTGCCTATCCATGACATTCCTAAATATTTCAGCGGCCATCTCCCAACCTCACAACCAAAAGCATTGGCCAAATTAACCACTTTCTTCTGATCACAATTAATACCTGCCAGAACACTCTTTGCCACATTTACCTTAAGCCCAGAGACCCAACAAAATAGCCGAATCACCGCAACCAGAGAAGCAAACTTCTCTTTATTACCCGAGGAAAAGAAAACGGTATCATCGACAAATTATAGGTGAGATACTATAACATTCTCCTTATCATACACTAAAGCCTTCCACTAAATGATTATCTTTGGCTCTGTCGATCAGCCTGCCCAAAGAATCTGCCACAAGGACAAACAAAAAAGGGGAAAGAGGGTTGCCTTGCCTAAGACCTCTAGAAGCATAGAAATTTCCCCTGGGTCTCCCATTTATCATAATCGAAAAGTTTGTAGACTTTAAGCACCCCCTAATCCATCTTCTCTATCTTACCCTAAAACCTTTTGCTTCCAAGATATAATTCAAAAAATCCCAATCAACATGATCGTAGGCTTTTTCAAAATCAATCTTGAAAACAACACCTTCTCTTTTTTTTTCATTCTACATTCCTTCACCACCTCATTAGCCACCAACACGGCATCCAAAATTTGTCTACCTTTAACAAAAGCAGACTGACAACTTGAAATAGTACTATCCAACATCTCTTTCAATCTTAGAGAAAGAACTTTAGCAATGATTTTGTACAAACTAGAGACCAAACTAATTAGTCTAAAATCTCCAATCTTCAGAGAGTTGGACTTTTTTGGAATAAGATAAATATATGTTGCATTGGTGATTCTATTGACTATCCCATTCTCAAAAAATTCCAAAAAAACATCCATCAAATCATCTTTAATGGTTTCCCAACTAGTATGAAAAAACTCAAAATTAAAACCATCCGGACCAGGAGCCTTTTCTTTGCTACAATCCGCCACAGTCCTCTTAATTTCTTCTTCTTCAAAAGGTCTTTTCAACCAATCAACTTTATCTCTACCAATGCCTTCCCAATTTAAACCTTGAATAGTTGGTATTTCCACATCTTCTTTAGAGTACAACTTCTGAAAGAATTGAATAATTTCATTCTCAATGTCTCATTCACTTTCAATAATAGACCCATCAGTTAACTCTAGCTTATCAATGTAATTCCTCCTCATTCTTCCATTAACGATCTTGTGAAAAAATTTTGAATTGCAATCTCCTTCTTTAATCCATTTAACCTTAGCCTTTTGCCTCTACAACATTTCCTCCTTTGTCACCACTCTCAAGCTTTATCTTCAACTAATTTCTTTCCGCCCTCGAAGAATCATTAAACAAACCGTCAGCTTCAATTCTATCCAACTCGAAGATTCTAGACTCGATCTCATTCTTCTCCTTGAATATGTCTCCAAAAACTTCCTTGTTCCAAGTTTTCAGTTTCATTTTGACCCACTCAAGCTTCTTCATGAACCTATATCCCTTCCATCCTTGACAATCTGTTTCCCTCCACCATTCCTTTATGTTTTGAGCAAAAGATTGATGTTCCAACCAAACATTTTCAAACTTGAAAGGAATCGGTCCCCATTTCTTGTGAGCAGAATCCAATATTATAGGACAGTGATATGAAATTGTTCTTGCTAGAGCCATTTGAGTAACCCTTCCCCCTACAAACTCTTCCCAATCATTTGAGAAAAGAAATATGTCAAGTCTGCAACATCTCACATTTTGTTTAAAATTAGACTAAGCGAATTCTGAGTAATTTAAAATAGGATCCACCAAATTAGTTTCTCGAATAAAACAATTAAAATCCTTCATGCTTCTCGTTTCCCTTCCCTCTGTAGATTTTTCAGAAGGAAATCTAACAACATTAAAATCGTCATCAATACACCATCTTAGAGAACATAAACCATATAAACCGGACAACTCCTACCAAAAAGGCCCCTCTCTCTCTTTTCTTATTCGGACCGTAAACCCCTGAAAGCCACCAATCTCTACCATCATCGCCAAGGATATTCATGGAGATAGAAAAATCACCCATCACATGACCTAAAATCTTTATCGTCTTGGAATTCCATATAACCACAATTCCACCAGAACTTCCTTCAGAAGGTAAATGAATCCACTATTTAAATCTTGCTCTTCAAACACTTCTGATAATACTATGATCCACAACTTATTTTTTAGACTCAATTAAATAACCAAATCCGGCTTGGCCTTTCTAATTACCTCCTTAATCATCCTCATTTTTTTCCAACACCCCAATCCCCGCACATTCCAACTTACAATCTTCATGAAAACACATTTGAACCCTTACCACTGCTATCTCCTTTTTCGTAATTCAAAGTCCACTGAAGATTCCGCATTTCCCTGTTTTTTTTCGACTTGATGGCTGGGTCCTTGACTGAATAGTTCTGGTTTGTTTTCACGGGATAGGAAATTGTTAAATTCAGCTTTCTTATTAATGACATTGTTGTTTCATCACCTTCTGAGTTTGAGATAGCCTTTTCTTCTTCAGACCTTATGGTCTAGTAGCTTGAGTTTAAATTCTTTTCGATCTGTTCTGCTGTCTTCTTCCTCCTTTCGTACTGAAGAAAACCAGCCCTTATCCCTTTGCTCATCACATCTCAAGTTGTCTCCAGTACATGAATCCAAGTTCTGCTTATCAAACAACCGATCCAGGTTCCGCTCCTCTTCCCCTTTAGACCCGCTTTAGTGAAACAACCTCCTCTTCTTCTCTTTTCCCTTCCGATTCACTATCTGAGTCCCCCTCTTCATCGAAACTCTCCAAATTCAACTTCGAAGTCCTTACCTGCTGCTTCTGCAAACTCAGGAGGTAATTCCGACCCAATCCTTTGACTCACTCCTTCGTTTTCTGTCCCCAGACTCTGAAGCTTCGAACTGTAGCGTTTGATGCAAGGAGAACTTTCCTTTTCATCGTCGTCCGAAACCTCAGCTCCTATCATCTCGGCAGCTGTCGACTTCTCTCCATTCGACTCAGAGTCAACCAACCGTAGAATGGAATCACCTGTCAAAAACGTAACCCAGATTCACGTCAATGGAGGAGTCGGAGACCTGTTGAGAGAAATAGAAACGATGAAGTGGTTTTGGATTAAAGGAACCCACTTTGGGCTCAACCAATCCACTCAGAAATATTGGGTCATTTCAACAAAAAAGGAATTGATGACCCAGCCTGATAAGATTTACTTCTTATGGCTTCCATAGGCCCACCCATTCCTTTAGGCCCTAGGATCACTAAACTGTTTTTTCTCTTTTTCTTTCTGATGGGCCTGTTCCTTTAAGTCTCTCCATCCCCTTTAGCCCACTTGATCCACTTATTTTTTCTTTTAAGAGTCTGCCAAAGACCACGTCCTTCTCTTTATTCAGTATCTTCTGCCCATCAGACATCTGCACTTGCTTCATCTTCTCCTCGCCAGACCCATTTTCATCTAAACCTCTATGTCCAGTCTCGACAACATCTGTCTCATCCGAGAGTCTGGTATCTTGTTCGACTTCTTGCTTTTGCTTCAAATCTCGCATGACAACATACTCTTCTTGGATAACAACTGATCCATCTTTCCTCACCTCTGTCGATTCCTTGCCTCTATTGTCTTTCTTCACCCTCCAAGTCTCCTTTGTTTGCTTCCTGAAAAAAGTCCTCCTTTGAAATTTTGAAATTTCCAACCTCCAACTGCTGCCACGTGTCCGATTCCCCCTTCCGACTCCGTCTTCCACCTTTCGATTGAGAGAAAGATTGGAGCTTCCTCTATCACGGTCAAGGAATTTCGCCAGTGGTCTAATTCTGATATAAATAGTGCTATCTCCATTCTTAATACCTATTACAATAGGAATAAAATCATTTTCCTTCTTACCAACTTTAATCTTTGCCTCTCTTAAAGAATGAAGAAGCTCTGTCTCTTTATCCACCTGAATGAGATCGCCACAGTATTCAGCTATTTTGCAGAAGGCATTCGTATTCCATAAATGAAATGGAAGCCTTTCAATGGCTATCCACCCTCCACCAAAAGACAGCCTTTCCTTGGCAGTATTAATTTCAAGCGTCCACTGATGTAAAGAAACAGAAACAGAGCCTTCTAACCAACATTGACCTAACTGACCAACTTCTGCAGCTTCTCTAGCAGTAAAGCAGAAAAAAACTGCTTTATCATCATGGAAAGGTTTCAGCTCAACCATGAAGCCTAAAAACTTTGACAACGCTTTCTGGATAGAACTCCAAGCAACCCACTCATCCATCTTTGAGCAAACAACTACTCTTGTCCATTCACCATACACAAGACATTCAGCAAAGCTTGCTCCTCGCTTAACTCCTTCCACCCTTCTCCTCTCACTTACATTTTCACTACCATTGCTCCCAAAAGTATCTCCTTTTATCCTTTTAGTTCTTCTAGATTCCTCTACCTCATCCCTTATTTCACCACCGGAATGGAAGATACTTAAAATCATCTTAGCGCAATCAGACCACCCCACAGCCTTGATTCCCATAGGAATGAAGATGCTATTCAAACCCAATTTGCCAACAACTAAGGAGACTTTTAAGAAAACTCCTTTGTTGTTTTCAAATCTATTAATCCATATTTGATTCGTATTGAATCTACGAATACGGAAGAAGTTCGTATCACTGACATTTCGAACTGCTTCTAGTAAGCAATTCCCCAACCAATAAGCACATTCCAGTCTTACCTTCAATTCAAAAAGACCATGATTGTTCTTCTCCAAAAGCTTAATAACACTACCGACATAGAGCTCATCAAATTCTAAAGAAAATAACTTACTCTCAATCCTAATTTGCCTAGCTAAATGAGAAAAATGACCCATGACTATTTCATCTCAATAGGTCCGAAGTCATTACATGGTTATTCACCAAGTTTTGAAACAGACACAATATTCTATTTGATACTCATCTCATGCTTCTCACACAGCATCCAAGTTTTAAATAACTTAAACAAAAAAGGCAAGAGACTAGTGGATATGCCTACATCAGATCTTAATCTGAAGCTTCTGCTAGGGGTTTATAACTATATGCATTTGATCCTGCATTATTAATCTACATCATTCTCAAAATAGGGTAAGTGCAGGATAGCTTTTTCCCTTTTGAGATATTAGTATGGTCACTTTGTACATGTGTGCTATTATGACGACGATTTTTACATGTATATGCTATATTTATGAACTGACGGATATCCATATTATCCAATTTCGGGGATGGCTTAACTTGGTACGTTACATTGTGAACTGCAATAAGGTGAATGAGTAGAAACTCAAAAGCCATTCCCACAAATATACATCTGCTAACCTGATTTGGAATGAAATTCTGATTATGAGTTGAATTGCTCTGGAAAATGCACTTCGTTGCATGTACACTGTATAATTAGATGTTTATTCTGGCTTGACATGCAATAGATTCCTAGATCTATTGCTCTAAAAATAGGCACATGCGAGTAGGGATTGAAAGGTATCCTAGGAAACAACATTTCTTGTATCCAAATTTGTTACTAAATTTATACCTTAATCGAATTCGTCACGATTGCTAGTATGATTGATATGTTTATCGAAAAATGCATGTATAAGGTAATATGCTTAAAGGGATAGGCACATTAGCAACAAAATATGGCATAATAGCCGAAGGTTTTGTCGATCTTAAATAGGAAGCATCATACTAGTCATCCGCTAAGTTTCTGTGGGAGACTTTCAATTTTTGTCTTGTTTTGTTATTTATTTATTTGTTTTTTTAAATTGATGTCAAACCATAGGTTTGTCAATACTTGTGTCATTGGGTATATACTTTCATGAACAGGAAACTACTCTCAATAAGAGAGGAGAAAATTACTCACGTAGGTTGTAATATGCGTTTCATAGGAATGGAACCAACAATTGTTTTGGAGCAAGAGGGGGTATATAACTCTAAGATTCGTATTTTCATTCCTAAGTTTCAGCGAAACGTTATTTTTTATTTTTTTCAATATTTGTTTAACAATATTTGTTTTATCGTGACCCATGATCCCTATATTTTTATTTATTTTTGTTTTAATAAATTTTATGAACACATCAACAAGTTTTTTTAAATTCCAAGTGTCACAAAAATCGTAGACTAGTCTTTACATCATGTAGATAGCTAATTTTAATTGGTTATAATTATATCCTCAATTTTTTAAAATTTAAGAACTTTAATTTAACTAAGTTATAATAAAAATATAATACATATCACCAATTTTTTTTTTTAAAGAATTTTTTCAGATATCACATGCAGTTAAAAGAATCTAATCAAATTCTTTTATTTTTTATTTTTTATTAGCATATAAGATTAAATTATTATTATTTTTTTTTGTAAGAAGCAACATGCAATTTGGCAACTCAAATCAAACTTTTATGTATTTGTTTTTAGATGCCACATGCATGGAACAATTTGAATGTAAAATATTATTAGATAGAATGAGTACTTTTTATTATCAAATTATGTCGAGTGTTTTACATTAAATTATTTTTAAATTTAAATAATCAAATTAACAAAAAGAAAATAAAATTATAGTTTTTATTGTCAACATGCGTCAACTCCAGAGAATAGATAAGGGGCCACACGGCTCACACCCATCCAAAATATGATCCAAAGCATCTTTACTGATACTCCTCAAATAAAAAATAAAAATATAATAAAAAACATGGCCCAACATTTTTAGTCAAAATAAATAAATAAATCTAACAACCAATAAGTGGACGCCAGGTCAGCCAGTGGGTCCCTCAATGTACAATAAATTGTCAGCATCAGCAGCAACCGTCAAACAGTGTGTTTTGAGTCCACAAAAACTGAAATTCCCGGAGAAAACGCTGTTTTCTCAGTCTGGTTTCGCTTCTGGGACTCTGCGATTTCGATAAATGAATCAGCCCACGTATGTATGCTCTCCAATTCTTTAATTATTTCTCCTTATTTCGCTCTTCAATTCATTATATTGCTGCTTCTAGGGTTTCATTTTTGATTGTTAAGGTTTTTATTTTATTTTATTTTTTTTATGTAAATTATATTTTGTTTGTTTCGTGTATGTCTTTACCAAACTGGAATGATTTGTGATTAGTAGTGATGTGGGTTGTTGCATTATGTATGACAGACTTGATGAACAAGTGATTTCTTGGTGGATAAACTGCGTGTAAAATGGTGACATCTTGAGTGTGTTGGAGTTGAAGATGAATTCTGGGTTTTTCAATATTCCTTGGCCTTGGTTCAATTCTAGGAAAGATGTTGGACCCAGTTTTAATTCTGTGAGTGTTAGTGTGGAGCAACCGATACGGAAAGCTCCATTCGATTTCAAAATATGGGGTTGGTCTCTTCTTTCGGTTGTGCCGTGGGCTATCAATAGGGGGGAGAGGATTCGGGCTCCGACAACCACTATTAATAAAGGGTTGAAGAAGCATGCTCAACGTGGGCGACTTGACGAGCCTAGTTGTGAGGGGAACCGAGTGAGATTCAGACCGTATGTGTCTAAGGTTCCGTGGCATAGAGGTGCGAGAGCGTTCCTTTCTCAGCTGTTTCCTCGATATGGGCACTATTGTGGGCCTAATTGGTCGAGTGGGAAAGATAGTGGGTCGCCTGTTTGGGATATGAGGCCGATTGATTGGTTGGACTATTGCTGTTATTGCCATGATATTGGCTATGACACTCATGATCAGGCTGAGCTGCTGAAAGCTGACTTAGCGTTCCTTGAATGTTTGGAGAAGCCGCATATGAAGACACGGGGAGATGCCAATATTGCTCTTATTTATAAGACAATGTGCATCACGGGTATGTCTACATGCTGCCCGTTCCTTGTTCGTTTTCTCTTATTTAATTGGGGATGAGGTTGGATTTTATCATCCCTTGCTTGACTATTGTTTGTATGTTCTAATTGTCAAACCTTTGTGAATGGCAGGTCTGAAGAATATTTTAATACCATATAGAACATACCTTGTAAAGCTACGGTCTAGGCGACCTTTGATTGATTTTGGATGGCTCGGCAACGTGAAATGGAAGATTAATTTGCAGAAAACCTGATAGTAGATTTCGAGTTTCAAGAAGTAGCTAGCAACAATACATTGCAAGGCCCTGAGTTGCAATTGCAGCGGATATAAGAGTACTGTTCTCTTGTTCTCCTTTATTTCATTTCTGTTGAAGTTTTCCGTGTGCCAGAGCTTTGCACCACAATCCAATCCAATCCATTGGGAGTTTAGACTTATCAATCTTGTGGCTTATCTTTTATTTTATTTTTTCCCCTCGTACCTGCCAGCTTGAAAATGATGTAAATAACTAACTTGTAACACTTTGATTCACTTGCCATTGGCGTATTGTGAATGCTAAATATTGGTTTTTATAAGGTATGCATGATTGATCTACCAATTGATGCATTATAGGATCTGATGCCCTTATATATAATGGTCAGTTAGGTTGTTTACTCACTTGTATATACTACTTGTGGGATTAGGATGTACCATTTTCCTTTATATAAGGCTTTCGATTCTAGTTGTGTTGGTAAATCTCATTAGTTTTTAACCTCGACCGTCATCTTCTCGTAGGATGTTTTTTGTAGTCACTTTACCTCCTTTTCCATTGTTGGATGCAAGGGCATGATCTATAATCTATAATCTTTCAGCCGATACTCTTTACTTTTGTGAATTTTGTTTTGTTTTGTTTTTGTTTTTTTGTTTGTGTTGCTAAACGTCTATGCTGTTAGCTCTGTTTAACTTCATCTCTAGATTCTTATATAATTTGAATGTTGTAAATATCGTTAGACGCTGCCTAGACGGTTTGATTGGCAGTCAATGGACCGCTGGTCAAACCTGGCACCAAATACCACCATTTTCACTCCAGTACCTCAGCCAAAACTTTCTCAGCCACCACTTCCAGTTTCAAAAACTTTCTCAGCAACCAAACATCAACAGTACCGCACCCAAACCTTGAATAAAAAAAAATAGCTGTTGAGTCAAAGAAACCAACTCTGCAAACACATGAAACAAAAAACGGAGTATATGTAAACACGATCACCTTAAGGTTTGATGTTGATTTGAGATTGTGAGAGAAAAAACAGAAGAGTCTAGAGAGGGAAAATCAAGCAAAGCAACTGCTGATTGCAGGAGAGCAACGCTTCTGATTTGATTTTAGACGGTGAGATAGAGGAAGCTTTGGAAGATAAATGTTTCAGACGAAACAGAGAGTGAAAGTGGATGATTATATGTCTTTATTGTTGAGACTTGAGAGTGAGGTGAGCTTGAGGTAGAAGACACCGCGGCTGAAGAGGCACCACCGTGGGGGAGGGAGAGATGTGAACTATGAAGGCATGGCTATTGGAGATATGCAGATCTTCTTTTACCCTAATAGGTAACACCTAAACGGTGCTGTTTGGATAAAACTGATTTAAAACAAAAGAATGGCCGCAGCCCTAATTGGTCGCCTAGGCCCTAGTTGGCCCACCTCCTAGAACCACCAATCTGAGTTTTTTTGAACCGGTCGGCAACTGTCAAGAGTCTAGACAGCACCTAGGCGGTTGCCTAGATCGATTTTTACAACATTGAAATTTCTAACTATTATACTGTGACTTGAATTTCATGCGAATTATTTTGATGTGCAGATGAAGTTTGATTATCATAATAGTGTAACTCAAAATTCTAGATTGTTATTTATGTTTTTGAGATATGAGCAAATTAACATGAGTTATAATAGCTCTAGTTTCAAGCCAGTCTGGAATTGAGAATTCATAGTCGCTGGTTATATGTATAGGAAATGTTTAACGTGTGCTCGTAGTCACACTTTAAGAATTGTTTCTACCAAAACAAAATTTTGTATCTGGAAAGAATAAAAAGCTTTGTTTTAACCTAATCTTGGTTTGTACAAATCATCTTTAATGTATGAGGCACACATTAAGAGAACCAGTTCTTCAGGTATGGTTTTTTAGGTCAGTTCTAGATCTCTTCTTTGCGTTAACATTATTTGACTTCAACTGTAATGTAAACATATTAATAATGTCTGATGTCTAATTTTTGTGCCTGAGTTGTACATTAATTTGGCCATAAATTATGTTCAGGGTGTGATATTTTTGGTCTTGTGCTCATTGAGGGTCCAACGGTTCTTTAGTTTTATAAGGAATTTGCTCTTATTAGTAAATTCATTTAGTTAATTTATTCTTAGGTTTTATTTTTCACTTAATCCAATTATACTTAAATCAATCAGTTGTTCAATTCACTCATACCATTTCTAATTTACATAAGCTCACATCATTTACACCAAATCACTATTTACATAAGTTACAAATCGGCATATCATTAGACTCCTTTAAAGGCTCATATCATTTTAATAACAACCCACTTCTTTCTTTTTCCTTAAAGTAGTTCACCTATCTCCAATAAATCATGATTGCATAAAATTGAGGTTTTATAAAATTATGACAAAAAATGACACATTAGGATTTTATAATTGTTAATAAAACATTGTTTAATAGAGATTGAAATACCAATTATGATATAATTATTCATTCAAAAGATTGCCCATATTTGTTTTAAAAATATTTCAATTGAGTATAGAAATACATTTAATAAGTTGAACTATTAAGATTTTTACTAACACATTTATTTTTTTTTTAAAAAAATTTAAACTAGATTTTGGATATTATACTAAAAATATCCTTAATATAAAGAAAATTCTAAGAGTATGATTTAAATTCATAATTTGTTTTCTACCTCTTGAATACAATGAAAGATTAATTAAACACCCACAAGTTTTATATATGTTATTTTGTAAATTTTTTTTTATCATTTCCAATGTATCAGCAAATAAACTTGATATGTTTCAATAAAACAAATAAACTTTTTTTTTTTTTTTAATTTTTAATTTTTGTTGTGTACTGATGCATTTATCACCAATTTAAGTAAAATTTTATTATTATTATTATTATTATTATTATTATTATTATTGAAGATGGTGACATTGGTGGCTTAAGTGTCTATAAATATATATGCTTCATTTATAATCAATGTGAGTTCAATTTCAACACCAAGTAAATATTATCTTCTTCTCTTTTACTCTCTCACTTTATGAGGATTTTGAAATTCTTTTTTATTATATTCTGAGTCATAATCTTACATAGTGAAGGAGATAACATATAAATACATTGTATAGTTGACCACATCCCTAAGTTAATTCTTAGGATCATGACACAATATTCTAAATGATTTCTGTTGGTAAATTTTTCAATAAACCAAATTTATTAAAACCTTGCAAGTGCACAAATCGTTTATCGAGTATAGTAGACAAGTAAGGGTCGATCCCACGAGAAGTTATTATCTTTCTTTAAATTTCAAGTTTATTTAAACAATTAAATTAAATGAAAGAGATTTTCAGAATTGGGTTGAAATCTAATTGCAATAAGAAAACAAAATTTAATGATGAAAATCAATAAAAAAAAACTTAGCTAGGACATCTTATCCACCACTAAACAATCATTCAATCTATAAATTAATAAATAAATGAAGCACAATAATGTTAATGCATGATAAAGACATTCACGACAATGTATGATTAACTCAGGTCGTATTGATTCTTCCTTATATAATATACAAATCGCATGATGTCTACGTAGATACGTGCATTCCTAATTATAACCTAGCATGATGTCTACTCAGGTTAAATAACAGGAATCCATTAAGTATTAAAAGAATATGAATGTCACACAAATCCTAGAACATGATGTCTATCCCAAGTATTTATGAATTAATGTCTCTCAATTGGTTCGTAATCAATTGATTGTTGCAAATTAAGAATATTTCTGTATGATGTGCAATTTATATTCCTACAACACAATCCTAAAAATATGCTCCTAAGATGGTCAATCAAAGAAACAAAATAAATAGGATACAATTTAAACGGAGACAATTAATTTTATCATGCAAAAATAAAATACTTCATTAAAAATAATAACAGATTGAATTCATGTTTAGGGCTTCAAATTAGCCCTAACTAACAATTAAATTAGCTACACATGATTCTAAAAGAAAACATAAAAATAAAAATAAATAGAGAAGAATAAACCCAAAAAATAGCTGCTGCCGCCCTAAGCCTCTGATCTCTCCTCCTCTGCTGTCTGTCTGACTGAATGGTGAAAAACATATATTTATAGAGAGCTTAGGTCGGCCAAAATTAGGTTTCTTGGTGGCTAAGAAACTAAAAAAAACACGCGGATCTGCTTTGCTACCCATGGATGTGCGCGGGTCAAAACCCTACCCGGAACGGCGACAAAAGAGAGAAGCATCGAAAACACGCGGATCTGACCAGCCTGACCCGAACCGGATCCACGCAACCCGCATCCGAAACGGCGCCACTTCAAAAACGCGCGGATCCTTGCGGCCCGACTTGGATCCACGCGTTAGATCAATCAGCATCTTCTTCAAGCGCGCTTATGTGTACTCAACCACACCAGATCCACACCTGAGTAGGGGCGCCAAAACGACATCCTTTCTACGTGTTTTACATGTTGTAGACTGGCAAATTGCAGTCAGGTCCTCCGCTTCTTCCATTTTTCATTTAAACCAAACAAACTCTGAATATTTATGATTTAACCCCTATTTTGATTCTTGATTTTCACACTTTTTCGATCCAGATTTCTGATTTCTTTGCGCCACAATTAATTATGAAAAACCACCAATTCCATTCTATTCTTCTCCAAACCTAAGATTACACATAAAAACACGAAACAAATTAAAAGCACCAATTTTACTCAAAAACACAACATAAATAATAGGTAAAATAGGTATAAAATAATGATAATTAATGACCTAACAAATACCCCCAAACCTATATTTTGCTAGTTCTCGAGCAAAACTAGAACTTTAAAACAATCTAATCTAAAAATACGGAAAATAAAACACAATCAATTTTCGTTGGTAAACACGATGGCATTGAGCGTATGCCACAAGCCTTTAAACCTCTAGGTGTCTCTAATAGGAGGAGTTGTGTCTCCTGAGGGTTTACCAGCAACGATACCCACAAACATTAAAACATTCCACTCATAACTCATCAACATGTCACTAAATGCAAATAAACAAAAATCTCATATATGCATGATCTTGTATCAAGACTAAAGATAAGTCACTAACAATCTAAAACATAATTGTCAACAATCTTACACCACTCTCAAAGCAATCTCATTTCAAAACACCATATTCACATGTCATGGACTTATTTCGCCTCGACTCTAATCCTCACAAGATATCACTCATAACTCTCTCAAGAGTCCTAAGGCGAACACTCATGCAATCATATGTGACAGAGGTTATGTAAAGGCATAGCAAGTGTCTCTTACATCACATATGAATATAGACATTGAAAAGAACCGCACTTTAAGTGAATAGATCTCATGAATTGAATCAAATACTAAGAACGTAGATAGAACATGATGACATACTTTCACTCTCAAACTGGACTTCCCTCTTTCAAAGATCAATAGGCTATATTAAAGGTTGTATTTGGGCTAAGGTTGATTAATGAGTAAGCAATAAAAGTCTAGGTTCAAAAAAAACTTAGGACCACACCAAAGCACTTCATTCATTATTCTTTTATTCATCACAATCTTCTTTCTTTTCTATTCTTCACTCTCCCTCCTTCATTCACTTCCATTTTCGCTCGCACATTTAGGCATCATAAAACTTGATTTATGCTCCTTACATTTTTATTCTTTTTTTTTTTTTTTTTTTTTATCACCATAATGCATAGAAGCAAACTTTTTCAATGCATATGCCCATGCGCACATCATAACAAAACTAACACTTTAATTCTCCTCCCTTGCACCACTTAGCATGATCCCAAACTTATATGGTGTGGTTAAATTTAAGGCTCAATAGGGTCATTTAGTAAGGGTAGACAAAGAAAAAGACTAAATATGTTTGGCTTCAAAGGGTTTGATGATGTATTTCAATTCAAAGTGAGGGAATAGGTTTTTATGAGGTGAAAACTTGCATATATTACTTCTAAGAAGTGCATCCAATTCTTGAATCAAAGTGACTCATGTTATCTACAATAATAATTTGTTCTTTAGTATTCAATGCAAAACCTATAAAGATCATCTATTAAGAACAAAGACGAAGAGTGTTTAAAGAGTAGAAACAATTAAATCCCTAAAAAAGAAACGCTTTAAAAGCTCAAATCCTTACCAAAGGTAGTCTCCACTAATAGTCCATAATCTATGCAAACATAGTATTCATCCACTCAATTAACTAAGATCATAGTATTCAAAAGTCTCAAATCATGCAAAGATGTTTATGGCTACTCCCTAGTAAAGATATCCAATCAAAAACATGCATAAAAAATTCATCAACAAACACAAAGCAACTAGCTAATTTGTTATGGGTAGAATTGAAAAACTAAAAAAATGAAAAATTTACCAAAAATGTTGAAAATTTTTTCAAAACCTAAAACCTAAAAACATTTTTCATCACCCCCAAACCTAAACTAAACATTGTCCTCAATGTTGCAAATGTAAAGCATAAGTAAGAGAAGAATGAAAAACAAAAATAAAAGAAAAGAAAAGGAACGAAATTACCCAGATGGGTTGCCTCCCATCAAGCGCCTTAGTTAACGTCTTGGCTAGACGTCTTGACTCTCTGTCATTCTCTTGAAAGTTGAGGATCAACCAAAGTAGCACCCTCCTGAGGCATCTCACATGATTGGTGGTAGAGCTTGAGCCGATGGCCATTCACTTTGAATGTTGTTCCATTTCTATAGTTGCGAATCTCAATAGCACCATGTGGAAGAACTTTAGTGACAGTGAAATGATCATACCATTTTGAGCGAAGCTTCCCAAGAAAGAGACGAAGACGAGAATTATAGAGCAAAACTTGTTGTCCAACAACAAATTCCTTGCGCTGAATGGCTTTGTCATGAAACACTTTCGTCTTCTCTTTGTAAATTCGTGCACTCTCATAAGCTTCATTCCTTAGCTCTTCAAGTTCCATCAGTTGTAGCTTTCTCTTGTTGCCAGCTTCATCTAGTGCAAAGTTGAACTCTTTGATGGCCCACCAGGCTTTATGTTCTAACTCAACCGGGAGATGACAAGCTTTCCCATACACTAGTCGAAATGGAAACATCCCAATTGGTGTTTTGTATGCAGTCCTATGTGCCCAGAGTGCATCATTGAGACGCACGCTCCAATCCTTTCGTGTTGGGTTAACAGTCTTCTCCAGTATATGCTTAATTTCTCTATTGCTTATCTCCACTTGTCCACTGGTTTGAGGGTGGTAGGGTGTTGCAATCCTATGCGTGACTCCATATTTCTTCAAGAGCGCATCGAAAGATTTGTTGCAAAAATGGCTTCCTCCATCACTAATGATTGTTCATGGTGTTCCAAACCTAGAAAATATGTTATCCTTCACAAACTTCGAAACAACTTTAGCATCATTAGTACGGGTTGGAATTGCTTCCACCCATTTCAAAACATAATCTACAGCCACAAGTATATAAAGAAAACCAAAAGAAGATGGAAAAGGACCCATGAAATCAATGCCCCACACATCAAAAATTTCAACAATCAAAATAGAATTTAAGGGCATTTGATTTCTTTTACCTATGTTGCCCATCCTTTGGCATCGGTCACAAGTGGCACATAAAAGTTAGGCATCTCGAAAAAGAGTAGGCCAATAAAATCCACTTTGCAAAATTTTAAGTGTTGTCTTTTTAGCACCAAAGTGACCTCTGCAGGGAGACGAGTGACAGAAGGTAAGAATAGAGTGAAATTCATTTTCAGGTACGCACCTTCTTATGATCTGATCAGAGCAGAACTTCCAAAGGTAAGGGTCATCCCATATGAAGTACTTACTTGTTTTCTTTAACTTGTCTTTTTGATACTGTGATAAATCTGATGGAAGCTATTTCGTCTCCAAGTAGTTGATCATATCAGCAAACCACGGCTCCTGGTGTTGTGCACTGAAGAGTTGTTCATCAGGGAAACTATCTTTCAAAGGCAACAGGTCTTCTTCATCATTTGGGCCATGTGTCAATCGGCTTAGGTGATCAGCAACTACATTCTCACTCCCTTTCTTGTCTCGAATCTCCATATCAAATTCTTGAAGTAAAAGGATCCATCGAATGAGTCTCGGCTTTGCATCTTTCATGTGCAACAGATATCTTAGAGCAGCATGGTCAGAATACACTATCACTTTCGTTCCTATAAGATAAGAACGGAACTTCTCCAATGCGAATACCACTGCTAGCAACTATTTTTCAGTTGTGGAGTAGTTAAGTTGGACATCATTGAGAGTTCTCGAATCATAGTAGATGGCATGAGGTATCTTATTCATCTTTTGCCCAAGAACAGCTCCTATAGCATAATCTGAAGCATCACACATTAATTCAAATGGCAATTTCCAGTCAGGTGGTCGCATGATTGGGGCGGTTGTGAGTGCTTCCTTCAGGGTGTTGAATGATTGCAAACATTCATCATCAAAGTCAAACTCCACTTCTTTCTGCAGTAATCGACATAGTGGTTTTGAGATCTTGGAGAAATCCTTGATGAATCTTCGGTAGAACCCTGCATGTCCCAGGAATGAACGCACATCTTTCACTGACTTTGGTGGTGGCAAGCTCTTGACTACCTCAATTTTTGCACGATCCACTTCAATCCCCTTACTTGAAATAATGTGACCAAGAACAACACCTTCTTGCACCATGAAGTGACATTTCTCCCAATTAAGAACAAAGTTGCTCTCTTGACACCTTTGTAGCACTAAGGATAGATTGTGTAGGCATTGGTCGAAAGAGTCTCCAAAAACTGAGAAATCATCCATGAATACCTCTATTATGTCTTTGACCATATCTGAAAAGATGGACATCATACATCTCTGGAAAGTGGCGGGTGCATTACATAGTTCGAAAGACATCCTTCTGTAGGCGAATGTACCAAATAGGCAAGTAAAAGTTGTTTTCTCTTGATCTTCTGGTGCTATGGCAATCTGATTATAGCCTGAATATCCATCAAGAAAACAATAATAACTATGTCCCGTTAGGCGTTCCAACATCTGATCGATGAATGGTAAAGGGAAATGATCCTTTCGAGTTGCATTGTTGAGCTTTCTATAATCAATGCACACACGCCAACTTGTTTGAAGCCTTTGAGGTATGAGCACATTGTTCTCATTTTTGACCACCGTTATTCCAGATTTCTTTGGTACCACTTGCACTGGACTTACCCATTTGCTATCAGAAATAGGGTAGATGATGCCAACATCAAGAAGTTTTATCACTTCTTTCTTAACCACTTCTTTCATCACTGGATTGAGTCTCCTTTGGGCTTCTCTTGTAGGACGTGCCTCTTCTTCCAACAGTATTCTATGCATGCATGTAATAGGACTGATACCTTTAATGTCTGCTATGGTCCACCCTATGGCTGTCACATGGTCCCTTAAAACTCTAAGAAGCTTTTCCTCTTCTTCTTTGCTCAAATTTGCTGCAATAATGACGGGCAGAGTTTCTTCCTTCCCAAGGTATGCATATCTCAATGTCTCAGGTAGAGGTTTTAATTCCACCTTGGGTGGCTTCACTACAGATGAAACAAGCTCATTAGATGAAACAGGTAAAGGTTCGAAGGATGAAGAGTACAATATCTTGTGGTGGATCTGCGATCAACAGCAGACCTTGCTTAATCTGCGTTTGCATAAATTTTCAAGCTCCTATCAGCTTCCTTTTTAAAGAACAACCTTAACCTGGTGATGACTTTAGGTACCTCAGAATGCGGAATACTCCATTCATATGTTCCTCCATTGGGCTATTCATAAATTGGCTAATCGTACTAACCGCAAAGCTGATATCAGGCCCGATATGGGAGATGTATATCAGTTTCCCAACCAGCCTTTGAAATCTTATCTTATCAACTGGTGCACTATCCTTTAGAGTTCCAAATCTTATAGTGTGATCCATGGGAGTGTCTGCTGGTTTGCATCCTATCATGCTGGTTTCTTTTAGAAGGTCTAGAGTGTACTTCCTTTGAGAAACCGAGATCCCTTTCCTTGACCGAGCCACCTCCATGCCAAGGTAGTACTTCAAACTTCTTAGGTCTTTAATTTCAAACTCCTTAGCTAGGTACTGTTTCGGGCTTTGAGTTTCACCTTCGTCATCACCTGTGATCACTATATCATCCACATAGACAATCAAAATTGAAACCTTTCCATGAGTTAGATGTTTTACAAATAAAGTATGATTAGCTTGGCATTGTGTATAATCGAATCTCTTTAGGGCTTTAGTAAATCTATCAAACCATGTCTTTGGTGATTGTTTTAGCTCGTAAAGAGATTCATTGAGCTTATACACTTTATTGACATTTGTCTCGTCTTCTAACCATTGTGGTATCTCCATGTACACTTCTTCTTCAAGATCACCATTTAGAAAAGCATTTTTCATATCTAATTGATGAAGAGGCCAGTCCAAGTTTGCTACTAAAGACAATAACACTCGGACTGTGTTTAGCTTTGCCACTGGTGCAAAGGTTTCTTGATAATCAACTCCATAAGATTGAGTGTAACCTTTGGCAACCAACCGAGCTTTGAACCTGTCTACGCTCCCATCAGCCTTAGATTTCACTGTGAAAATCTACTTGCATCCCAATGTGCTTTTCTGTTTCGATAGGTCTAGAATCTCTCATGTCCTATTATTTTGTAAAGCTTTTACCTCCTCATTAATTGTAACTCGTCATTCTGATGATTTGAGAGCTTCTTGGATGGTATTTGAAATCTTAACATCTAAAATTCTTATAGTAAAAGCTCTAAAAGTGGGTGACAACCTGTCATAAGAAATATAATTGCTAATTGGATAAAGGGGTCTGTTTCTGCACTCCCTAGTTCCCTTTCTTAGAGCAATTGGCAAGTCATCCCCTTTTTCTTCCGGCTGTATCGTATCTGTCTCCAGATTTTCTAAGAAATTTGGTTTAGCTGTTGGTTCACTTCATGCAGTTTCATTTTCTTGTTGAGTGCCTTTTTCAGGTTCTTGAACATCTGCTGCAGATTCTTGACAAGGTTGAACTTGCGGTTGAACTCTTGTCTCCATTTGAGTTTTCTTTTTCCCCTCATAGACAATAATCTCAGGTTTTTCAGACTGAGTTTGATTCGAAGTTGTTTGCAGGGAGTGATCTGAGATAGGCAAGTCAGTATTTAGTTGTTGTTGGTTTGAATGGATAGTGTTTGGTTCAAAATGTGAATTTTCAGATATACTAGAAACGCTATCAGGCTGAGACTCAAACTTGTCATTTGATTCAAACAATGATGACTATTGAGGGTTAAGATCTAATGGTTTGAAACTATTTTCTCCTAGTCTAGAGTTGTAAAAAGGCTGAAATTCTAGAAATGTTACATCCATGGAAATGTAAAACCGCCTAGTGCTAGGAGAATAACATTTGTAACCTTTTTGACTAGTCGAGTACCCAATAAAAATTGTTTTGCTGGATTTTGGATCAAGCTTGCTTCTAGTTTGTGAATGATTGTGAACAAATACAGTACATTCAAACACTTTTGAAGGATAATCCGGTTTTGTGGGAATAATTTTTGAAAAACTTGACAAGGTGTTTGATAATTTAAAACTCTAGAGGGTAGTCTGTTGATGAGGTATGCTGCAGTTAGTACAACTTCACCTCAGAAAAATTTAGGAACATTAGTTGCAAACATTAAAGACCTAGCTACCTTTAACAAATGTCAGTTTTTTCTTTCTGAAATTCTATTTTGTTGTGGGGTATCCACACAAGAGCTATGATGGATTATTCCCTTGCTTAACCAAAATTCATTTAAAACTGAATTAAAGTGTTCTTTTACATTATCTGTTCTTAACACTTTAATTCTTGTTTGAAATTGATTTTTGATCATGCTATAAAAATTTTTAAAAATTTGAACAACTTTAGATTTTTCTTTCATAAAAAATATCCAAGTTAATCTAGTATGATCGTCTACAAATGACACAAACCACTTAGATCCAGTGATGTTGTTGACCCGAGAGGGTCCCTAAACATCACTATGTATCATCGCAAAAGGTTGAGTTGGTTTGTAAGATTGAACTGGATAAAAATTCCTAATATGTTTGGATAACTGACAAATTTCACATCGAAAGAGCTTTAGATCTTTATTATTAAATAACAATGGAAACAACTTTTGAAGATATATGAAATTGGGATGCCCTAGCCTATAATGCCATAACATTATGACATTTTCTTTATTAGTTCTAACATGATTATTGAACCTAATCCTAGACTCAAGACTGATGTTCCTTTGATTTTGTCTTTTAAGGAAAAATCCATGTCTCAGAAAATAGAGTCCTGATCTCATTTTAGCATTACCAATCATCCTCCCAGAGTCCAAGTCCTGAAATTCACACAAATCAGAAGAGAATTTAGTTATATATCTTAGATCTCTTGTAAGTTTACTCATTGAAAGTAAATTACAATCAAGATTGGGAACCAATAAAACATTTTTAAGAGTTATAGCCTTTGAAATCACAACGCTTCCTGTTCCTTCAACCTTCGATAGTGAGCCATCTATAATTCTGACTGAAAAATTTTCATAACAAGGTTTATAGGAATGAAAGACATTAGGATCTCCTGTCATATGGTCAGAAGCACCTGAATCTACAATCCAAATATTAACATATTTACTATGAGCGTTTAAAACACCAATAAAGGTACCTTTTTGAGCCATAGAACTTGTCCCAACCACTGAATTATTCATGTTATTCTGGGCAATAAATTTCTGCAATAAGTCAAACAATTCTTTATTTGAAGGACCATCTTCATTGGCATTAGATGGCTCGCTGACAACTGCTTGACTGGCTTTGATTTCATAGCTATTCTGAGTCCTATTCAGTTTCCAATTTGTTGGCTTACCATGTAATTTCCAGCAAGTCTCTCGAATGTGACCAAGTCGTTTACAATGCTCATACTAAGGACGTCATCTCTTCTGCTGAGATTCATTGAGTTGATTTTGATTTCCTCGAATAGCCAAGGCTGAATTTTCTGCACTATTGATATTGTCGAGTTTGGATTGGATTCCCATCATCATATTTTTTTGACTTTCTTCTCTTTTAACTTCCGAAAACACTTCTTTAATTTTTGGAAGTGGTTTTTGACTCAAAATTCTGCCACGAACCTCATCCAAATTCTGGTTTACCCTGTAAAGGAACTTGAACACTTTCCTTTCCTTGACCTCCTCGTTGT
Source organism: Nephelium lappaceum (assembly GCA_021234005.1). Taxonomy (NCBI): domain Eukaryota; kingdom Viridiplantae; phylum Streptophyta; class Magnoliopsida; order Sapindales; family Sapindaceae; genus Nephelium; species Nephelium lappaceum. Next base: position 15,364,897 of record CM038009.1, read on the forward strand.
GTTTCACTACATCTTCAACACACTTCCAGTCTTTCCTGTCAAACGTGTTAAGTTGCTGCTAGTAGCGAGTAAGTGTGTTGTAGCATTGGGTCACAGTTCCATCGCCTTGTCGTAGATCATGCACCAGGCCTTCAATTGCGTACTTCTCAGCAGTATTATCCTTGTTTGAATAAGACTCCTTTACTGCCTCCCAGATCTAATTTGCAGTTTCACATGACAAGAAAGTCTCACTCACATCATTATTCATAGAGTTTATCAACCAGGACATGACCATATTGTTTTTTGCAATCCACTTCTTATATATAGGATGGTCGCTTGTTGGTGCAGAGACAGTTCCGAGAAGATACTCGTCCTTTCCTTTCCCTCTGATGTACATCAAAACTGATTGGGACCATTGGAGAAAATTGTTCCCATTCAGCTTATGTGTGGTAATGGGTAGATTAGGAGTTTGAAAATTATCAAACCCTCATCCTCCTCCAATATTACGAGGAGGATTTGAGTTCAAACTAGATATAACCTCTGAAGAACTTGAGGTTGCCATCTCGTATTTGGTCATTTAGGGAATGAGAGCAAGAAGCTCTGATACCATGAGGATTTTGAAATTCTTTTTTATTATTTTTTGAGTCATAATCTTGCATAGTGAATGAGATAACATATAAATACATTGTATAGTTGACCACATCCCTAAGTTAACTCATAGGATCATGACACAATATTTTAAATGATTTTCTAGGATCATGACAAAATGATATTGTCAATCTCCTAAATTATTGCTAATTGCCAAATTACCATAACTAGTAATTTGACTTTATTCTAATTAGATCCTACAAGAATTACATGAATTTCGACACTTTCATATGTATTTCTTTATTTGCTGTTACATCACATGGGTTATGAACTTCATATGCTCTTCTATTTCTACCCATTCTCTATGTAATTTTCATTTATTTTATAAACACAATATCAACATGATGCTCTAATTGAGAAGTCTAGCTATGTCAACCCAATCAATATACTATTTAATTGACTCAACTAATGTACGGCTTTGCCGATTCAATAGTGTACTGCTCTGCTGACTCAATTAATGTACAGTTTTGCCACCTCAATAATATACGACTTTGCTTACTCAATAATGTATAGCTCTACCAACTATATAATATATGACTCTACCGACTCGATATATATTATTGTACTAACTTCATTTATCATTATTATCATGCATTATATATCTAATTATCAGACTTTAATTGTTATTGTTATCATATATTATATGTACGACCATGCCTACTGATAAATGAATTATTCTTACGTATGACTTTCTTCGTCATTTTTACATGTACAACTCTATATGTGAACCTTATTGATATGTTTATCTATTATATATATATATATATATATATTTGTACATAAACTAATTATTATTATGTTTTATGGTAAATATAACTACTAAAAATATGTTGAACCTCAAGAACCTACAGTTTGTTACTCTTGATATTTCTGGAAAAAATTACTTTCTTGGATCTTAGATGTTGTAATGCATTTGCAATCAATGCACTATAGGATACAATCAAGGAAGGAAATGAAACAACTTTACAGGATAAATCTAAGACTATAATATTTCTTTAACACGACCTGTATGAAAACCTAAAGGCTGAATACCTTATGTTGAAAGATCCATTAGCTTTATGGCACAATTTGAAAGACATATTTGACCACCAAAGGAATGAACTGCTCTCAAAGGCTAAACATGATTGGATCCACTTGAGGTTATAAGACTTCAAAATGGTTGTTGAGTATAATTCTGTCTTATTCAAAATAACCTTATAATTAAGATTGTGTGGTAAAATGGTAATTGAAAAAGACATGTTAGAAAATAGTTCTAGACTTTCAATGCCTCAAATGTGTTTTACAACGACAAAACCGATAATGTCAATTCCTAAAATATTCACAATTAATCTCATATTTGCCTTTTGTTGAGCAGAATAATGAACTATGATGAAAAATCATAAATTATGACCAACTGGTTCATTGGCACTTCCAAAAGTGAATGCCAACACATATATTGGTCATAGGTGTAGGCATGGACGAGGTTGTGGTCAAGGATATAGAGAAGGGGGTGGTTCTAATGGACTTGGTGGTTATAAATTTTCAAGGCACTGTAATGCCAATAATACGTCTTAGAATTGGAATGTATACGTGGCTAAGCAAAAAGTGGCAAAAACAGAAATATTGAAAATAAAGCCATTAAAAAGAGTGAAAGTTCTTGTTTTGGGTGTAGTGTATTAGATCATTGATCACATGCTTATGGTAGAGTTCTATCAAGAATCTATAAAATAAGAAAAAGGAGGTTGAAGCCGCCAACTTTGCAAAATTTGTCAGTCTAGAAGATACTACTCACTTTAATACTGTAGATATCTTTGAAAATGTAGGTAAAGACATTGACTTTTTTATGACCGGTGATGACAAAGAGGAAACCAACTAACATTTGGAAACTACTGTTATTGTTGTTGTTGTTGGTTTATTTATTTAATTTTTATTTTTCTTCTGTACATCCTTTCATGGTTATCTTTTTGTGTAAATGGTGATGGGAATGCCCATACCAATTAGGATATGATAATCTTTGACTTTTTTTTTTTTTTTTTTTTTTTTTTTTTTTTTTTTTTTAATTTCCGGGTGTATTTTTTTGTTACTATTTTTTGTGTCAAGTCAGATGTAGTTATTACTCTCACTATTGACATAGGAGTTGTGGCACACCATCTTTGTATTATCGTGGTCCCGAAAATAAATCACCGCAGCAACAAATCGAAGAAGCTATTTTGTTAAACTTGGTGGTTCATTACATATTTGTAAACAATTAAATATTATAATTAGGGCAAAATACTCAGACGCCACCTTCAATAATGACTGAATAACTCTGAACACTCTCAACATGATGCAATCAAGGGTGAGTTGACAAGTACATGATGTTTTACTATGTTAGAATGTAACTAGGATTATTAGAATGCAACTAGGACTTCTGATTGTACAGTAATTGCTGATTGCATAGTTTACCTAATACCTGTGTAGGTCATAATGCTTTGTACTATTTTTAATTGTATATATCAGATACAATAGCTAGCTCTAGTGAACAAGACAGTGAGAGCAATTCTATTCTTGTCAAAACTCATCCTGCAATTTCTTCTCATTATAGACAAAGCCTTCAAACTTATCTAGTTCATAGAACAATTTAAGGGGCAGCAGGAAACACATCATGCATGAATCCTTGACTGTGATCATATATGCAAATGTGACAAATTTTGTCTTGTGGCATGATCGCAATAGGGATGTGTAACCCTAGATCAAATTATTTTGTCGATGTGGTAATTAAGATCGCAATATATTAACATATGCCATCCTGTAGACTATATCTCCTAATATATAAAATGCACTCACAAATCGCAAATGCACCTCCACTCATGTCTAGGTCTCTCGCATGGGCAACAAATTTAATTTCTTTCAACAAATGACGATCAACTTTTTTATCACATCTTTAATGCCATAACATACCTTTAATAAACTGAAAACTCTATAAAACAAATATAATAATCATGCAGGTATATATATATATATGACTTTTATAATCGGGTATACCTAATTTTAAAAAGTAAGAATCAACCAATCAAATTTATTAATTGCAATTGAATTAAATAGGAGAGATAATTTGTTTTATGAGAAAGAATACAATAAATGAATTTGAATGATTGATCATTACTTTTAAAAATCAGGTATATCTAATTATAAAAATCCTATATATATAATATATAATATATATATATATATAACATAGAACGTGCAGCCGTAAAATAATGGTTAGTAGGGCATCACATGGAGATACAGCTGAGCTGGATGCATTTGAAGTCAACATCTTTTATCCTTATATGTTCAAGCCACATTTTTCAAATTATTACTATGAAAAGTTGACCGCCACCATACCAACCTCCTGCTCAACCATGGCAATGTTTCTACGTTCGGAAATTAAGGGAATGTTCTGGCATCTTCTCCTGTCAAAATGTCTCTTCTTGCTAGTTCTTGTCGTGAGTTGCAGTCCTCCAGACCCCATCAAATGTTCATCAAAAAATTCCAGCTGCACCATAACAAACTCTATTGGCATGTTCCCGGATCGAAGCCTGTGTAAAGCAGCTAAGGCAGCGTACCCCACCACAGAACAAGAGCTCATTTCGATACTTTCAGAGGCAACCATGGCCAAAACAAAAATGAAAGTTACAACGAGGTTCTCTCACAGTTTCCCCAAGCTTGTCTGCCCGGATGGCCAAGATGGGTTGCTCATCAGCACAAAGTATCTCAACCGTGTAGTGAAAATCGATGTCCAAGCAATGACAATGACTGTGGAGAGTGGCGTGACATTGAGGCAGGTGATAGAGGAGGCGGCAAAGGCAGGGCTTGCGTTGACACAGGCGCCGTATTGGTGGGGGTTGACAATTGGTGGGATGCTGAGCACTGGTGCGCATGGAAGCACGTTGTGGGGGAAGGGGAGTGCGGTTCATGATTATGTTGTTGGGATGAGAATTGTAAGCCCAGGAGGACCTGAAGATGGATATGCTAAGCTCAGGATCCTCAAGGAGAATGGTCATTTTCTTGATGCTGCTAAAGTATCACTTGGTGTTCTTGGAGTTATTTCTCAGGTATGGATGTTTCAGGCCCTTCACTGATTTTGACTACTGTAATCTTTCAGTGTAGTTACATGATATAATTTCTTGATAAATTTTGAAACATCTCATATTAGCTGCTAAAAAGAATTTAGAATAATGGTAGTCATCAACATTCTGATCCAACTTTTCTTAATGTTGGACATCAACACTTGGTTCTATTTTTTTATCCAACCTTATGTGACGGTTAATATGTGATTCCTATATCAATTGTTTTATTAACTTCAAATCCAAATGTTTAATAATATATTAAGTGTCATGTAAAGTTAGATGAAAAAGTTGAACAATAGTATTGGATGTCTACTAATTATTTAATAACTAAATATTTATTGATTTGAGTATGTATCCGGTAACTACTAATTATCAATGAGAAGTAATTACACCATCCTTCTTAAGGTTTAGCTATTCATAGGTGGAAACAACTTCTTTAAAGTTTCACACGCATTTCGTTAGTCAAATATGGTCAAACATAATTGCTATAAGGGTATTTTAGTTAGTGTTTAGAGCATCTCTAATATAATTATTTATTTGAATTGAATTTATTGTCATATAGGATTGATAGATAATGAGACAAAAAAACCCTTTCCGATTCAATTATCTAATCAACATATAAAGCTAATGTAGCAAAAAATTTTGGTAAATATGGAGATGAGTTGCTCAATTGAGAAACTCTTCTAGAAATGCTAACAAAAATTTCTCAAAAATTTCAAGCAATTAAAATTATAAAGATTTGGCTCTCTCTCTCTCTCTTTCTTCTCTCTTAATTGTAAAATATGAAAAGTAAGAAGTGTGACATATATGTTATAATGATTGGTCAAAAGTAGATGCATACTTTATTTTAGATAATTACATTGGAGGTGAAATATGTATTTTTATATTTTTCATACCAAAGTGGATCTATATTCAAAAGAATTATTGATGTGTCACTAATGAAAATTCAAAAATACATATTATCATTGGAGATGCTCTTATATTTTGATATACACATTTTTGTTGTTACTCAAATGTGGTCAAATATAATTGGTATAAGGGTATTTTAGTATTCATATCTTGCTGATAGAGTTAAAAAAAAAAATGGAAAAAATAAAATTGAATCAAGGTCTAGGCAAGGATCTATTGGATCTCTAAGTAATAGATATCCTTATCTCGACCTTGATAAATGATGAATTTCCCAGGTGATGAGATTTCCAGACAATTGAAGTCCTTGATTGGATTTTCATCACATAAAATCTCCATGCGATGAAGATCTCAATTGGTGAACCACATTTTATCTCCATCATCCACAACAAATGGATGGTGGATATCCAATTTATATTTCCACTCTCCACGTCTCTTTTGTTCTTTTTCTTTTGAATTCAATTTTGATTTTTTTTTTAATCTCTATCGTCCATCTTAACGATGGACATCCATTTTTATTTTAGTTTATTTTCTGTAATATATATATATATATATATATATTAAATTGATCTCCATCATCTATATTTGAGATGAATTATGAAGATTTATATCTTTTTAATTTTTTTAAAAAAAAATTATTTAATAAAGGTTTAGAGCTATTTTCATCTTTATGTTCATTTAATATTGTTAACCGTTAAAATTAACAATCAATCACTGTTGACAGCAAAGTATAGCTTGTGAATAGCGAAACCTCAAGTAGGTCAGATCTAATTACTTCTACCAATAATATAGTTCTGCCACATATAAGATCTCTATGCCAAGAATGATAAGAGCTCATATTAAATTATGATCATGATTCCACTGTTAATAAATAGTCAAAGTTGTTAATTCTCTATTATATTTATATAAGAAGTTTATTTTTATTTTTTCAATACATCAATATGAGACACTAAATTGGGCAACTTGTGAGTGTAGGTAACTTTGAAGTTAGAAAAACTATTTAAGAGATCCATCACTTACGAGACAACAAATGATTGGGACTTAGGAGACCAAGTGGCTAGTTTTGGGCACCAACACGAGTTCGCAGACATAGTTTGGTACCCAAGTCAACGCAAGGCTGTCTACCGAATTGATGATCGCATTCCCTCCAACATTTCTGGCAACGGTCTATACGACTATCTCCCATTTCGCTCCACACCTTCTACAGCATTAACACTCTGCAGATCCACAGGTTTGCTTCACACATACTCACGTAGTGAGATTTTGTCTTACATTTCATTCAGTGTGGCCATTTTTTTTTATTATCTTACGTTGGATCAGACGTCCACTAAGATTAATTGAGATAAGACTCTAAAATACTGCTTGAAATTCTACTCTGATTCAAGAGAGAGCTGTCCATATAAATGGTGGGAAATAAGAGTTGATCCTACCACTTTTAGATGATAGGGCTGGTAGGAGTGGCCACTCCACTTTTCTCCAGTGTGGCCAATTAATGCAATAAAATTTGGATGTCATTCAACATATTGACCTGATGTTGCACGCCAATTGTGCAATACATCAAGATTGCCATGCACGACCTAGGAACCAACGCGACATGCATATTGTGTGTCCACATCTCACTAAAATTATAATAACTATTCTCAAATTTCAATCATATTCAAGCTAGACAGGCATAATTAAATTTTAAAGAGATATGTTTCAAATTTGTGATTCGTGTATTGTTAAATTAATCAGAGGAGTTCCAGGAGTCAATAAGCGATGTTCTAGGGAAGTGCTTGGCTGGAAATGTTGTCACTTCAACGCTCAGGACCACAGCTTTTGGCTTGACAAATGATGGTAATGATTCATTTTAAATAGGAGTACTAGCGAAATATCTTGAAACTGAAACTATATTTTATATTAAAAAAAGGTTTAACGATACTATTTCTCATTTTATGAAAAATTTTTCCTTATTTATAAGAAGAGAGAATTATCACTCTTTAAATTTTTACAATGTTTAATAGGTAAAATCTTTACGGGGTATCCTGTGATCGGATATCATAACCATCTTCAATCATCGGGAAGCTGTCTCGATTATCCAGTCGATTTTAAGATCGCAGCCTGCGGTTGGGACCCAAGAATCAAGGGCGAGTTCTATTACAATACTGCAATCAGTATAGAGAAGTCAGTCGCTAAAAGCTTCATTGAAGACGTGCAAAAACTGGTTGAATTGGAGCCTAAAGCGTTGTGTGGGGTAGAACTTTACAATGGCATCCTCATCCGCTACGTTAAAGCTTCAGATGCTTACTTGGGCAGACAGGAGGACTCGATAGATTTTGATATAACGTATTACCGAAGCAAAGATCCGATGACTCCTAGGCTTTATGAAGATGTAATTGAAGAGATTGAACAAATCGCAGTGTTCAAGTATGGAGGGTCGCCGCACTGGGGGAAGAATCGGAACATAGCGTTTGATGGGGTGATCAACAAGTACAGGAAAGCAGCAGAGTTCTTGAAGGTCAAGGAGATGTATGATCCATTGGGACTGTTTTCTAGTGAGTGGACAGACAAAGTTCTTGGATTGAAAATAGATGGGGTGAGCATAGTCAAGGAGGGTTGTGCACTTGAAGGGCTTTGTATATGCTCACTAGACATTCATTGTGCCCCTCAAAATGGCTATTTTTGCAGACCAGGCAAAGTTTATGAAGATGCAAGAGTTTGTACTCGTATAAAGTAACTTCTAAAGGCATACATGATCACGATTATCTTGCCTTCAATTAATAAGAAGTTACTGGAAGATATAAATTGGAAATTATTAGTTGCGGATTTATTCATTCCTTTCTTAAGGGCAATGGGGTAGCAGCTGATGTCCTAGATAATGAGGGCCTTGATAGTTCTTGTTTTGTTCGGTGGAATCAACCTCCATCTTTGTTTGCATTCATAGGCAACTTCTCCTAGAATCATGGAATTAATTCTTTTCATTTTCGTTTGTCTATTCATTTTCTTTTCCTTTTCTTTAATTGAGTTCTTTAGCAGGTCTTTCCACAGCTTGAGGCTTGCTTACAAAAATTACATTAAAAATTGGTTTGATTGCATTTGAAGTCATTCTTCAGTGTGAGTTCACTCCTTAAGAACCAATGTAAAATTCAATAAATAGTGTCAAGAGACCATGATCGTGGTGAGATAGAAATTCAATGAAATTTTACATGACTTACTCGAGCTTAATTATCTAACTGGTGACAGGTTATCCTATGTGGGGATGGTAATTCCATCCATGAATCGGCGATGGACGCATTTGAATTTTGTTAAATTGGTTTGTAAATGAGTGTAGATGTACAAAATTTAAACACATACTATGGATTTCAATCGGCTATAGGTTTGAGAATAAAATCCACATCTAAACTCGCAAAAAATGAGAAGATTATATATATATATATATATATATATATGCATGTATATAGTAATTCTACTATTAGTACCGCCTAACTTTTTAAAGTTAGGATGAATCAATCAAATTTATCCATTACATTTGTATCAACTATGAAAAAGAATTTATTTCAGAAGAAATAATGTAATTAATGAATTTAATTTATTCATCCTAACTTTTTAAAGTTAGGGAGCATTGATAGTAGAAGCACTCTATATATATAGGGGTTATTGTCAATTTACCTGTTGGAATTGAAAAGAATATCAAACCACTATTGGTTGTGAAGATATTAGCTAAAAAGACCCGACCGTCAATTAGAATAGTAAAAAAGTCAAGAAAGTAACGGTTTCATGAATTCTGAGAGTAAAAAGGTAATTGGATGAAACAGTTCAATATATTGTCAACTACAATAGACAACATATAAATCCATACTTGAATTCATACAATCCAGGGTGGAGGGATTACCTTAATTTTTTATGGAAGTAGCAACAAGAGCAAGCACTGCAATTAAAGCCTATGTTTTCACCAGGTTTTCAAAGTTAACATCAACAACAATTTCATCCACCTCAAGAGACAAAGTCAAGGATAGAGGAGCTTTTAGAGTAGTTTATAACTTAGAATAATGTTCGGGTGCAAAACCAAGAGGCTTAGATGTAGGAGCAACAGATTTTACTTCAGGAACATGATGCTCAAATATAGAACTATGATGTGACTCTTAGGAATATGGAGGCACCAATTGGAGATTTAGCTAATGTTATGAATAACAGACTTCAATGAACCTGTCCTAGTGATATAGAAAAGAATATGAAGCAGGGAAGAAGACAAGGGCAATGCAAGGCTGTAACCTTAAAAAGCGGAAGGGAGTTGAATAGCACCGAATTTATGTCCAAGTCAAATTCGAGCGAAGAGAGAGTTGATATAGATGAAGAGGATGAAAGTGAAGATGAAGAACTTTTAAAGGTTGAAGAGAAGGCAAGTAAAGAAGAAGATTTAAGAAAGGCAAAACAAGTGATGGAACCATCAGTTGTGCCACTTCTTCCTTTCTCCTAAAGGTTTAAAAAGAATAAGCTGGAAAAGAAGAAAGATTTTATAGTTAAGCCGAGCCAAGCTAAGGCTACACCTTCAGTCCCATGTCTACCATTCCCTTAAAGATTTCAAAAGCAGAGATTGGATAAACAATTTTCTAAATTTTTAGAGGCATTTAAGAAACTTCATATCCATATACCCTTTATAGAGTCGTTGGAGCAGATGCCCAGATATGTGAGGTTTATAAAGGAGATCATCTCTAGAAAAGGGAAGTTGAAAGATTATATGATTGTAATCGAGAAGTGTAGTGCAATACTTCATAAGAACATGCCTCCCAAATTGAAAGATCTAGGGAGTTTTACAATTCCTTGTGCGATTGGGGTGCACTTCTCAAGGAAAACATTATGTGATCTAGGGGCAAGTGTAAACTTGATGTTTTTTCACATATTTAAGAAGCTAGGTTTGAGGGAAGCTAAATCTATGTCTGTCACTCTTCAATTGGTGGATAGGTCTCTTAAGCATCCGAGGGAAATTGTGGAGAATGTGTTGGTTAAAGTGGTAAGTTCATTTTCCCCGTGGACTTTATAGTTCTTGACATGGTGGAGGATGAGGAAGTTCCTATTATTTTGGGTCGACCATTTTTAACAATTGGAAGAACTATGATCGATGTACAAAAGAGAGAACTCACAAAAAGAGTTCAAAATGAGCAAGTGATCTTTTAGGTTCTTAGGCCTATCAAGATACCTAAGATTGAAGAAGATTGCTATAGGGTGGACTTGAAGGGAGATGAAGAAAACAAGTGGATCAAGGAAACTTTACCACATCTTTATGATATTACGGAGATGGAATGCCGACTTAAGTCTCAAAAATCAAATAGGAGTTTCAAAGCTCGTAATAAGGTCTCACTAAAGGAGTTGAAGACCGAGTTGATATAGTGCTTTAGTAGTATTGACCAGTGTAAACTGGGCTGATGAGGGAGGAGAGAAAAAGTCAGGTTGAAGACTATAAATCAAGTGCTGCTTGGGAGGCAACCAAGAGTTTTTAATAGTTTATTTAGTTTGTGTTTTTGTTTTTAAAGGAGTACTTAGAGAAGAGGAAAACAAGTGATTGTCAGGATATCAATTCACCGAGCCTAAGTTTGCAAAAGAAGTTCTAAACTTCACTTTTTATGTACTTTAAATTGATGATATTGCGACACTTAGGTTTGAGGGTACAACTATTTTATTTATTTTGTTTTATTTTGTGTGTATGTTTTTTTACTTCACAAATTTGATTTTTAACATTGAGGACAATATTAATTAGGTTTGGGGGTAGGACACCTATGTGTGACAATTTTTTAATTTCTTTTTTTTTTTTTAAATCTAGAAAAATTTTTGAAAATTTTGAAAATTTTTGTTTCAAGTCTTTTTAATAGATTGTTCTTATGAGATTAAAATGAGAATTAATTACTTTATGATTGGTTGTTTGGACTAGGAGGTAGCCATAAAAGTTTGAGCATGATTAGAGGATTTTCAAATGCTTGAATCCTAGTTAGAAGGGTAGAGAGATTTCAAGTATACATAGCTATGGTTTATTAGTGGAGATTACCTAAGTGAGATTTTTGAGCCTAAGCATTTTGATTCAGAGAGGTTGTTTCTTTTTTATTTTTAAATACTTTATTGTATGATTTTTATTGTTTAGATTGACCTCCATAGTTTTTGCATTAGAAGGAAAAAACATATTTTGCATTTATCAATCTTTTATTTTGGATGGAAAGTTTGATGACTTTAGAGAAGTGAAACTAGGCTATGTGTGCTTAACCTAATCAAAAGCCCTAAACAGTCTCCTTACCTTATGTTGTGTGCGTAAATAACAATTTTGAAGCAAATACTTCTTTTAGCCTATTTAAATTTTTTGTTTTAATCTATAAAAAAATCCATTACCAAGCTTGAAATAATTTAGCCTTACCTTTAGAGCTTAGATTCACATATAGGGTTAAGATTTAGGCAAAAGAGGTAGGAGTGATGAATAATTAAATGTAAAAGATGGGTATGATTTGGAAGCAAGGATTGGGGTTAAAATAAATGAAAAAGAATTAAAAATGAAAAAAAAAAAGAATAAACAAAGAATAAAGAAGTTTAAAAAGTAAAAATTAAAAAATTTGTGAAGAAGGTGCATTAAGGGAATTTTTGAAGAAGTAGTTGGAAGTGAATAGGTTGAAGAATAAGCTTAGTTAGGATTGAATATTCAAAAGAGCGCTCGGTGTCTAAATAAGTGATCTTCTAAAACTCATTATGTTATCCTATAAGTTCATTTGAAAACTACTACTTTTCCTTCATTTCTATGAACCATTTACCTTTGGCCCCATTACAACCTAATGAAAAAGACCTAGTAGATCTCTAGAGAAGTTGAATTGTATCATTGAAGTAAACAGTGCCTGATATGTTATTGATTTCCAATTCCTTCCATGAGGTCCTTTGATATATTAAGCAGTCTTTCTATTGAATAATAGCCTGTGTTGTATAATATTTTGATGTTTTCTTGTGCATAACCTCTACCTCAGATGCATTGAGAGAGTGTTGAGCCTAGGTTCTAAGTGGTAAAATGAGAGATGTCTTATGAGCATTAGAGTCAAGGTGAAATATGGCATGACATGTGTATTTGATATTTTCAGAGCTTGAATACAGGGTGACGAGTAGAAGAGATCTAATTTTTGTGTAAGAAATATTAGTGACTTAACTTTAGTCTAGATACAAGATTTTGAGTGTGCTAATTTTTCTTGAAATCTTATGAAGCAATTTATTGATTGATTTGAGCAAAATTGTTATGTTTGCAGGTATTGTAGCTAGTAAACTCTTAGCAGACTATAACTCCTCCATTAGGGACACCTAGAGGTTTAAAGGCTTGTGATATGTGCTAAATACCATCATGAAGGCCCACGGAAGTGGCTTAATGAATTGTAGAAGTAGTTTGTAGGAGTTTAGGTTTTGATCGAGTCTTGTTTTAGAGTTTATTCAAGGGCGAGCAAAGGTTAGGTTTGGAGGTATTTGATCACGTCGATTTTAGATATGATTTTATATCTTTAATCCTAGCTTTTGTGAGGAATACTTGAGTAGATTCTATTATTTTAATGTGTTTTTCTGATGTTTCTATTTGTAGGGTTATTTAGGAGAACATTGAAGAAAATGGTGGAGAAAATCAAGTTTTAAAAAGGGAGCTAAAGCTTTTCGTGAAGAGCTTTTGCTAAATGCAACTTATGGCCTTCGGTCCCGAAATATTAATCAGATGATCTCGCTGAACACAGTTCGCCAAACACCAATCACCATAGTTTTTCAAGGATTTTTGCTAAATGTGACTCGCGATCATAAGTCGCGAATTGGCATTGAATGTGCACGGAGGAAACTCTCTAACCCTAAGCCATTTCGTCTATAGATTCATGTTTTTCTCATTTCAGCAGAGGGCAACAAACACCAGAACATCTTTAGAATGGTTTTCTTTCATTTTTGTAGAGTTTTTCATATATTCAAGTCAAGATCCATTGGAGGTTCATGCAATACTTTATTAGAGCCATTCAAGAGCAACATAGAAGTGATTTGGGGTGATTTCAGACAAGTGCAGTGGTGAATTCGTGATGTTCATTTCTATTCTTGTCTCAATTATCATGTTGTTCTTTTTTTTTTTTTTTTTCACTTTGACTTGAGTTTTTGTAGATCTATGAATAACTAAATTTGTTTCTAGGGGATTCAATATAGTTTGACATGGATCTATTCTTGTGGATGATTTATTGATGTTTAAATGAGTTGATTTCATATGTTAGTATTTTGTTTTATCAATTCTTAATGCTTTCGATTGATTTTAGGCCTAATCAATTGATTTTGTGTTATTAATATACTTAAAAAGATATTAATAACTATAACTTGATAATATACCATTTAAGAATTGGAATAGATATATATCTAATTTTCATATGCAATCTTATGTGAGTAGTTGTGTGTAATGAGTTTGTATTAACCATTTAGCATAAAAATATAGCTAAGTGTTTAATACAAACATATATGTGTTGAACTCGAAAGAGGTTCATAGGTATAATTGTTTACTTGATCAAATACAATATGAAATGATGATATGTTGAGAGAAAATTAACATAAGAATAGTGAAGTATTAAATGAAGTTGAATTTCCTTAGATCTTTTATTCAAATGGTTGTTGTTATTTAATTAAGTTTTTCTTTTAATTAGATTTTTGCAATTTTAATTTTTAGTTCAAATTTTATTAATTGATTTCTGAATAAAATTACGTAGTTCAATTTCAATAATTAGTTCTAGTTTGAACTATATCTATGCGATCGATCTTGATTCGCAACTATGTTGCATAAAGATCGTGTATGTTTGCATGGGTGTTGTGTAATAAAGTGTTATACTGAAAACAGGCATCACTTAATATTGAAGCAAAATAGTGGTTGGAAAGGATAGACCCTGAGCACTAGTGAATGTATGTATTTGATCCAAGGATAAAATGTGACCATATGGCCAATAACATGACTAATTTCAATACAATGTTGGCAACCACAAAGTCAGAACATGCTTGGATTTGCTAGGGCACATTAGGAGTGTTGTCATGCAAAGATTTCAACAAATAGAGAAAGAATATGTTAAGTGATATTTTAAGTCGCCTTTAATTGTTAACAACAAAATCATTACAGCAAGTTTGGATAGAAGGAAGGAGTGGGTTTCGCAGGTTGGTATAGGGGAGTTTGAAGTCATAGCTACTGTTGGTAGGGCCTATGTTACTAAGCTGCATCAAAGAACATATGATTTTGGAGCATCGCAGATTAGTGGTGTTCCCTATGTGCATGCAGTAGCAAGCATTGGTAAACTCCTTCCCTTAACATGTTTTACAGTTATATTTCATAAATGGTTTCAACTAATTATATCTCACCTTTGTGCATGTAGCTTCATGTTATAATAATGCAAGGTAGACTAAAGTTGTTATTGAGTTTGTGCACCCCATTTTGACCAAAATTGCTTTCAGGCAAACCTATGCAAGCATGATCCATCCTATCCTAGATATCTTATGCATGGCCAAAAATCGCAACTCGAGAACTTATTCCACTAATCATCAAGCAACAACTTGGCAAGCCTAAGGTCCAAAGAAGGAGAGAACCAATTGAACAGCCAAAGAAAGCAAGGGGAGTAAGTATAACATGCAAGTTGTGTGAATCTATTGGGCATAAAAAAAGGAAATAGTATCTTAGTTGTTTTTTTTTTTTACTTTTCATTTTAATATAGGTATTTGCAAAATGATGCCACCTCCAACAACAAAAACACATCTCCACCAAAGAGAAAGGTACTACTTTCTAGTTTAACACTAAATTTGTTTGGTGAGTATATTATAAATATTTAAATATTTGTTATTTTATTTTATTACACTACAAAAAAAATGAAGTGGGATCCTCTTCACAATCAAAGTAGAGGTTCTAGTCCCAAGTTAAAGTGGAATTAGGTTGATTTAGGATCCATTGTACATTGATTATGTTAGATGGTTTGATATATAACATGTTGTTTTTTAACTAATAGGATGGATAAACATTCAAACCTTCATATCTATATGTTTTTGTGCTAGCATTTTACATAGGTTACACATTTTAGGCATTGTCAATGATTTTTTGAGCTAGCATGATTTATGTATGTTATATGAGCTGTCATTATGACATATATAACCTATCCTAATCATGATATCCTCATCATAGGATATAAACAATGCCTTTGTTGTTATATGGTTTGGATGAATGTAAGTTATTGAATGTTATTTAATGATGAAAGTTAATGCATATTTACAATATATAGTTTATCTGAAATTAATTTCCATTAAATTTTCATTGCATTTTCATTATACATAGTACAAATATTGCTATTGAAATGCGAAAATAAACCACGTTGAACGCAATCATAAACCCTAACGTTTGTACTATAGCTTCCATATTTTGCATTCTTGCACATGTACTTTCCAGGTTGTGCACTCTTTCATTTAATACTTTTAATTCTTCCTCAACATACCGGTTTATAGGATATGTAAAACGCCTTTGCATTTCAAATTATTATGTGTTGATTTATGTATTATATGAGTCCTAAAAGGAATACTCATTGCATTGCTTGGTATTACATGTGAAGTAGAGTTAGTTAGGATTATTAGTTAACTAAAAAATGTTCATAACTGCCTTCCTCCTAGAGTGATATCCTCAAATTTTGAACTTAATTCTATCTCCATTGATGTTATTGGATGAGCTTGAAAATGATGTCGTTTTCCTTGCCCTTTTATCTTCTCTTTCAATTCTTGATTAGTGACCTTTGTAAGTTTGTTTGTGTTTGTAATTGAAGGTGGTGTTTCTTTAAGTAGGGACAATTTGTTACCGTTGATACAACAATCATATAAGGGGGATAATATTGTAATTTCGTTATGTTTAATTGTACATATCCATGGAGGCCTTATTTGTCTTACTATTAAATTTAGGGTATGTTTGGTATGTAGGCTTTGGGGTGGAATTGAGATTCATTTTTTTTCATTCTCCTACATCCCACGTTTGGAGCCATTGATAGGAAGGGATTTTTCATTCTCGAACTCACTTCCATTCTCATTCAACTTAGGAAATGGTATCCTAAGTTGAACCATAACTTTCCAAAATCCTAAGTTCATGGGATTCACTTTTTTTTTTTTTATTTCATTCTCTCTCTCCATAAAGTCACAAACTCTGTGTCTCTCTCTCATCTCAACCACATTGACCCATTACCACCACAAACCGCTCTTCGTCTCTCTCATCTCCTCCTCAATCCAAATGAACTAGCATTAATACAAGAACCTCTCTACCTCTTTCTTTCTTTTTTTTTTTTTTTTTTTTTTTGAGTTGGGTGGTTCTAAGTTCGTCAAACCTAGAACCAGATGGGTTCAATGAGAACCAATGGGTTATAGGTTTGTCAAACCCAGAACCACCCAGAACTAGTTGGTTTTGGGTTCAACGATGAACTTAAAACCATCTGGTTCTACGTTCGATCAGAACCCCTATTTTGATTTTTTTTTTTTTTGTTCATGTTTTGATGTTGATGATGATATTGTTGGTGTGAAAGATGATGATGTTAACAAATTGGATTAATGATATTGATAAACTGTGCTTGATGATGTTGAATTGTAGGAGATGTTATGAATTGGATTGATGATGAGATGAAGAATTGTGGTTTTTTTTTTGTTTTTTCAAATTTTTTATAAAATTAATTTTATATAATAAAAAATTAAAATTAATTTTATTTCAATCCAATCTTAACCTACAACAAACATGATATGATATAATTTTTAATATAATCCCAAGTTCTACCAAATATGAGACAATGATTTTTCAATTCAATCCAATCCAATCCACTCCACTCCATTTCAATCTAATCTATTTCATTCCAATCTAATCCCGTGTGCCAAACTAAGCCTTAATGTCAATGCGGGGCATATTTTTCATCCCATATTACTTTAATAGCAACAAAAGTTATCAACTATTTGGTTAACTATACTTTAAGGGCATTTTAGTCTTTTCTAGGTTTGGTGAGAAAACCACTAACTTTTTGGATGGAAACTGCTTTTCCACTAACATCTAGGTTTTTTTTTGGATAATATTTAAAAAGTTGATGTTGACTAGCATTATTTTACTTTCAAGGGGAGATTTTAATATTTTTCTCTTATATTTAAGGGAGCCAAAATATACATTTTCCAAAGGTCCCTTTATAAGCTTGATTTTAAATAATTATTAAATTAATTATGTACAAAGATTTTATATTGAGTTGAAGGACTAATAAATAATTAGTGGATTAGGGTTTTTGAAAACCTTATTAAACATTATAAATACTACAACATTAGATAGCATAAGTTGGAAAACACTAGTAAAGAAACAACCAATGCAGTTTTCTTTTCCCTTACTCTTTGTTTCCTTTTCCCTTAACCAAATGGTGAAAAGATAGTCCTTGTCTTATAAGGATTGTGTTTTTCTAATTATTGCACTATAAAAGTCCGAAGAATTTTTACAAGATTTTCATTTGATCATCAAGAATCAAAAAGAAGAATTTTGGAGATTGAAGTGCATAATGGAAAAAAGTACTACAGAGCAAGAAGGAGTGCAGTTAGGTTACTACAAGGATCAGTGAGATCATTTGAGTTTTCTACAATTAAATCTAGGTAATGTCCTCATCCATTTCATTTTATTTTTAAATTCTACTAGGCGATTTTTAAGGACTTCTGCATTTGTGTTTTGAAAGAATTATTCTAATAGAACTTGTTATGACAACTATAATTTTAATTTTTTAGATACATTTACAAACTAGAGAATTGCTAGATATCACAAAATTTATCATAAATTTCTTGTTGCAAACAATATGGGTAATGATTCATTATGTAAATTATGGAATGATGTGGTATATGTATGGTAGTTACAAATAATTTATCGATCATTTTTGTATTTTCTAGTAAGAGTGATTTTCTCCTAAAGACTGAAGATTTATATCATATAAATTAGGTTTGTAAAAGTTCAAATTTACTAAGTGATAAATTTTTATGGATACAAATCTAATTGTAGAGATACAAATTTTAGAAATAATTGTACAAGTATAGAACAAAACTAATAGGATAATAGTCATATTTTTCATTACTTTTAAAGCTGATTACACTTAACAAACTTTGGCAACCATATATTTTTGATATTGTTCTAAATGGAGTGATTGATTTTGACATATACCTAATGTTTTTTTACATGTATCATATATTTCTCTTATATATAAAATTGTTACGAACTAGATTTTGAAGAGTCACATATCATTTTTGTCCTTTACAAAGAATCATTACAAACTATAATTTGAAGAGTGAAATTGTGCGATATGGAGGGAGCAATGTTAAGAAGAGAAAGAGGAGGAAGCAACCATTATCATCTTCGACCAAAACTACAACTATTGTCCAATTCAGGTATTTATTTTTACTTATATTTCTCATACTATTATTGATGATTACAATCATTTCCTTTCTCCCTCTCTTTCATTAGTGAATTATTTTGAGAAATATATATAAGCAATGATTTTTGAGGTTGACTTTTACATCAATGGTCTAATATTTTTTTTTTTTAACATTTCTCAAAAAAACTACTTGTTTTTAGCGGTTTATTCAATTTAATAATATTTTATAATGGTAGTTGTCTTTAATGATTTATTCAAGTTGATAATTATATTAATCAGTACTATAAGTTTATACATTTATTATTTTCTTGTTGAGCAAATTACGAAGCAGCTAACCAATTCAAACCTATTCTCAAATGGTGTCAACTTTATAGGTTTATTACAATTTAGCTATCTATCGTTAGTTTAAATTAGTCAATAGCAAGGTTCCAAAACTCGTAACTTGCTACTCGATTGGCGACCCAACTAGCAGCGAGTAATCTGTAACTCGGCGAGTACTCAAAAAGTATTGTTTGGGGGGAGGAGGGGAAGAGGGGAGGAATTATAATTTTTGAAGTCTGAAAGCTTAATCTGATACTTTTATAAATGTCAGAGGTCATTGCAAAATTATC
This sequence comes from Nephelium lappaceum, assembly GCA_021234005.1. Lineage (NCBI taxonomy): Eukaryota > Viridiplantae > Streptophyta > Magnoliopsida > Sapindales > Sapindaceae > Nephelium > Nephelium lappaceum. The sequence goes on from CM038009.1 coordinate 15,384,499, forward strand.
CTCATCCTATTTAAAGCTCACCACTCATCACTCACACTTACCACTCACCGTGTTAAACACTCTCAAAACTCTCATGTTATCTCTCTCCCTTCTTCTCTCTCTTCCTTCTCCTCTCTCATCCTTTTTCTCTCTCTAACACAGCATCAACTTCGTTGTTCAAGTAAGCTATCGTCGTCACCATCGAAACCAAAGCCAATCCTTTTCATCGTCATCGGCGGTCAGCTATTTCAAATCTCTTTCTCTGTCCTTTGCATCGTTGACCGTTCTTCTTCTCTGTCGGCTCGAGTCTCCTTCTCTCTCACTATGTCGTTTACGTCTTCAAGTTGTCGTCGTTGTCTTTTAACTCTTTTCCCTTCAACTCATCGTCGACGGCAACTCACAGTGTGGTTGTTTCTTTAATTTTTCTTTTGTATGTGGTGTGTTATTTGTATTGTACTTTTGTTGGGAGTATTATTGGGTTTTGACCAATTTTTTGGTGGTGTTTGGGATGATTTCCGGTCAATTTTGTGATAGTTGGACTCGTCAAGTCAACGAGTTAGGCCGAGTTGGGCAATCTCTGGCGAGCAAGACCTCCGATCTAGGGGTTCTCAGATCGACGGAGTGTCGATTCGCGAGAACCCAACGAGTTTCGCCGAGTTTTTAAACAATGATCAATAGTTAGTCAATTTCAACAAATTCAGAGGTATTTTGATCTTTTGACTGTAATTTAAATTTTTTATAATAAAAAAATTATAATTTTTTCCTATAATTTAAAAGAAAAACCAAAAAACAAAAAAAAAATTTAAAAAAAAAATAGAGGATGGAGATCCCACTGTCTATCAATACATGGATGGTGGAGATCTCATCTGGAATCTTTACCTATCTCCATCTCCATGGAGATGGAGATCCAAGATCAAACATCAAACACATCTAAGATCAAACATCAATTTCCTTAAAAAAAAAAAAAAAATCAAACTTGAACAAAATCAAAATCAATTCATTGAATGAAAATTTTCCATTCCCAACATCAAAATCTATCCTCCTTCTTTCATTCCTAACATCAATCATGAACAAAATCAAACCAGCACCAAAATCAATTCATTGAATGAAATTTTTTGCATGAATTCTTTGCAACAACCTTGCCATATGAAAAATATGCAACTTTGGTTCCATCTACTAAACCTAAAAGAAACCAAACACAAACTCAAACTTGATCAAATTCAAACAAAATCAAACACAAACCCAAAATCAAACTCAAAGTCATCAAATAGAACCAAACTCAAACCTATACCCAATTGAAAGTTGTGTCAAACTCAAATTGCATCTATCATGTTGTAAAAAGTAGTAAGATGAAAAGAGAGAAGGAAGAGGAAGGGAAGAGGTAAGCACTACCGATTTTGGAATTGTTGGCATCATGTTGGCGATAAAGAGATAAAGGAAAATTTCCAGGCTTCCAACGGGTTTCGAAACCCATTTCCAAGTTTCCAACTAGAAATCAAGCATAGAGACAATGTCGATGTCACTGTCGTCGATGCCGTTTAGTCGCTCCAGCTCGATGAAATGGATGGACTGGTAAAGTTGCATCATTGTCATCGCTGCGAAAGAAGAGGAAGGAAGAGGGAGCAACACAGTGAGAAGAAATCAGTACTTGAAGAAGAAGAAGAGGGAGGAAGCGAGAACGACTATCACCACTATTGCTATGAAGGAGTAAGGATGAAGGAGGAAGAGGAAGCAGAATGATGGAATTTAAGAAGAAGAACAACAACAATTTTTTGAGTTATTTTGCTGCGTTAGAACTTTAAAAGTATTTTGATTTGGGTTAGATCTAGATAATTTGATTTGAGTTAGGTCTTGACAATAGAAAAAAAAAAAGAGTTATTCTTTTGGTTTATTTTTTAAAAATATTTTGAATTTATTTTTTTCTTTTGAATTTATTTTTATTGTAATTTTTAAAATTTATTTTACAATATATGTTTTTTGGTTTTCATCTCCACCATCTATCAAAGGATGGACGGTGGAGATTACAATCTTTTTTTAAAGAGTAAATGGTTAAAAAAGGAAGAAAGGTAAAATTGTCTTTTTATTCACTAGACACGGGCAAAGGTTTAAGTGAACGGTTTATGACTAATGATGGGTAGTCAACTTGTAATAAATAAATAAAGTTTACTTTGCTTGAGAATCGGTTTCAACTAGACAGCTAATTTGTAATTTGCTCTTTCTTGCTTGAATTAACAAGTTTTGTTAGTTTAATATGAAATGCTACCTTCCATTTTTACGATAATTTCAGGCACAGAAACAGAAGAGGAAGAACTTTGTGAACCTAAAAGGAGAAGTAGAAGAAAACAATATCGAAAGAAAAGGAAAAAGACTTGCAATAATGGGAGTCATTGGGCTAACCTCCCAAAGGACCTGCTCAATATCATTTCTAAAAATCTAACCATTGTAGACTTTTTCAATTTTGGCAAAGTCTGCGACAGTTGGAGATCATCATTCGAAATAACTAAGCATAATTTCATGAGTGAACAAGCCCCTCTTATCATATTCATAGCATCGAGATCTAAAAAGTTGTGTCTTCTCTATGACATATCTACCAACTTAAGATACAAGGCAAAGCTTCCTACTCTTGTTGGAGGAAAATGTCTAGGTTGTTATAGTGGATACTTGATCCTACTAGATAATCATGACAACATTCGGGTTACTAATCCTCTTACAGGGCATCAAATCCAGTTTTCCAACATGCCTCAACCCAACTCAAACAATAACAAAGCCATCGTAGCATCTTTTGGGACTGATCCAGATTTTGCCCTCATTGTGCTTTCAAACATGCATCAAAATATCTGGTATTGCATATCGAAAGAGAATTTTGGTTGGAAATGTTTAGATTTTTCAGAGGTAGCCCAGATGATTGTGGATCTTGTTATTTTTGATGGCAAGGTGTATGCTCTAACCAGTGGCTCAAGAATTGCTGTTCTAAATTTGAGAAGTCATAAGTTTAGTCTTATAACACTCGAAGGCACCCCTCAGTTGGGCTATTGTTTCAGATTGGTGGCTGCGAAGAAACGGCTTTTTGTTGTTGATTTTACCCCATATGTTAGAGTTAAAGTGTATACAATAGACTTGGAAAGGATGAAATGGGTTGAGGTGGAGGACTTGGGTGATGAAGCATTGTTTCTCAACAGCTGGATGTGCTCGAGACTAGCAAGCACAATAAACTGTCAAATGTTTAGTAACTGCGTGTGTTATCTCCCATTAAAGTCCTATGTTTTTCATATATACAGAATAAATGGAGGGTTCGAGGGAAATTTCCCATTCTTCTTACCACATATGAATTCCAAAATACGTGGTTGGTTTTTCTTAGACCAAGCTTATGAGCCTGATAATATCAAAGATGAGGACTAGATTTGGTTTCACATAATGGATTTCTAGCTAAACTTGTAATGTCAACAACTTTATTTTGTAATTCTGTATTATTTCATTATTGTTGTGGCTGTATGTTTATCAAAATTTTCGTTCCTATCTACTCATGAATATAATTAGCTTTGCCTTTGTTATCTCTTGTGATTTTTTTTTAATCACTGGGACCAGCCCAGAGTGTAACTCGGATCAATTAGGATGTGACTTTGTGCCACAGTCTATGGATCAGTTCCAAGAAGAGAAAGGGGCAACCCATATAAAGTGCAAGAAAATGCCCACAATTTTTGTGAGAATTTATAAGGACGTTTATTTCAAAAAATATATATGTTATGCATAAGCTTGAACGTAACAATTAGAATTAATGTATACCATTGTAGATCCCCAATGATTTATGATTGGAATTGGAAACACCGAGAGCAGAGTATACCACCGGTATGGATTTGGATTCAAATAAAACTAGTAATTTGGGTTTTATAAAATTTATTTATAGTTTCTTCTTTTAATTTAAACCATTACAATTACTAGGGTTTTTAGAGGGGAATGCGACTTGAACCCATAGTATAATTGGTGTGGAGGTTAAAGTTATCAAAATTTAAATAATAGCTTTTGCATAATGGTTTAAAAATTTCAAAACTAATATAATATTTTGAAAATGAACAATATTTAAAAGGTCTTAATATATTTATACTATATATATCAATTTATTAAAAATAAGGAAAAATACTAAATTTTATATTGCAGTAAACAAAATATACGTTATCTCCTAATGAATTAGACAATTACTGTGTATATACATGCAAACTTTATCTCCTAATAAAGTAGGAGAAAATCATATAAAGGTAATACAAATTTATGCATTACATATCTTTTCTTTTATGGTGGGATTAAATTAAAAAAATATATATATATATTTTAGGATAAGAATGAGACTAATAAAAGTGTTACACCCTTATAAAATAAAAAATAAAAATAAAAATAAAAATAAAAATAAAAAGTATCTGCATAATCATGTGTTTCAATTAATAAAGTCAACTTTAATGATGCAAATTACAAACACTTATCCCCAATACCAATACTATTATGCTCTGTAATATACTTAAATCTCTTTTTTTCTTTTATTCCAATTACCAAAATTAGTAGCTTGTGTTTTGAAATTAACTATAAAATGAGGATGGTGTTCAATTTATATATTTAAAAAAAAATGATTCAAAAAAATAATTAAAAAAAGAGGATTATGTGACAAGAATTGTGTTTGAGAAGTTGCTTCGTTTTTTATAGTCGTGATTTAAAAGTTAGGATAATAAGTTATATCTGTAATGGTACTTAAACAGCACAATGTCCTAACTGGTATCTTAATTAATATTTTAATTCGAATGGTATGTGATAAGTGAGAAAATTATAATTAATAATTATCGGCATGTAAATTTAATTTCAGTGTCACATTAAAACTCGTAACACGAGTTGAGAAATGAGTGGAGATTTATCATATTATTATTTTATTATATTCAATTAACTAAAAATCACAATTCTTTTTTGAAACCTTTATCATAATAGTTCACACAGAAAAACATGTGAATAATTATATAATAATTTAGAATTATAGATCATACACTGATCACTTCCTTTTTTTTTTTTTTTTTCATTTATTTGTGCGGCACATCTAAATTGCCAAAATAAAAATAAATTTCGCAATACTAATTGAGAAAACAAATTGCAAAAATTATAAAACTATTAAGAAAACAATATATATATATATATATATATATTATTTTCCCCCTAGTTTTATAATTTAAGATTTTTTTTTTTTTTGCAAAACTGTTAATTAAATTATTCACCGAAAATTACTATTATGATAAAACCTGTTGAAAATAAATTATTGTAATTAGAAATTTGAAGATATCTTTACTATACATATGTATATATATATATATATATTCCAATATACTGTTATCAAAGTGAATTGTTAAATTTACAACAGTCAAACAATGTTAAAGGTATATATGGTTTATGATTATTTATTGAATATTAATTATACTAGAATACAAAAATTAAGAGTATGTTGGTGCAAATTTGCCTTCTAATCTTATATCGTATATCATTGTTCACTTTTTTCTTTTTCTTAAGAAAAATGACTAAACTTCAAAAATCTAGTAAAAAAGTTTTTGACCGGTTCAAAAGTTTGAAAAAAAGTTTTTGTCATGTGAATTATGGACGGAACATCCATGAGGGATTTAGTAGAATGATCATGATTATGGTTTGCTCTCATAAAATTTAGAGTTTAAATCACTTCATGGTGCTACTTAACCAAAGACCATAATTTTCTATTTCTAAAAATTTATAGAGTTAGACGGAAACTCCAATTTTATATTGAAATTTACTAGAGGAGTTCGAAGGATTTTTGAACAATAATAATTGGGAGACATAGAGAATCATGGCTTTACTGGATGTTAAGTCATGATCCATCTCTCAAATCTTTTGGTTTGCGAATTTGAATCTCATCTATTTCTCTTTAAAAGTAATTTGCAGGCCAATTAAAAGAGTCCTACGTTTGGTTATTATATATCTAGTATGTACTCGTTATAAGCCGGAAAATCGGGAGACACGCGTGCACGGAAGATCACACAAGTGGAAATGCGTCCGGTGAGCAATCTGATGATGGAAACGACTTTTGATCATCACAGCCTGTAGACTAGCAGGACGGTGATGATGAAAATGGAAGAAATGTCACGGCTGTGATCAACAAGTGGAGCTCACATGAGTCATAGTCGAGTAGGCGCTACGGTATTACCGATGAATGTCTTAATCAACTGCGTGGACCGACTCGCCAATCCATTCTCCCAGTCTCACTCTCCGTTCCGCCACGTCTGTTCACGTTTTCATCTTCTTGTTATTATTGGTTTCTTTATTTAGAATTAGAGAATAACTATTCCATTCATGTCCTCCGTATTTAATTATAGGTGGTTAAAAACTCGTGTTGCATAATTAATGAATGTAATTTGATGATAAAGAACAGTATCCTTTATTTATTTACATGATAAAGTGAAATTGAGTGAAAACATTACATTCAATGTTAAGATAAACAAGTGACTAATTTTTTTAATATCAAATGAGTGAGGACGTCCAAGATCAATTATAACTTGTATTGTTTAGATATTTACTTCCATAATAAATAAGAAAATTATCTACACAAAACAATGATAAAAGATTTTAGATCAAATACAATTTATATAATCTAAATATATACTCTTATAATAAGAAAAAAAATACACATACATAGAGTTTTTAAAATACATTTGATAAAACTTATATCTATTATAAGTGGATGTGAATATGTATAATTGCTTGTGTTAAGAAAGGATTTGCTAGTTTAGTAAATAGAAAGTATTTCGAGTGAATTTACTGTCTCCATTTATTCATATGTGTGTTAGCATAAAAATTGGAAGATAATGTGTTATACTTAAAAGTAATAAAAGTGAAAAAATAAAAATAATAATACCCATCCATTTGTGTTTTTAGAAAATTCGTTTTTTTTTTTTTTTTGTTGGTTGGAAATAGCTAACAAAGTGCATGGATAATTTGTGTTAGAAAAAAATTTTATTAATCATTTGTATCCCAAACCATTAAAAGTCGGATAAAATTATCCTTTAAAAAGAAAGATGTTCACTTTAGTCACTATACATTGACAAAATATTATGTTTTGTGAATGCATTTTTAATCCTTATCATCCCTAAAGTTTGAGAAATTAATCGAATAAGTCTCTCTAATAAAAAACCTAACAGTTAATTGTTGCAGAATAAGTACAAAAACCAAAATATTCTAAATCATTTTATTTTTACTTTAATCAAATCAAAACAAAACAAAACAAAATTAAAAAAAATGTAAAAATTTTTAAAATTAAAAAAAAAAAAAAAAATTGTTATATCAACATTGTTGATGAATCTCCATTAACGGTTCAAATCTAATATATATATTTTTAATAATTTTTCATTTTTTAAAAAACCACCTACATGGCTGGCCACAAAGATTGAACCGCGATTTGGGTACCCAGATCGTCTCAATCTAGAGTTGGATTGAACTCAGATCATAGTTGGATCTCTATGATCGGCTTCGACCATCAGCCATGGAGATCTTTGAGCAATGAAAATTGATGTGATCTCCACTGGTTTTCTTTTTTTTTTTTTTTTTTTTTTTTCACTTCAATTTCTTTTTTTGATTCTTTTAGCATTTTTGATCTCCATCATCCATCTTAAAAATGGACGGTGGAGATCTATTGTCCTTTTTTATATTTTTTATTTTAAATATTTTTCTTTTTTATTTTATATTTAATCTTTCTCATTGAATCTCCATCATTCATCACAACTTTGATGGATGATGGAAATCTATTTTTTTTTTTTAATTACTATTATATAGTTAGTGACATAAAAGACCAAATACTCTTTTACTTGTTAAGTTTGACTAACTATCAATTGACAAAAGGATCAACCTAATGAATTCCTCAAACTTTAAGGATGATGGAGGACTAAAAACGTATTCGTGAGTAAAAAAGTAACACTTCACCAAAACATGGGGACTAAAGTGATTTTAAAAAAAAAAAAAAAAAAAAAAAAAAAAACTAGCTTCTCATTCTCTGTCACTTACAAACCTCTTCAACTTCTAACATCTTCTTTGATGGAATCTATTTTTCTTCCCTTCAACTTCTAACATCTTCTTTGATTGAATCTTTTTTTTTTTTTTGGTTTGTCATCTCTCTTCATCCTCCTTTTTCTCTACCTTCTCTCTTCTTCTTCTTATTCATCCTCCTCCTCCTCTTTCTTTTTCTTATATATATATTTTTTATTTCTTATTGAAAAAGTGGACCTACAGATTTGTAAGTCTGTTTGTTGTGAGTTTGACTCAGTTAAATATTGTTTTGATCACTTTTCTTGACAAGGAAGAAAAATAGAAAAGAGATGAAAGAAGGAGAAGAAAGGAGGAGAAAGAGAAGAAGAAAAATAATAAGGAGGAGGAGGAAAAGGTGAAGGACAAGGAAAAAAGAGAAAAAATCTATTGAAAAACATGTCAGACAGAAAAGAAAGATTCTAGTAGTTGAAAAGATTAAAGAAGTTAAAGTTGATTCTTTTTTTCAAAGGGTAATTTTGTCCAAAAAAATATTTTTGGGGTACAAATGATCAAACTTCATTTTTAATATAAATGATCTCTACTCTTTTTTTAGATCATTTTTATTTTGTTCTTTTTTTTTTCACTTTTAAACATTCATTGATTTTTTTTTTTTTTTTTTTTAAATTCAATAGGTGTCATTGCATATGTTTTGCACAAAAAGCTAATCTATTTAAGATAAATTATTCTATCCTATTAAATATTTATAAATGTTAGTAATATATATATATATATATATTTATATATATAATGATATGAAAGACAATTTAAATATAAATTAATTTCTTACAAATTTCATGTAATTGTAATTTGATTTTAGAACCGCATATATTACTATCCAACACTAGGGTCTCATTTTGATTAAACAAACTAATATGTATTTTGTTATTGTACAATAATTGTTTTCTTAGAAACACTTATCTCAAATAAGTTTCATTAATTTTTAAAAATATTGTTATATAAAATACACGTTTTAAACTAGAGTCCATATAATCTCATTGAAAAATAAGAGCCTTAAATCCTTTTTTTTTTTTTTTTTTTTTTCCTTTTGAAATGTTTCTTTGCACTTTTAGAATATTATGGTATTTGGATCTATTTTTGAAAACAATTTTTCATTTTTTTTTAAATGGGCGTAAATGTCTTTAGTGTGAAACCGTAAAATGTGTTTTCGAAAGGATAAATTACATAAAAACCTTGACATTTGCTAATATTACATGAATATGACAACTATAATTCTTTTTACATTAACATCACTTGACGTTTCATAAACTCTATAAAAGCACTCCGACCATTAATTTTGAAAATTTATTAAATTAATATATCATTATTCTATTTTATTAATATATCTAGATACGTTTTCCATAAAATTGAAATAAATAAATTAATATAACATTATTTTATTTTAAAAGTAATAAAATTAATTAAAATATAAAAACAATTAAAAAAATTAAAAAAGATAAAATTCATCTTCTTCTTTCTTCATCAGTATCTCCATTCTTCATCATCCATCAACCTCATCATCTCTATCCCTCTTTTTTCATCATCATGTCTAGCTCCATCATAATATCAATTTGTACTTGGGATAGAGACTGATTGATCTCTATTTTATCCATTTTCTTTTTTTTTTTAAAAAAAAAAAATTAGAAGCAATTGCACGAGACCCGTCTAAGGTATGCTTTTATTCACGCAAAATCAAGTTTACCATTTTATTATAAGAAACCCCCACTTCATTAGTGAAACTCTGTTAAATGCAACAATTAACCATAATTTTTTGTTAAATAATGAAAATACCCTCAATGGTAAAATTTTTTATATTTATTTGAAAAATAAAATTATAGAAACATTATTTTTAACAAAAGAAGTTGAATCTCTACCATCTATATTACAAATGGATAATAGAGATCGAAAGAATAAAAAAAATAAATATTAAAACATTTTAAAAATTTTGAAAATAAAATAAATTAATAATTAAAAAAAATATATTATAAGATTTTCACAATTCATCATATTAATGGACGGTGGAGAGCATTTCTAAAAACAAAAAAAAATTAACCAAAAATTATTTTCTTTAAAGAAGGTGGAGATCCAATCTAGATATTAAAAGGAAGAATGAGGAGAAAAAAAGAAAATCAAGAAGAGGAATGGGAAGAAGAGGGAGAAGAAAAAGAAAAAGGAGATGAAGAAAAATAAAAAGAAGTTGAAAAACAAACAAAAGAACAGGAAGGAAAAAAGAGAAGAAGAAAAAGAAAGCGAACAAAAAAAAAAGGCTAAGAAGAAGAAGAAGAAGAAGAAAAAGAGGAATGAACAAGAGAAAGAGAAAAAGAAGAAAAATATGAAGAATTGAAGACGTAGGGGTGCTAATTTAGGTCATAAACACGATGGGTCGACACGAATTCGTGAAAAATAAATGAGTATAAATTTGACATAAACGAATTCATGTTATAATCGTATAAACTTGCTTAACATTTTTATTAACCAATTGAGTTGAGTTTATTTAATGGGTTTACTAGTTGACACAATTAATTGGGTCAAATTGTAATATTTATATGTTATAGAGGATTAAGTATAATTATCGATTGATATATATATATATATATATAGTGATTTTAAAATGAGAACTTCTTAACTTTAAAAAGTTAAAATGAATCAATCAAATTCAAATGAATTTTATTGATTTGTTCTAATTTTTTAAAGTTAGAGAGTCCTTATTTTAAAAGTATTATGTATATATATATTATAGACAAAACCTAAACCTAGTGTACCTCATCTCACTCACCCGCAGTCTTCTTTCCCTTCCTCTCCCCCCTCATTAAACACATCTCTCCTTTCCCCCCTCACCATCTCTCACCCTCACTGGGCTTACCTCATTGTTTGTCATCTCCCCCTTACGTCTAATCTTATTATCTTTCACTCATCTCATTGTCAACTGTGACAATACCATTTGTGTTCGTCAAACTTAACTAGCATTGACGTTGAGTAATGTTGATTTAATTTTTTTTTTGTAATTATACGATAGTGATTTGTTGGTTTGTATTTTGGATGAAAAATAGTTGTTTGAATGTTTCTAATGCCATTTGTTGTTTGTTTGTTTGTTTGTTTGTTTTTTTATATATATTGTATTGTTGATTTGTGTTGAATGTTTTTAATGTCATTGGATGGAAAATAATTGTTTAAATGGATAAACGAATTAATAGGTTGACGAGATAATAGGTTAACAAGTTTGGATCATTTATGATCCGAGTAATAAACGAAGTAATCGTGTCAGTTGTGTCACCCATTTATAAACGAATTTGTATGAAATCCAAAAATATTGATCCGTTTATTAAATAAATTCGTATCGTGTTAGTCAAATTTATAAACGAATCAAATCGAATCTAGTTTAATCTGACACGTCAACCCTTTCTACCATTCTTAAGAAGAAGAAACAGAGAGAAAAAAAGAACCATGAGAAGAATGAATAGTAGTAAAAGAAGGAGAAGAAAAAAACGATGAAGAATCAAAGAAGAAGAAATTAAGAAAAAAGATAACCATGAGAAGAAGAGGCACTAGCAAGAGAAAGAGCAGAAGAAGACAAAGATGAAGAATCAAAGAAAAAGAAATGAAGATGATAAAGATGAACTGAAGAAAATGAGAAAGAAAAAAAACAATAACAATGCAATAGAGAAAGATAATAGGAATAAAAATAATTAGGAGAAAAAAAAAAAGAAAAATGAGAAGAGAAAGAAAAAAGAGAAGCATAAAAAGAAGAAGAATGAAGGAATGAAAGAAGAAGATTATAAAAAGAATTAGAAGAAGAATTAGGAAATGAGAAGAACAAAGAGTAGAAGATGAGAAAGAAGAAGAATTACAAAATGAGAAGAACAAAGAGTAGAAGAGGAAGAAAAAGAATAAGATGTAGAAGAAGACGAAGAAGAATTAGGAAAAGAGAAGAAGAAAAAGTAAAAGAGAAAGAAGAAGAATAAGAAGTTGAAGAAGGAGAAGTAGAAATGGAAGACGAAGAAAATGATAACGATGATGATGGTGGTGGTAGGGCTAATAATGATGATGAAGGAGGAGGAAGAGGAGAATGAAAAGAGGAAAGATACTAAGAAGACTAAGAAAGAAAAGGAGAAAAATGAAGAGGAGTAGAAGAAGAATGATGAGAGAAAAAGGAGAAACAGAAGGAGGAGAAGAAAACAAAGTAAAATAGAATTAAAGAAAAATAATCATCGAAAAAGAGATAGATAAAGAGAAAAAGAAAACATGAAGTAGAATGAGACGAAAGTGAAAAAGAAAAGGAAGAAGGATAAATAGAAGAAAAGAAGAAGAAGAAGAAGAACAATAATAACAATAAATACAAATACTTAAAACAAGACACCAACAAAGACACAATGTTGATTAGTCTAGTTTCATGACTCCCAAACAAAAAGGATGACAATTGACGTCCACTAAAAATACTGTTTTATTTTTTTTAGCTTCATGAATTCCAAATAAAAAGGATGATAACTTGGATATGAAAATTTGTTGATTATTCCAATTCTATGAATCCTAGATAGAGGGGATGACACCTTGGATATAAAAATTTGTTTAGATTTAGAACTAGATATCTATTGAGGATACTATGTTGATTACTTGAGTTCTATGAATCCTAGATAAAATGGATGATAACTTAGATATAAAAGTTTGTTTATTAATGAATACCTGTAACAAGACGTCCATTAAGGACATTGCATTGATTACTCCAGTTATATATGATACATGAAATGATATTATATCTCTTTCTCTCTCTCTTTATTTCAATTTTTCTCCTTATTCTTTCTTTCATTTTCTCTCACCCCTTTTAAGAAAATAACTTTCAAAGGAAGAAAATAACTCAATAACTCTCAAAGGAAGGAATATGAGAATTAATAAATATAGAAGGAAGGAATTTTTCCTTCCTTTGAGACTTAACAACTCTTACCCAAAACATTTATTGTATATAAGGTATTTTTGATTATGTACATATACTGAAACTCAAATTATTTATCATTAAGTCGTAAAGACACAAACCAAGGTGAAAAAAATGCTAAAATTTAATCTTTTTTTAGACAAATTTTCATTAAATTGCTTTTTTTTTTTTTTTTTTTTAATTTCTTGTAATCTTAGTTTTGAGTTTGTTAAAATTTTTAATTTCATTTTTATTTAAAGAGTAATGTTAAACATCCCAATTTATGATGTATTAATCAATAAATAAATGTACATTAATAATGATTTGTCTTTCATCTTATACACATTCATGTAGTGATTGACACATTATTATTATTATTATTATTTTAACATATTGAGTTCTCTGGTTGAGCAAATTAAATTAGTCTATATTTGCAAGGGATGAAATTTGATAAGATTGAATTAATTATAGTGTTGTTCCATGTTTTATGCAGCACATTTTAAAACTGTACTTATTTTTTAAAAAATAAATTCAATATATGTATTTTTTTTTGATAAATTCAATATATGCATTTGTTTTCGTTAAAAGTTAGGAAGCGGAGAGTGAAACGCACTCAACTTGCCGTCGCGTGAACGAAGAAAACCAAACAACTAAAAAAAACCAGGGAATTGAATAACAAAGCAAAGACAAGGCTAATTTAGAAAATGTAATCCTAAACAAAAACGGTGTCGTTTAGAAGTCAAAGAGTTGAACAACAAAACAAAGACGAGGCTAATTTTATTAAATTGCAATCGTAAAACAAAAACGGTGGCGTTTAGGAGTCGCCGCCCGAAAGAAAGCAGCAAGAAAGAAAGAAGGACAAGGAGAGGAAAACACATAGAATTTCTCTCTAGCCTCATCCCGATTGGACACAACACAAACGAACAACCAACACCAAAGCAACCACCACCACCCTCTCTCTCTCTCTCTCTCTCTCCAAAAAAAAAAAAAAAAAACCCTAACTCTCTTTGCAATCCAAAACAACGACCAATAAATTACGATGCTTTGATCCAACGAGACTCAGTCTGTCTAGATCTGGTTAGCTAGGTCAGTTTCTCTCTCTCTCTCTCTCTCTCTCTCGCTCTTTTGTAAATTTTTACTTTATTATTGATTGATCTGGATATTCTATATCGATTATCTGGTTTCAACAGATCGGAATTTGTTTTTTTTTTGTTGTGGTATGAAATAGTTTCGTGTCTATTTTTTGAGTGTATTTATTTATTTTTGTTTACAGATGTTTGTTTGTTGATTGTGAGAATTTGTGTGGAACGAAGAGGAAAATATATCTGTTATGGTGCGATTTTGATTTTGTTTGGATTTTGTTAGTCAAACAATTATCAGTTTTTATTTTTATTTTTTTATTTTATTTTTTGTAATTTTTTGTTTTTTAGGTTTTTTCTTGGCAATCAAACAGAAACTCTTTGCTAAATGAGGAATGGTGTATGATTTTGGTGAATTTGACAATTATATGTGCGATTGCAATGTAATTTGGATTTTGAAATTAATAACAACTCAGAAAAAAAAAAAATTAGGCTGAGAATTGAAGTTTTGTATGAATGCATGCGCAAAATAGAATTTTGATTTGGTGAGTTAGGTTGTGTCGATGTTTTTAAAATGATATTAGAGTTTGTTTTGAATTAATAGAAATAGTTTCTTCGTTATTTGTATATGTTATTTTGGTGATTGAGAGAGTTTAATAAAAGGAGGAATTATGAAAATTGCTTTGTGGGAATATGTAGATTGAAGTGCTTTAAACGAAGGTGTAATTTATATGAGTTGTTTGTAATTTGTATTCTCATAATTTAGGTTTTAGATTTTATTTTTTGAGGGTATTGATTGATGTTATATGCCGCTGAGTTTGTGTTTGTTGCGGTATCTTTTGTTCTTCTGTATGCCATGATATCTATTTTTTTCTTTTTATAATTCTGCAAGTTTTTTGCTGAAGACCAGAAAGGTTTTGAATGTTGTGCTGATGTTGATGTAGATTTAATGCGATTGGAAATTGGTCAAAATATTTGATGGATGATGATTGTGCAGATGGATAAAATGTCTGCTCCTTCTTCCCGGGAGCGTGCGCAACGCCTCTATGAAAAGGTATCACCTATTTGCCTTTGGTTTGTCGTACTCATTCCTCGAGTTTTACCTAGATGTTAGTAAAATGTCAATAGTATAATTGTTGATACACTTGGGATATATTCTGTCTCTTTCTGCTTTTCCTTTCTCGCTTCTTACTCTCTTTTCCATTTCATTTGTATGTTATGAAACATGCTTCTTTTTTTTTTTTTTTTTTAATTTATGTTCACAACATTTTATGTTCGTGCTTATTCAGAACATTGAATTGGAAAATAAGCGTCGGAGGTCAGCCCAGGCACGAGTTCCATCTGATCCAAATGCTTGGCAACAGATGCGTGAGAATTACGAAGCGATAATTCTTGAAGATCATGCTTTTTCTGAGCAGCACAATATTGAATATGCTCTGTGGCAGTTACATTACAGACGGATTGAGGAGTTGAGAGCACATTTCAGTGCTGCTATATCTTCTACAGGCTCAAACACTTCTCAGGGTGTGAAAGTACCTCCACGAACTGATCGTGTGACGAAAATTAGACTGCAGTTCAAAACCTTTCTTTCAGAAGCAACTGGATTTTATCATGAACTGATTTTGAAGATACGAGCCAAGTATGGGCTTCCTTTGGGGAATTTCTCTGAGGATTCTGCTGAGGTGAAGAAATCTGCTGAGGTGAAGAAAGGTTTGGTATCTTGTCACCGTTGTTTGATATACTTGGGTGACCTTGCACGGTACAAAGGATTGTATGGGGAGGGCGATTCAAAATCTCGCGAGTATGCAGCAGCTTCCAGTTACTATCTGCAAGCTGCATCACTTTGGCCCTCAAATGGGAATCCTCATCATCAGGTTCTTCTTAAATCCTGTCGTTATATGATCATTCAAGTTTTATTATCATAATAAGCATTTAGATGATTTGAATTGTCATATTTATCAGTTCTGATTCTCTTAATTTGATATATGTATGCCTTCATTTTAGCTTGCTATACTGGCATCTTATTCGGGTGATGAGCTGGTTGCTGTTTATCGTTATTTTCGGAGTTTGGCAGTGGATAGCCCCTTTTCAACTGCTAGAGATAACTTAATTGTTGCATTTGAGAAGGTATTTTCTATATTTAGAAATACATATAATTATTGCACTTCGAGAAGGTATTTTCTGTATTTACAAATGCATAGAATAGTCTACTCATGTATCTACTTTTGAAGGAGTTGTGTTTTATCTATTGTGTACAGATATGGTTAGGATGTAGCCTTTTAGATATGCCAATTCTAGAGGAAGTGTTGGGAAATATATTAAAATTTATGTTGTGTTTGTCCTTACCTGATGTGAGGTTGAACCTGTCACTTGAGGATTAACTTTTATCTATCTGTAACTCATTTATCTATTCCTAAATAAAGTCTCTGTTTCCTATAAAAAAAAAAACCTGTCATATTCCTAAATAAAGTCTCTGCTTCCTATCAAAAAATACCTGTCACTTGAGGATTAACATTTTACATCATGTGAACTAATTTTTCAGTTAAACTTTCTATATAAAGATGGAAACTTAGAGTACTGCATTCTTTTTTTGTGTAAATTGTGGAATTTTCAGTATACCTTTTATAATCTCCTGGTAGTTTGTTTAATTATTTGTAATGGCTTTTGCATCCAGCTGTATAGGATCAATAATTAGTTTTTGCTTTTATGGTTTGTGGAGGAACCTTTCCTTCTTTACCTCATTCAAATTGTGCATTATCATTGGTGTTATTGCATCCTGCAATTTGTACTTGAACTCTTTTTTATTTGCCTGTACTGTTAATTCAATGTGTTTTTCCATTGCTTTATGAAAAGAAACTCTAGATTTTAATTGTCTGCCAATAAATTATGCAAGAATATAGGTTCTTGCTACTTCCAGTTATTCTATTCTCTGAGGAGGTACTTGATATTTAAATTTTAAATATAAAATTACTTTATACTTTCTACGAGGAAGTATGTGATATTTTAAATTTAACTATGTGATATTTAAACTGCTTTTGGACTTGCAATTTCCTGGAGTTTCTGGAAAATTTAACAAAAACTTAAAGCAATAATTACCTGAGAAAGCATACTTTCTGCCACGGTACTGATAAATTGCTGATTGAGCATGGCGGAAATTCTGACATCTTATATGGAGGGTTGGCCATAGTAGGTTAGATTGTTGGATTTAGTAATTAGATGAGATGTTTTTGTTAGTGAAAGTTACTTATAAAGTGTTGTAGATTCTGTTGATGTAAGTTGACCTACTGGTAGAGTATTGTAGATACTATAAATGTAATCTTGTGGTGGAATATCGCAGTTATTCATGTACATGGTTAAGTTTTATTAATGCAAATATCTTGCATTCTGTTAATTTGTTATGATTTATTGTTATCTAATGAATCCTACTTATTTACTTGCCTATATCTGTGGCAGAACCGTCAGAGTTACTCTCAGATGTCTGGGGATGTTAAAGCCTCTATTCCTAAGGAGTCTACGCGGTTGACTGGCAAAGGAAGAGCGAAAGGAGAAGTAAAATTTACATCTAAAGATGCTGAGAGTGAGGCTAGTACTCTGAAGGAAAGTGTAATTACTGTCCAGGAAAAGTTGAAATCTTTCTGCACTAGGTTTGTCCGTTTGAACGGTATTCTTTTCACACGCACAAGGTATTCATTAAACATTTAGTTTTCTAGTATATTGTAGACAATTTAGAACAAGTTATATGAGATGTTGGTTTTGATTGTGACTTCTATTGTTCAGTCTGGAGACATTTGCAGAAATTCTTGCTTTGGTTAGCAGTGGATTACATGATCTTCTTTCTTCTGGACCAGAGGAGGAGCTGAACTTTGGATCAGATGCTGTTGAGAATGCACTTTTTGTTGTCAGGCTAATTTCAATTCTAATTTTCACCGTACATAATTTGAAGAGGGAAACTGAAAATCAGACTTATGCAGAGATTGTACAGCGAGCTGCATTACTTCAGAATGCATTCACTGCTGTGTTTGAGTTAACAGGGCATATAGTAGAGAGGTGTACACAAGTGACTGATCCTTCTTCAAGTTATCTCTTACCTGGCATTCTGGTGTTCGTAGAATGGTTGGCCTGCTGTCCTGATATTGCTGCAGGCAGTGATATGGATGAACGGCAGGCAGCAGTCCGATCACAATTTTGGAACTACTGCATATCCTTCCTGAATAAGATCTTGTCAATTGGTCCTACATCTGTAGATGATGAAGATGCGACTTGCTTTTTCAATATGAGCAGATATGACGAAGGGGAGACTGAAAACCGGCTAGCATTGTGGGAGGACATTGAATTAAGGGGATTCTTGCCTCTTCTTCCAGCACAGACTATCTTGGATTTCTCAAGGCAGCACACCCTTGGAGGAGATGGCATTAAGGAGAGGAAAGCTCGTGTTAAAAGAATTCTAGCAGCTGGGAAAGCTTTGGCAAACATTGTTACAATTGATCAGAAAACAGTGTCTTTTGACTCGAAGGTGAAGAAATTTGTTATTGGTGTTGAGCCTTTAGATGATGTCACGTTCACCTCCTACTCAGATATGCCCAAAACAAATGATATAATGCAAGAAATTCAAGCCGAGAAGACTATGAATTTGGGGGTTGAGCAACCAAACCAACAGGTGTACGTGGATGGGGAGGAGGAGGAGGAGGAGGTGATTGTTTTCAAGCCAGTAGTGACTGAGAAGAAACCTGATGCGATTGGTTCCAATTGGATGTCCAGTGATTGCCTGAAGCCTGAACACACTGCTCCTGCAAGTGATCTGCAGTTTTATGGTGGCTTCAACTTAGCCCCACAAGATAATTTTCGCCAGCAATGTACTTTTGATCCCAGTTCACAGGTACATGCATCTGTTGGTAATGTTCTTCGTCAGCAGCTGCAGCCAATTCACTCTCATATTTCAAAGCAGTTAAATGATGAGGCTTCTCTTACCAATAGCATAAAAAGTTTGAGGGTCTCAGAGAATGGACATTTCATGCAACATGAGATGCAAGATAATATGAGTATTTCCCTTCCTACAGCACGGCCAGTTCCCATTCAACAATCTGTCAATATTAGTACAAGTGGTATGTTCTACAATCATACAAAACCACCAGTAGCTGTGGTACCATCCAAGATTGATAGTATTGCGTCTTCTGGAATCACCATTGACAGTTTGGCTGCAAAGGCTTCATCAGCTTTGCCTGCACTCGCCAGGAAAAGTCCGGTTAGCCGACCTGTCAGGTACCTTGGGCCTCCGCCTGGCTTCAGCTCTGTTCCTTCCAAACAATTGATTGCACCCATTTCTGGTTCGGACATGAATAGTGAGAATCCATTGATGGATGACTATAGCTGGTTGGATGGGTATCAGTTGCCGTCATCAACCAAAGGCTCAGGTCTTGGTAGTTCCATCAATTATCCATCTCTTGCCAATCCCCAGTATATGAACACCAGTAATGGCTTGACTGGGACAGTTAGCTTTCCTTTTCCTGGAAAACAAGTTCCAGCGCCACAGTTTCAAGTTGAAAAACAGAAAGGCTGGCAGGATTTCCAGACTACTGAGCATCTTAAATTACACCATGAACAGCAGCTGCAACAACAGCAACTGATAAATGGGAACCAGCAGTTTACTCCACTGCCCGAGCAATATCAAGGACAGTCTATCTGGACCAGCCGTTATTTCGTGTGAGATCAGTTGAAAGTATAGCTGGTAAGATATGTATGTATGTTGGTTTCTTTATGCTGCATCTATTTTATTTGGTTTTATCTCGTGTTACATCTCATTTGATTTCTAATTTGATGAATATAACTTGTAGTTGCAAAAGTGGATCTGATCTAACAATTTCTTTTAATCTTTAGGTTTTTGAGACTGATTCCGGTGAAAGTACTGCCTCCTTTTGCTACCAAATTTGAACTCCAACTTAGAAGCCTTGTCATTGTTGAGTGTTTTTTGTTGGAGAATGGGTGGCCTTGGCTTGTTGCTGGCACTTGCTACTACACGAGTAAGCATCCGTCTTATTTTTAGGTTTTATATATCTGTGAGGCATGACACATTGAATGCTTCATGTGTTTTTCCGTAGCTGTTTTCTCTATGATGCGTACGCAATAATACAAATACGAATAACTCTTGAGCCTATAAACATCTTTATCAAATAAGAAACTTTGTTATTTAGAAGGAAGCCTTTCATATTCAACATTCTCGTGTAGCGAACTTTTTTGAATATCTGATAAATATCTACAACATGAGATGCCTTTGAACGAATTAGAGGCTATTTGACATCTTATTTTGTTATTTGCAGATTGACGGATGGTGGTTTGTTAGAGTGCTTAAATACTATTATTGGGTTTTTTTTTTCTCAATCTAACCTTTTGGGCTTGTTGATTATTAACATGGTATTAGAGCTTTGTTATAGTAGGGGGTTTGGGTTCAAGCCCCTCGTGTGGTTTATAGTTGAATTTTCATTTGTTATATGAATTTGTTGTGTTTGTGTTTGTGATTGGGCTTTGGAGGGAGTGTGTTAAGAGTGTTAAATACTATTGTTGGGTTTTATTGGTTACTAACAAGTTTTGTATAATTTATATGATAATTCTTCTAATTTAGCAACTAGATTTTCAAATAGGCTCAGTTCTGTTGCTTAATCACAATCTGAGTGAGATTTTTAAATATGTGATTAGTCATCCAATATATTTTCATTTTAAGTTTATCCTCCTGGATGTACCTTGTGGGCGAATCTTGTGTGGTTTAGACCATTTTTAGATAGACAGATGGATGGTTAGAAGCATACATGTGAAATATACATACGAAACTATGTTTTGTTTTTTATTATCATTAATTTTTAGCGGTTTTGAGCCTGTTTTGAACCTGATTGATTGGTTAGTTAGATTCAGGTTGTCAAAATAATCTGTGTATGGTTTAATTCTGACTCCCTCTATTTTGGGTTTGGATTTCCATGTTTTATTAGCAAGAAAGAATATGCTGACATCAAATTTACGATTCTTAGGTTTGGCAGTGGGTTAACTTTTCTTCTTTTGCCATTGACCGTCGTGGCCACTTCATGTAGCTCTTGTGCTTTTTTGGGTTAATGAACTCATGGGAGGGATGACAAATAAAGCTTGAACATTTGTGTGCGATATATATATATTTGTCTGAGTGGATAAAAATTGGGTGAATGCCAAGTGCATGCATGACTTTTATGTGCTTGCTTCCATGGTCTTTACTTGGTGATAGATCTAGACATTTTGTGATATAATATGCTTGTATGCATGTTTTTTGTATTACTTGTTTGTTCTATGATGAAGGTTATCCTTATGTACATGCATGTTGTCTTAGCTGATGCAGATAACATGGAGCTCTTTTGCTGGAAAAGGAGGATTATTGAAAGATCTTTATGGTGGGAAATTCATAAGAAGTAAATGCCTAATCGGGTTACTTGGGTGGAGATAGAACATGTTAATATGATCATCTGTTGGTTTTGAAGCTCATGTCTCCAGGAATTGGTGGAATAAATGTTGTACTCACTATGATTATGCTTCTTAACATTTCTTATGGTCTAGCTGTCGGAATAACTGCTACCATCATCAGTTGGCAGCCTGATAATAAATAATGCATTCGACCAGTTCTTTGCAGGTAGCTTCAGAGATCTGATCAGGAGGTTGCCAGCTATGATCTAGGGGTATCTATCAGAAGTTGGACGGTTGGATAGTGATATCTGGAGTCAGAATTAAGGATGAGTACTAGTGTCGTGTGTGTTCATCAAGTCTGGATAAAAGTAAAGTATCCCTTATCATGGTATTATGCTTTATCGAGTCAGGTGTGATACAAAACACAAACATAGCGTTCTGTGTTGAAGTTGAGGTTTACTTAAACTTCCGCCAGTGAATAAATTTGTGGAGTTAGTTTATTATTTATGTCTAAGGTCCAAGGTCTGTTTTCATCTCTGTATGTGATTTTCGTTGTCGTTGACATAGTATGCGGGATTTCTGCTATTGTTTCTTACTTATTGAATGCCTTTTATTTTATGTTGTCAAATTTGTGAATGACGATTTTATGTCGCATGCTATTTGCAATAACCATGACGAGTAATATTTCAATTCTGTAGATGATTGCTGCAGTAAACGATTAGAAAATTCTTAGGCTATGAAATTGATGACAGGCAGTGTGGCTTTTCAAGTATGGGATTTTCGGGACTTTGTGTGGTGGATATATTCGCATTGTAATCAAAGATTTGGCTGCAGACTATTATTGACACCCATTGCAGTATTTTGGGTCCGTATTGACATTGAATGTCGTGAAAAACACCAAAAGCGACAATAATAAAAGCTGAAAATACGTTTTTAGCCATACCTTCTCAAGAAATCCTTTTTAACCTCTAAAACAAAATAATAGCATGCTATAACCAATTTACCCAATTTGCCCTTGTCATTAAATTGACGTGAAAATTACCAACAATACCCAATTTAGAAAGATGATTTTTGTTTCTACCCGCAATTTTTAAACAAATTGAATTTAACCCCTCAAACAAATTAATTTCATTATATACCCAAATTACCCATAATGTCTTTACACATATTTACCTATAAGCCCTTAATTTTTAAAAAAATTAAAAAAATAAAAATATGTAATTGCAAAACAACACTTGCTTAAATATTTGTAAGAAATTGGTGGAAAGTTATTTTTCATCACCGATTGTCCATCAAAAACTCAACCCATACTGTGCGACCTGTACCCGATCGACCCTTTGCACGACCCGACCAGTCGTTCTACCATTTCCGGCCATTCGCTCGCCGTTGTCGACCTTAGCAGACCATCTTCGACCGCCGACGACCATCTCAATTTGACAAGGTACTCGA
Source organism: Nephelium lappaceum (assembly GCA_021234005.1). NCBI lineage: Eukaryota > Viridiplantae > Streptophyta > Magnoliopsida > Sapindales > Sapindaceae > Nephelium > Nephelium lappaceum. Next base: position 15,407,398 of record CM038009.1, read on the forward strand.
ATTTACCATGTTAGGGATTTTTTAATTTTGTTTTGCAAATTTGAGATGTTTTATGTGTTATGATGATTATATTTGGTTGAATTTGTGTTAGGTTATGATGATTATATTATAATAGGTTAGATTTGGTTGTGTTGAAAATGGCCGATTCCGATTATTGCAGAGTCGTCGGCATTACATCGGTTTTTCAAATCGATTTTTCACAATCGGTTGTTGACTTCGGTTTTCGACTTCGACTATTCACTCCGATTTTGCACTTTGATTTTTCACTTTGGTTCCAACATACTGGCTGTATTGTGAAAAACCGACGTGAATAACTGATCATGAAATGAAAAACCGATGTGGAAAACCGATGGAACACAGATGATGATGTGAAAAATCGACATGGAAAACCGATTAGCTTGTCAAAAGCCGAACTTCAAAACCGAGCAATGATGTGAAAACCAAAGTGAAAAATCGATGAATGATATGTACTGGTTTTTCACACTTGGTTAAAAACCGATCAATGATATTGACCAGTTTTTCACACATAGTTAAAAACCGATTTTATTTGTTCACATTTAAATACTAATCATTTGTTGTTTTTGTTTGTTTTCTACAGATGGATTTCAAAGTACAAATATAGTTCACAAACAATTAGCAAGAATTCGAGCGGGAATACACATATTGAGCAAAAATGGCTTGGTAAAATCATTGCGGTTATTACTAGACGAGGCTTATACGACCGGTTCATAAGAGAGTGCCCATTCGGACATATTTTAGAGCTAAGCAGTAACAATACAACAGCTGCTTCAGTGATATTATAGTTTCTTGTTAAAGAGGTGAAGGTCCCCAGTGGGCGACGTGATGAAATGTGGTTTGAAATTGGGGGAAGAATGTATAGGTTTGGGAAACAGGAGTTTTTATTGGTAACATGACTTCCTTTTGGGGGTGTAGATCTAGAAATTTTCAATACGGTGCTAAATGACGAAAAGAGAATCCTATGGCGATTGTTTAGTGGAGTGTCGCCGAGTGTTCCCAATCTAGCCACCTTTGTTGAGGCAAGGAGCCATACAACACGTCAGGGCTGTGCAGGTGAAGATGTTTTAAATGATGAGGATCTATTGAAGTTAACAAATGTAGGGATCGCTTTCCATCTTTTCATGGGGCAGGATGACAGGGCTAGCATTGGTCATTTTATGTGGGTCATGATAGAGAATGCAGAGGTATGGAACTCATTCCCTTGGGGTACATTAAGCTATAGTACGTTGATCCATTGTCTCCATATGACGATTAATGAAGAGCGGGTGAAAAACCCACCGAACACCATTAATCTTTATGGTTATATTCCGGCATTTCAGGTATACCTAAAATGGTAAATAATTAATTATAGTTTTCTTTTAATATGATTGATATATAGGATTATATATATTTACACTAACTATATGTTTATTATTTGTTTAATCAAATTATAGTGGTGGTCGATGGAAACATTCCTGGTCCTACGAGAGAAGTTAGCGAAATATAATTAGTACTTGCAAAATGAACTGCCAAGGTGTAGGAGACGGACACTGAAGAGGACCCCGGAAGGCATAACCAACCTGAATGATTTTCTCATTGTAAGTGGTGAACTTAATTGAAATTGGTTTCATTCATTTTTTTTTTGTTTTAACCATCCTTAATAATAATATAACTAACTATTTATATATGTATATTGCAAATAGTTGGTATTGCACAAACCCTTGAGCCTACTGATGCCAAAAAAGAGACGAATTATTGGACATCTTTCAATCTGAAGCATTTGGTTGGCGAAGAGGTACATAAAGTTGGCGGCGGAGGGAGTGAAAATGATGATGATGATGATGATGCATGAGGTGATGATGATTATCAAGTGGAGGATGAAAGGGATGATGATGAGGTTGATGAGTTTGCAAGGGAGGATAAGGAGCAGCATGAAGACATCCTAAGTGTACAGACCGAATCAGAGGATAGCTTTACAGAGGTACGAGCAAAAAATTCGCACGATGTACGAACAGTACATTCTGAGGTACGAATCTTAATCTTGTTTTTTATTTTATTGTTAAGTGAATGTGCATTTGAGTAAATGAAAAAGTTGTGGACATGTTGTATAATCATATGAAGTGGGATAGAGAGACGGAGTCTCTAAACATGATAGATGAAGTGTAATTTTAAATATGCAGGTTATATTTCCCTGGATACTCAAAAAATAGGGGAGACTCTGTCGAATTTTTTTTACAATTGCGTACACTGTGTAAAATGACTTATTTATGCAGGTGAAGTAGTTGTTTGAGTACTTGGTGGGTTTACAGAAGGCAACCTATAAGAAAGTAAGTAAGATGGATAGAAGGCTGAGAGGGGTGGAAGAATATATACAATGAAAATAATTTGTTCGAGAGATTAAAGACAAATTTGTATAAAATATTGGGTAAAAGCAAAAATTCCCTTTTTATTTGGTTGAAAATGATAAATTTACATTAAATTGACCCATGTACCCTTATTTTGTAAAATTGAAAATAAAACCCAACGTAAAATTGCATAACTGGTCACATACATATGAAAGACACAATACACGACTAATTGTATTATTTTCCATCGCATTCTTCAAATCTCAAGACCTGAGAACCCGTTGCACCTGATTGTTCATTGCCACCGTCGCTGGCCTTTCATACTTTTGCAGACCTTCGTCGAGCTCTTCAGCCCACCGACAAGGTTATTCCTCACCTCCATTGCCGAAGGTACACGACCGAAGTCTCCATTTGATTGTTTGAGTTATATTTGTGAAATTTTGAATTTTGATCTCTCTCTCTCTCTCTCTTTTTTTTTTTTTTTTTTTTTTTTTTTTTTTTTTTTTGTTATGGATGTTGGATAATTTTGATTAGGGTTAGATTAAGTTGGATTTGGATGGATTGGGCATGAGATCGAGGTTTTGGTGGTGTCTTGTCGAGAAGGATGATTGTCGAAGATAGAGGTTTTATGGGTGTAGACCGCCAAAAACTGGGTTTTATGTAGCCTTAAAACATTGTATTTTTGGAAAAGTCGGGGTTTGTAGGTGGAGAAACAAAACCTAGACTTGTCTAAAAATCAGGTTTTAGACAGTCACAAAACACGGTTTTTGGGGGGAAGATCGAATTTATAGATGCAGGCATAAAACCTAGACTTTTCTAAAAGCCGTGTTTTATGCAGCGACAAAACTCGGGTATTTAGAAAAGTCTAGGTTTGTAGGTGTAGACACAAAAACTGGTCTTTTCTAAAAGACCAGGTTTTGTTGATGCATAAAACACAGTTATGCACACACAAAACCCGATTTTTAGATTTTTTTTTAAATTAAACTAAGTTAATTTAAGTAATTAATATTGGTTGAGAAAATAAGTTAATTGAATTTGAAATTTTAATTAATTTAGAAATAAATTAAATTTAATATATTATTATAATAATTAAAATAAAAAATATTAAATAAATGTGATTAAAATTAATTAAAATTAATTAAAATAAGTAAATGAAATATAAATTAAAAATAAGAATAATTAATTAATTAAATTTTAAATTTGATTTATTGTAATTGTAATATGTTAATTTAATTTTTTTAATTAAAATTAGAGTTATAAATTAATTAAAATTTTAAAATAATTAAGTTTTATTAAAGTAAATAGTAAATTAATTAATTAATGTTATTGTTATATTTTGATTTGTTTTGTATAGATGCAGGTGAAGTATAAGTTCAGTTTACAGATTATTCTGAAAGAGATGTTGCCAAGTGCATATTGTAGTTTCAAAGAGATTGCTGGTCTAAAAGAAGCTCTTAATAAAATAGAACTCCTAAAGAGGTTCTTGGGAGAGACCCTGTTTAATCATTTGATGGAGATAGCCCACAACCAGATGTTGGTTTGCCCTTTGATTCTAACCATTCTTGCTAGATAGTTGAAAATTCCTCGTGCTAGGCCTGATGAGATGTGATTTGAAATTGGAGGGCGACTATATAGGTTTGGAAAGTAGGAGTTCTTATTAGTGACATGACTCTAATTCAGGCATATCGACGTAAATCGCATTAAGGTGTGGCAAAATAGCAAGAGTAGTCTTTTATGGAGACTTTTCAAAAAATGCGTAAATAGTGAAAACTAATGTCCTCATGATCAAGTCACAAGCAAATTTAGATGTAGATGACACTTTATAGTTAGCTAATATAGTCATAGCTTTCCAACTATTTTACGGCCTAGATGAGCACTAAAAGGTGGATAAGGTACTATGGATCATGATAGAGGATGCAGAAGTGTGGAATGTGTTCCCTTGGGATACATTGACATATAGTATACTTCTTGACCACCTCCGTTAGGTGATTACTGAGGAACTACTTGAGAAGGGAAGGACGGTTAACTTGTAAGTGTTTGTTTAGGTGTTGTAGGTACAACACTTACTATATGCTCTTTATTATTAATGAAAATTGTTTAGTTTACATATATATATATATATTTATATATTGTAACGATATGTTTGTTTTTTGTTTAATATGCATTATAGTGGTGGTTTGTTGAAATGTTGCCGTACTTGGACAATAAGGTAGGGAACAACATAGTAGGCAATATGGATATGCTAAGGTTTAGGAATTGGTTTTGTATTAAAAGGTTAAGAAAGGATGCAAGAGACTGGATGGATGAGCTTCACCTTATAAGTGTCTACCCTAACCTAACTTTGTTTCCATTTGTTTACTATTCTTGCGTGTAATATATTCATTATATTTGTATTATAGTGTATAGCATCGAAGAGGATTCTTGAGGCCACTAACAATGAGAGAGAAAGACAGATGATTGGAGGTCTTTCAACCCTCGGCATTTGGTTGGAGAGAGAGTCCATAAAATCGATGGTGGAAGGGGGTGATGATGATGATGATGATACACAGGGTGATGATGATATTAAGGGTGATGCTGATGATAATAAGTAGAAAGAGGGTGAGAGGGAGTCAAACAAGGAGGAGGAGTAAGAGGATGAAGAGAGGGAGTCGAGGATAAAAAGTGTGCATGATGTATGACGAGGGCGTAGTACGTCGTCTGGACCCTCTCACCCTCAATTACGAATCTTATATTATTGAATAATTTATTGTATATATTAGGTGTAAATTATAATTTATATAATATATATATATATATATAATATTGTAGGAGTCTCAGATGAAGGTTGACAAGATTATGGAACTATTGAAGCATATTGTCGAGATACAACAGTCACGAAACAAAATGATACAGACATAGAACAGGATGCTACAAATCATGGATAAGAGACTAAAAAGGGTTGAAGATAGACTAAAAATTAGTGAGCCTCCAGATGATGATGTTACTGAAAGCTTTGTCGAGGACTAGGATCACAACCAGCACATCCCTAACTCAGGTGGGAATCATCATATTGATGACTAAGATTAGAACCACGACCAGCACATCCATGAGTCAGCATGCAGTGAATCGAAAAATTACAAGGGAGGATCATCCATGAATGGGGCAAGTGAAAAGATTAAGCCATTGGCATCTTGTAAGATGTCATAAATAAATCCTTTGCACCTAAAAAAGAAAAAGAAAGAGTCGAAGAAAGTGGCAGAGACCGTACCCGATGTGTACACGGAGTACGAAGGTGCTTCTTTGAACCTCCAGTATGGATCAAAGACATTAATACCCTTTTAATCTAATTACTAATGTAATAAAATACCTTTTAATTGTTATATATATATTTTTTTTTCTTTCTTTAGGCACATCATTAATGATTATTTGGTGTTTTGCATCCCAGATATGCTTCGTACCATCGAGGATGTCAAACAGTGGTTGACTTCGATTCATATTGATGGTTATATGAGTTGCCTGTGGAAGAAAGCAAAAGTTTGTGGGTGGTGGGATGATGTTACTGATTGTAGATACGCAGTCTGATGCGAACCCCGTATATAACGATACGACACCCACAATCAAATTGAAACACAACCCCAAGAAAGATTAAAATAGGTTTATAACGAAAACTTTGACCCATTGATTATGTCATTCAAGAACCAAAATTATAAAGAATTTTGACCCATTGAATATATGATAATCAAGAACCAAATTTATCACAAGAAGGATATTGACACCACTCCCAAGATATAGATGAGAAGGTGGGAGATAAGTTATGATTTCGATCACCACAAGCATAGCTTGATAAGATCACATGTTCAACAATGAACAAAAGAGAAACAAATCTCTCAATTAAATATAATTGGCTGCATTTTTTTTTTCATCCCCCTTTTTGCTTAGGGTTTACAACCTTTTTATAGGCAAAGAAACAAAACTTAGCATAAAACCCTAACCCCCTAACAATTGGGCTCAACTAAACACATCTATGGGCTTAAATTAAATTAAATGTTCCAGCCCAAATAACATTAGTTAAAATAAAATAAACTAATTTAATTTAAAACCCATTACAATTAAAATAAACTTAACCCAAATCATTTAAAGCCCAATTAACTTCAGTTTGCTTCCAATTGCCTTCAATTAGCATCCAAAACCTTCAAGATTAAGCCCAATTCCCTTTAATTGTCTCGTTGTCCAATTATCTCATTGTCCTCCAAGATTGCTACCTTGGTTTCCATCATTCCCTCTTTCCTCAAAACGATTTGTCCTCAAATCGTGATCCATCATCATTGTTGTTAGAAGATGGGATTGAAACTTGAAAAGAATTGTTAGAAAAAGAATCTCACACACTCCCTCATGTGTTTCACTCAACACTCGGAACTTTGAGATTTCTAATGATGGAACAATGAAGAAATTCAGTAAACAATAAGGAAAAGAAGTATATTAAATATAGTCAAACTGAAAAACAAAGGAAATAAGAGATTTCGAGGAAATAATAATGGAAGGAATTTGAATTTGTTTCATTGAGTAGAAAACAAAATAGGAAGGAAATAAGTTTTTATTTCTCTTATTTTAAGCAAGAGCAAAAAAAAAAATAAAAAGGAAATAAAATATATTCCCTTAACTTACCCTTAACTTAGGTAAAATAGGAAAAGAATAAAATTTATTCCTTTTATGGCAAGAATCAAAAAAAGGAATGAGATAAATTTTATTTCTTTAATGGCAAGAACAAAAAAGTAAAGAGATAAAATTTCTATCTCTCTACCTAAAATATTTTTTTTTTTGCCTTTTTTTTTTCTCTTTTTTTTTTTTCTTTTTTTTTTTCTCTTTTTTTTTTTCTTCAATTTTTTTTTTCCACTAGAATTCACACACAATGAAGATTATTGGTATCTCACGAAAAAAAAAAAAAAAAAAAAAAGAAGACAAGAAAAACAAAGCAAATAGTGATATGAACCGCAAGGAACAACAAGAGAAATAAAATGACAAAAACAAACAATGGTATTATGCAAAGCAAGTAAAACAAATCTGATTTTTTTTTTTTTTTTCAAAGATATATCAAACCTGATTTAATAGCCAAAACTCTGATACCAATTGATGCGAACCCCGTATACCAATACGACACCCACAATCAAATTGAAACACAACCCAAGAAAGATTAAAACAGATTTATAAAGAAAACTTTGACCCATTGATTATGTCATTCAAGAACCAAAATTATAAAGAATTTTGACCCATTGAATATATGATAATCAAGAACCAAAATTATCACAAGAAGGATATTGACGCCACTCCCAAGACATAGATGAGAAAGTGGGAGATAAGTCATGGTTTCGATCGCCACAAGCATAGCTTGATAAGATCACATGTTCAACAATGAACAAAAGAGAAACAAATCTCTCAATTAAACATAATTGGCTGCATTTTTTTTTTTCATCCTCCTTTTTGTTCTTCAAATTGAAACACAACCCCAAGAAAGATTAAAACAGATTTATAAAGAAAACTTTGACCCATTGATTATGTCATTCAAGAACCAAAATTATAAAGAATTTTGACCCATTGAATATATGATAATCAAAAACCAAAATTATCACAAGAAGGATATTGACGCCACTCCCAAGATGTAGATGAGAAGGTGGGAGAGAAGTCATGGTTTCGATCGCCACAAGCATAGCTTGATAAGATCACATGTTCAACAATGAATAAAAGAGAAACAAATCTCTCAATTAAACATAATTGGCTGCATTTTTTTTTCATCCCCCTTTTTGCTTAGGGTTTACAACCTTTTTATAGGCAAAGAAACAAAACTTAGCATAAAACCCTAGCCCCCTAACAACTGGGCTCAACTAAACACATCTATGGGCTTAAATTAAATTAATGTTCCAGCCCAAATAACATTAATTAAAATAAAATAAACTAATTTAATTTAAAACCCATTACAATTAAAATAAACTTAACCCAAATTATTTAAAGCTCAATTAACTTCAGTTTGCCTCCAATTGCCTTCAATTAGCATCCAAAACCTTCAAGATTAAGCCCAATTCCCTTTAATTGCCCCGTTGTCCAATTATCTTATTGTCCTCCAAGAACAAAAAAGTAAAGAGATAAAATTTCTATCTCTCTACCTAAGATATATATATATATATATTTTTTTTTTTTGCCTTTTTTTTTTCTCTTTTTTTTTCTTTTTTTTTCTTTCAATTTTTTTTTCACTAGAATTCACACACAATGAAGATTATTGATATCTCACGAAAAAAAAAAAAAAAAAAGAAGACAAGAAAAACAAAGCAAATAGTGATATGAACCGCAGTCCATAGGATAAACTTTTTTATAAGTATTTACATTTAAGTTATTCATTTTTTGCATATTTGTTTAATTTTTCGTAATATAACATGTTTAATTTTTTTCTTTTGTAGACCGACATAGTGCATGTGTTTGATGCTAAATACACCAAACCAGAAAAGGACTTTGATCCATCTATGACTGTTGTCCCTAATCATTGGAAAAACTGTGCTACCAGCATGGAAGATGCTAAAATGGATTGGAGGTTTGCTGAAAATGTAAGTGTCATTCCAGGATTAAGAGTTTTTATTTAATCCTTTAAATTAGTCCTATACCATTAACATTTTCAAAATGCAAGTGTTGCTTTCTTGTTCTTTGTTTCAGACGAATTGGGTTCTCAATAAGGTGTGCTTGAGAGAGAAGAAGATAGTGATATACGATTCCATGGCCGAAGTATACTTTAATTTTTGGAGATAGTGCCTTCAACCGTTGGCATGTTTTGTACCGATCATCTTACAGTCGATTGGATTTTATGAGCAAAGCGAAACACCTACCCCACTTGTGGAAAAAAGATAGGACGTTGAGTGTGTCAATATAGTGAATGTGTCTTAGTAAGTTGACGAGTAAATGTCACATTTGTTTAAAATTTAGCCTGAAATTCATTATATAAAGGTTTTTAATAATCATTAAACTTGTCTTCCTATTAATACAAGAACAGTTGTGGAGCATATTACGCAATGTTTATCCACGACCTTTTAAAGTCCTAAGAGCATGAATAGAAGTCTCATCAAACTTTAGAAGACGCCATTAGAATAAGGAGGGATATGACGTACAATATATATACATATTGAAACGGCCCAATCCGGACCGCCACTAGGCTCCTATCCGAAGGGTACGCTTCGGGCACCCCAACGAATCCCTCTAAGCCTATCTTGATGGGGAATAAGGCATTCGAGGAGCGAAACCCTCTTAACTTAAAACTTTACTTTAGCGGAAGCTAAATCTTTTAAACCTTAAAGTTAAAATGGTTGGGTTGGTTGACACTATTCATTTGGTAATTTTTAAAACTCAAAACTGGCAGCATAACGGTTGCAATTTGGATAAACCAAAAACCTGAAAATCAATTTGGACACTTCAAACTATAATCACAATCCAACCCAACTTCTCACAATCAGTTTATCAACATAATCACAAAAATTTAAAACCTTCAAAGACAAGATATAAACATGTAATTTTAAATCTAGTAAGCTTGATTTTTCAAGCATAAAATGATGCAATTTCACATAACTCAAAAGGAATAATTCTTTTTATACAAAATGTACAAAAATATGCAATATACAAAAGACTCAAAATATGCAATATACAAAAGACTCAAAATATGCATATTACATTCTTCAAGAAGTAAATGCCAACATTTGCGCCCACTTGAATGCGAATGAGGGAGGCTTCACTAATCTTCACCCACACGAGTACTTAAGGAGGTTTTTTATAAACAATTTGAAGAGTGAGCTATAAAGCTCAGTGAGTGCAATAGTTTATAAACTTAACTTTACTTTTCAAAAATTTCCTCCTTAGAAAACTTTAATAAAAGTTTCCATTTCTTAAAACATTTAAAGCTTAAATCTCATTTAATTGCATATCATTAATATAAACAATTTATAATAAACTTGTAAAGCATAAATCTGAACATGCTTAAAAATAATTGAACTTTATAATAGCATCATTCGTAATCCTAATCTCTTGACCACACGGCGACTTAGCTAATGTCCGTAGGTGTGGTAAGTCACAAGGCGATGTATCTGACATCCACCGCAACCAACTCTATGAGACCTCTCAGCAACTACGTGCGAAATTCTGCATCGCTAACCGTAGTGCGAGACCATATCCCACAAAGTAGGGACGACACACTCACTCTAACCACACAGTTAGTGACTCGTTTCCCCCAAACCCTTGCCTTACTAAGTGGGATATACCGTATGAGTCTGAACTCGATAAACTGGTGGATACTTATGGCATTTGAAAACTTGATTTTCTCTAATGCTATGCTTTACAAATCTTTATACTTGGTACACAAGCACAAAAGCTTTAACTTGAAAGCTTACTTGAAAGCTTTAAACTTGAGTCCTTGGACTCATTTACTTTACAAATACAATACATGTATTTAAATACAAGAACTTATACATGCAAAAGTATAAAATCTAGCTTATCAATGCAAAAGCATAAAATCACTTTAGAAAACTCTTTGAAAGTGCACTCACCTTAAGCTTGGGCTTAACTCGGATCAGCTTCAAAAGCCCTCTCTTGATCCAGTAGGATGCTCCTCACCTACACAACACATATATACGTAAATTTACGTTTGCGTCAACTTCTGGAAACTCAAAATAATAAAATTACATAATCACCCCTAAGTAACCCTTTTTAGATGTAACTCTCCATTTTTGGTTCCTTAATTTAATCTTCGACTTTTATTAATCCCAATACGCCTAATTAAACTCATTAGGGTCATCCAAACTCTCAACGGACACCATATGGGCCAATTTACAAAATTGTCCTTTAAACTAGTTTAGCGCACGCTTTTGGTTTCTCTCTAAATCTTTGGTATTTTCTTAGTTTCCTAAGCACCTAATAAACTTAAATCCACTTATTTTTCAACTCGTTTTCACTCAAAAACAACCAACAAACAAATCATAATGAAACTCATTTCGAATCAACTTAGACACCAACGAAATCATCAATTTCAAACTTAAATAACTCACCTTTTTTTTTTCTTTTGCGTTAACTTCGATTTGGGGTGGTTTTGGACTGGTTTGGTGTCAGATCTGGGCTGAAATTGGACTGATTTTCTTCCTCTTTCTTCTCCTCCGCGCGGCTTCTCTCTTCCGGTCGAACTTCCTTATTCTTCTCCGGTCAGCAACCTCTTTTTCTGGTTTGGTTTCAGCTACCCTTAGGTCAGGTTTGAATGGCTGTTTCAAGCTTGAAAACAAGCTCAGTTGTAGCTGAAATAAGGGAGAATCGGATAGGTTTGGCACGCGGGACTGCAGGTGACCGGATGGTAGCTCGCCACTATCTTCTTCCTTGTCGATCAGGTCTGATTCGCCGGCGATTCAACTCGGTTCAGCTCTTGTTCGGGTGGGGTTCAACTCGCGCGTCAACTGCTTGACAGTTTCTTCTCCGGTCGGCGATCGGTTCTACACGGTCAACGATCTGGTTCGCGCAGCAATTCTATTCTGTTTTGGCATCGCGCAGTTGTCGAATCTAGGTCTGCAGCTCGGCGTGCACGTGGTCAGCTTTGGGTTGTCTCCGCCGTGCGGTTCTGGTTGAGCTGGTCGGCGACTGGTCGGTCGGCGGTGGCTGGTCGGCAGCGACTCCTTCTTCCTCTTCTCTTCTTCTTCTCTTCTTCTTTCTTTCTTTCTTCTTCTTCTTCGCGACTGCACTCATTTTTAGTCTTTTATTTTCTGTTTTGACTTGAAAGTCAACCACCATGTTTTTGGCTTCTAATTTCCTCCCCAACAATCTTAATAATTCCACTTACGCCCTGAGAAAATTTCATTCTCCTTCCCTTAGTTTTTAGCTAAATCTTACTATGACCATAATTTTAAAGTTTATCTTCAATTTAGTCCCTTTTTACCTTAAAATTTTTTCGATTTCATTTACTATTTTAACTTCCCATTTAATCTCCAATCGAATTTAAATCGATCCCTATGGGTTCTTTATGACCTTAAGTCTTTCCATAAACCATTTAGGGTCTCTAATCAATACTTAGGGACTATTCCTGAGAAATCTGTACAATATAAAAAAATAGAGAGGTTTACACACACACACACACATATATATATATATATATATGTATTCCACACCAGAATAAAGAACAGATGATTCTGTACGGTGGACATTAGATGAAGATGGACATGTTGTATATGAATGATTACTATCATTTGTATATAATAATTTATTTTTGTATTTAAATATAAATTGATTAAAGTAAAAATAAATTGAAGTAAGTAAAACACAAGGCCATTAAAATAGAAATAAGGAATAATCTAAATTCATAAAATTCAAGCCATTTTGGATGTATTGTTATGAAATTCAAGCCATTTAGATGTATAATTTAAATAAGGGGAAAAATTAGAACCATTAGAACCCTGAAACCCAGTTTTGATGGTTTTTTGGAATATTACAAAAAACCACATCTTTTAATCTATTAAAACCCAAGTACAGGTTTTAAGTGTCCATAAAACCCAATTTTATAATTTTATTGTTTTTTTTTTTCCATGTTTTAATGCTATTTTGTTTGTTTCCAATGTCCAAAACTACCCAAAAACTATAAAATTGATGTTATATACAACTTTGGGACAACATTATCTAGAAGCAAAATGTTCAATGAAACTTAAGTGAGATCACAAGCTCAAATATACTAGCCTCATGCCATGTTACACTCCAATGTAAAGATATTGTGAGATTTTGTAAGTTACATATGCAATTAAGTTAAGTTGGTGAAATTGAAGACCATTGGATGTATTTTGGAGCCTTAAGAAGCCATAAAAGATGGGAAAAAACCAAAAAAAAAAAAAAAAGAGGTTTTAATGGCTCTTAAAACCCGGTTTCAAGTTTTAATGGGTTTTAAAACCCGATTTTATTGGCTTTTTGGAATATTCCAAAAAACCTCATCTTTTAATCTATTAAACCCCAAATTTTAAGTGTCCATAAAACCCAATTTTATCATTTTATTGGTTTTTTTTTTCATATTTTAATGCTATTTTGTTTGTTTCCAATGTCCATACTACCCAAAAGCTATAAAATTGATGTTATATGCAACTTTGGGACAACATTATCTAGAAACAAAATATTCAATGAAACTTAAGTGAGATCGCACAAGCTCATATATACTAACCTCATGCAATGTTACACTCCAATTTGATGATATTGTGAGATTTTATAAGTTACATATGCAATTAAGTTAAATTGATGAAATTGAAGACATTTGTGTGTACTTTGGGGCATTAAGAAGCCATAAAAGATGGGAAAAAAGATAAAAGTAGAACCAGATTTTAATGGTTTTTTAAACCCGATTCCGAGTTTTAAGGGGTTTTAAGACCCGATTTTAATGGTCTTTTGAATATTCCAAAAAATTGCATCTTTTAATCTATTAAAATCTCATTTTTAATCCAAAAAACCCAAATATAGGTTTTAAGTGTCTATAAAACCCGGTTTTATCATTTTGTTGTTTTTTTTCCCCCCATGTTTTAATGCTATTTTGTTTGTTTGCAATGTCCAAAACTATCCAAAAACCATAAAATTGATGTTATATTTAGATGTAGGACGATTTTGTAAAATTTTGGCATACTCTCTCATGTTTTTTTTATTCTCTGAGTCTTATAGCACCTGCATTATATACCAACTAATAACAGTACCATCACCACAAAAACAAACTAAGACTTTTTATTATCTAACATTCATGAAAATAGTGATCTATTATGTCAATTCATAGTTTTCAGGAATATGAATGCAAATACAAAGTGCTCAATTACACCATATATAAGAAAATATGTCGGGTTTTCAAACAGTTTATTCATTGTAAATGATTACCATCGTTTTCATCGTCCTCTAAGGGTGGAATAGGAAATTATTTATCATATCGATATCGCATATACCCAGTTGCACCATAAAGCTAACATTTTCGGGAGGTCCTGGCACGTCCAGTAGCGAAGGCACTTATCCCTAGCCTCTCCAGCAACTTCTGCATTGGTCTTAGCATCTCCAGTAGTGATAGTGCACATCCTAGCCTCTACAGCAGCTTCTGCACTGGTCGTAACACCTCCAACAAGCTTCTGCATTGGTCGTAGCACCTCCAGCAACTTCTGCGAACACCTTTGTTCATCCCTCTGATGGCAAATATAAAGGGTTACGACAATGAAAACAGTTGTGTCCCATTTCACCATATTTTTCATATATTTTCTTGCAATCACTTTACCTAGTTGATAGAATTCGTACCTCTCTTGTCTACCTGCTTGTCTTCTTCCTTCGGGTGGTAGTATAATCATATTTTTTATTTTCCACATGGACATACCAATTTTTGGGCCAGGGGCAAAATTGATCGGACATACATATGTAGCTTTGAACCATTTTTTACTATAATAATCATGACAAATTATATAATGGTGAACACTGTTTAACCCGATATGTATAACAAAGGTAGAATGTTACTATATGAGATTAAATAACGAAAAATAACAAAGTAAAATTACAATACCTAGCAACAACAATTGCATGATGACATGACAATTGATCTAGATCTCAATAGCTACAAGTGCATGATTATTGAAAAGGACTGAACGAACCTATAGCCTAGTTCTTATGCGACTCCGAACTTGTTTGGTTGTTCACAATGGCAAGTATCATGCCACCGTTCGATGCATTAGCCATTGAATTCACATGATCCTCCACAGTTTTGGTAATCGAAGATTTGAGTTTCTCACCATGAACACGTCATTATCGTATTATTTCTGCAGCATATGTCTCATATATTCATGTGCAGTTGTTATTGGGAACCGAAGTGCTTTTATCATGCACTTGTTGAGCAACTCTGCAATGTTAATGGTCATCATGTAATATCTTCTTTTTAGAGAGTATGCATGTGATCACTTTGTCGCTCCAACATTAGCCAATTTTTCATGCATTTTCGGACATACCCCTCAAATTTGTTCCAAATATCTATTATAATCTTACCTTGTATAACGATATGCTATAAGGTAAAACATATCTATCAGATCTGGTTGCTTTCTATTATGTTGCTTCAGGTTTTTTTTTTCAAGTGAAAGAAACAAAACACGTGTGGGACTTCAAGAAAAACGATTCTCATCGCAATCGTAATACTTCTATAACGATTAGATATAATAATCAAATTCGATGGTAAATGTTGTGTTCCACCAATAATCTCTCACAATCTATTTAAAAATCAGGTCTATGAATTGTCCAACTCTCCATCACTAAATCCAAAAGTGATGGGATAAATTGTCTCCTCTTGATCTTTACATGTAACACCAAAAATCACCCTTGTATATTCATCTTTCAAATGAGTGGCATCAACAGCAATACTCAGTTTGATGTAGACTCGAAAACTTTGAATAGAGGCTCCAAGTGCAATAAACAAATATAAGAACCTATTGTTTTCGTTTGTCTCAATTGTTGTCACTATATTAGGTTTATTTCTTTTAACATATGAAAGTAAGAAGAAAGCTGCTGAAATGACTCATCTGCTTTTCTATATGCTAGTTTCTTTGCATATTGTAAAGACCTTCAAGCTTTAGTGTGCATGATTTGCATGCCATATTGCTCTGACATTCTACAATCAAAAGCTGAGGCGTAATACTATCAAGCCTCACCATTTTTTGATACAATGTTACTATGATAATAGTCTTCACACTCCGCCTATGTGACTCGAAGGTATCCTGACAACATGTGTGTTCTAACACATACCACATTGAACCACCCTTTCTGCATCTTGCCTTAACCTCAAAGCTACAAGTCAACTCCTTGCAATCGGCCTCATATCAAACCATGCACGAATCCTTAACTTTATGTTAATACCTAAAATTAATAACATATCTTCTAACAACAACATTCAATTCATATTTACTATTAAAAAATGCACCTTTATACAATGTATCATGTTGCATAAAGGTCGACATGACGGTTGAAGTAGCCTCAATTTTGCATTGATCTACATCGGAAATAGTCCAGTATGGTTGTGAAAGGTTGGTTTCAAATTATGAACCAAAAATCAAATTTCTGAATACTCCGTGTTGTCTCCATTATCATCAATAGCTCCAGTTTCACTATTATAAACTCTAGTTTCTTTATCACCATCTCCAGTTTTCAATGTCTCATCACCATCACTATCTGTGTCCCGATCTTCATTATCACGATTATTTATACCATAATCATTGTTGCACATTGCACTTGCTGTGGATGTAAATGCGATGATAGAGGTTGAAACTTGATTACTACCCCTATAGGAAGCAAAACAATTTTGATCTTCAGCCATAATCGAACTTGCAAGTCTATTGACATCTATCTCCATATGCCTTGGGTTGGGTATTGAGGTAGTGGTATATGGGTAGTGCTAATAACTTAAGAATCTCTCACATTCTTATCAAGATAAATCTTTCTATAATCAGTTTTTTTATTCGAAATCACACCGTGGGCATTAAGATCGATCGTGATGGGTATCTTAACTGTGCATATTCTCTTAGCTCAGAGTAAATAATGCAAACAAATGACCAGTATTCTTTTATCAATGCCAGTCACTATGTAAATAAAATCCATCAACCGAGAAAAATTGACATTATTGAAGGCCTCCATCATGAATGTCTCACCCCTAGCATAGTTATTCTCATTCTACTCTCTGTTGCATCTGATTATTATTGTCACTTTACTCATTCTTGTAAAATTGAATGAAAATAAATTAGTCTCACTCATACTCTTATAATAATCAATAAAAAAAAAACATAATCATTTAATTTATATTCATTAAATTAATAAACATTTCAAATTTAATTAAATTATTATCGAAATATTATAATTACTTAAGATTAATTCAATATTTTCTAAATATTATTTACTTATATTAATTACGAAATTAAAATAAACTCATGAAATTAGGTTTTAATGGGCAACAAAACTCATAACCGATTTTAATGTCCAACAAAACCTGATTATGTTTTTTAATGACTCACAAAACCAAGATTTTTTCTAAACCTTGGAAACCTACATTTAAAAGTCAAAACCAACCAAATCTAACAAAATTCAACCAAATCTAATCGCATATAACCCTAAATATCAAAACCAAACATCCACCAAAAAAACAAAAAAACAAAAAAAAAAAAAGACAAAAAGATGTTGCCACGATTGACCAGGTTTTATAGGTCTTTAAAACTCAGTATCGAGTTTTAAGGACCCACAAAACCCAGTCAGTCATAGAAACCCAACTTGTTTTTTATTTATTTCATTTCTATAGATTGGACTCACATATAGTAAAATCACAACAAAAAATCATTCTTAAGGCCTTTACTTAAGCAATGTAAACAAAAAGTTAGAAAACCAACCAACAACAAACACATACCTTCAAACTTGAAGAAAAACTTTAATTTGAGGCTTGTTGGAGAGAAAGAAGCTTCAATGTGTGTTTTTTGGAGTCAAAGAACATTGAATGGGTGCATAAAAAATTTTGAATGGATGAGAAAATTGAAGAGAATGGAAAAATGGTGAAAAACCATATGGTGGAGAAGAGTAGTAGTCATTGGAAGAAGAAGGGTACTTTGGTAATTTCGCCTAAGGTTGAAAGGGAATCTTTGACTTAGGGGCAATTTAGGTAATATGGGTATAAGTTGCAATTAGTTTGTTTGAGAGGTTAAAAAGGAATTTGTATAAAATGGTGGTTAAAATCGATAATTTTTTTTTGGTTTGGTCTAAAACTGAAAATGACAAGCCTTATTCCTTAGACGATCTACCAACAACCTCACAGTAGCCCTCTAGCAGATATCTAATCTTGCTGGAAAGTTCTTATGAAATTAAGCCGCCTACTTTTCTAAATTTTTTTTGTACTTTACCAAATTTTCTTTAAACTGCGGAAACATGGAGAATTTTTTTTTTTTTTTTTAAATTTAATACTTCTACAAAACAGTTTTATAAAAATTGAGGCAGTATAACGACTGTTTTCTAAATATGTTGCCCTACAAAAGTTCCAAAAATAATTTTATACACTTTTATAGTAAATCAATTCTCAACTTCTGGGCCTCAGGCCCTAAAATCATTTTTTACAATCCAACCATTATCATGCTTTTAATTATTATAAATTCAAAATCATTTTACTGAAACTAAAATTTCGATATAAATTATAAAACATAATTTACAATATATATACATCAAAATTCTTTATAAGTATATATATTCATAAAACATAATATCTCAATAAGTATCATGTCGAAGTTAGCCCACCTAGTCCCGTGTAGGAGATTTGGCACTACGGGTACTTGATCTTGCACTTGGGGAGGTTTTTCAAATCAAAATAGAAAAGGTGAGCTAATGGAGCTCAATGAGTGGTGAATAATCTTCTCTACTAAAATTTTTTTTTCTAAAATACCTCCCAAAAATTTAAAGAAAGTTTCTAAATAATTTGCTAAAATCACATATCTTCTTAAATAAATTCATGAAACTCATATGCATAGATAAAAACATAATAAAATCACACATCTACTATTGAATATATATATATATATATATAAAAGATATAATTGACTAGAATAAATCATAAAATCTTCAAGAATCATTTAAATTCATTTCTTTCTAAATCTTTTCATTTCAAATAAATTTTCTAATACTGAAACGCTCTATTTTTTCTCGGATCATAAAATCTATAATTTAATAAAAATGAAATCAATTTTCTATATTCGTGTCAAGCATAAACTATAAAAACTTTGCTCATAATAGCTAGAAAATACATAAAGTATAAAATACTAAATTCTCATCAAGTTTTAAAATATATAAATGCTTTTGTTTGGCCATTTTTCTAAAATGC
The DNA here is from genome assembly GCA_021234005.1 of Nephelium lappaceum. Taxonomy (NCBI): domain Eukaryota; kingdom Viridiplantae; phylum Streptophyta; class Magnoliopsida; order Sapindales; family Sapindaceae; genus Nephelium; species Nephelium lappaceum. Next base: position 15,426,610 of record CM038009.1, read on the forward strand.
ATCAATTGGACCCAATGAAGCTATAAACTCATATGCTGACTAAACTAGCGTCGTACGGTATGAGTGAAATCTAGTCACATGCCGACTAAACTAGCGCCACGCAATGTGACGTAACATAATGACTAAACTAGTGCTGCTCACCGTGACTCTAAAAGACCTCCCATCACCACAAAGCAGAATGTTACATCGCATAAGTGGCGTGAGATATCACCCTACATGTGTGGAGGCGACTCAACAAACTCAACCCTAACTCTGATAACTTTGAGTGGAATAAGTCATTCATTCCCCCAATATTAGTGAGACGCCTCCCAATACTTGCCACACACACATATAGGGCTCTACGACCGGGTCTTTAACTTTCTTTTCTATCTTTTTTGTTAACTCCACATTTTCTAACATGGGTGGTCCACTGGTCTTTGAAAACTTTCTTTTACGTTTTTGAAATGCTAAATCATTTTCTTTCGCTTGAAAATACTAAAAACTTTCTCTTTTACTTTTGAAAATACTAAAATCATTTTTTTTATAATACTCGAAATATACATGCTACAACATTAAAACATGTTGTGTTCAAAAGACACACTAAAAACAATTCTCTTACTAAATGCTTAAAATGTCAAAACTGATACATTTAATAAAATCATAATCTTTTTAAGACAAAAACCTAAAACAGGATAATTTGCTTTACTACTATATCATATACATTTATATCATAAAAATAAAAGCTCACATATATCATAAATATTATGTTAACATACTAAAAATTTAGTCAATTCAATATCATAACTTACAATTGAAATAAGTTTAACAATCACTAATTATCATCAATTAAAACTCATAAACTTTAAAAATTCTCAACTCACTGTAATATGTTATAAAAACTTAATAAAAAATTAAATTGAAATAAACTAAAATTTTCCACTCATAACTTTCTTTTCCACCACTTGAACAATCTCTTTAAAGCTAGCTCCATTCGTGCTTCCGCCTCCCCTACAACCATGTATTAACATAAAATTTATCATAACTACCACTTAAACCATCCTTAACAAGTTATATACAATACTATCTCATTCTTAACTCATCTTTAAATTAACATCCTAACATCCAATTTTCTTGATTTCTTTTACATAATTATGCTCAAACATCTACTAAACATTAATAAAACATATCAAAACAATCAAGTGGCAATTGCACACCTACTTTTTATGGCATGGCTAAGTATTAACCCATAACTTCCAATTCCATTTTCTTTCATTCCTTTGAATACCAATCAACTTAAATTTTTGCCAAAACATAATAAAACCATATCTCACATTAAAATAACTCAAGCTCATGCACAAACATGACTTAGCCACACACTAGTATGCATGCCTATCCATTCATTCATTTGATTTCCTTTCCATTTCACATTAATTTCATCATCTACACATCACATTTGATCAATCAACCCATCAAAACCATTCAAAAGCCATAATTTAACAAAATTATATAATCATGACTGAACACACCCTTAAGCTTATCAACTTCATTTTCTTATATTCCTTTTGATTCCAGTTACTTCGCTTTCATATTAACACATCATACAATTCATTTAAGCATCAAATTCAACACAACACATACATATACATAACTTGACACTACACTAGTATACAACATAAATCTTCATACATTTGATTTTTCTTCTAATAAATCATCTCAACATCATATGAATTCTCACATAAACTCACCCATAACTCAAAAGACATTCAATTACACCATAATTCTCATGTTAGCCACATACTAGTATATAATACAATTACTCATTCTATTCATTTTCTTCAATTCTAATCATATCAATTTCACCTAAAACATTTCAAAAATCATTCAACAATCAAACATCCAACCAATTGAACTTACTTAGAAAAATTACACCAAATTTCCACTTTGTCCACATACTAATATATCCACAACTAATGCATTCTCTTCATTCTAAGCTCAAAAATCATATCCAAATGCATCATTTAAACATCAATAAGTCAACTAAAGCCTTAAAATCATAATCCATTAAATTTCATAACATTATACCATAAAACCCTCAACTTACCTTACTAACTTTCCTTGATCACAACTCCTTGAAACTCCCTTTGCTTTCGAATCTCAATTTGAAGTTAATCAACTTCTAAATATATCATAAAATTCATCAATAACTTAATTGATAATAAATTCTTAAAAACCCATCAAACTAACCATAACATCAACTTACTTATCAACAACTTCTCTTCACTTTTCCATGGCTATTTCTTGATGAAAACAAAGAGAAGAGATTGATGGAAACACCTTGGAACCTCCTCCTCTTCCTTTTCTTCCACTTATTTCTTCTTATTCTTTCTTTTTCTTCCTTCCTTTTCCTTCTCCTCACGGTTTCTCTCCTTTCTCTTGGTTTTGCACGACTTCTTCTCCTTTGGCCGAATCCTCTCTTCCTTCATTTCATTTCATGGGTCAAGTTATATATATAACCCTCCAAATGACCATTTTGCCCTTACTTTTACCTAAAATTATCAAATTGACATCCATTAGAAACTTGACAAGTGTCTTCATCCTTATCTCTTTGCCACTTGTTACTTTTCTATGGTTACTTGCCCCACATGTCTATCATTTCTTATCTTTATCCATTCAAACTTTCTGAAACGCCCGAATTTAGTTTTTTCCGATACTTTTTTGAAATCCTTCCAGAATTCTTCGGAGCCTATATTCGGATTACATACATACTCCAGGTATCCTTGGTGACTCTTAAAAATCATTCTATGCCCCTTTTCGGCTCTCCGTAAATTACTAAATCGTCCCCGATGATTTTCGGATTGATTTCGTTTCAATCCGAATTCCTTCGAAAGGATCATTTGGGTTTCTAAATTATCTCTTGAGTATCTTAATACTCATTTAGACCCTTTTCAAAAATTTTGAATCTGAAAATCTTTTCGTAATTCCAGTCGGATTCAGAATTATCTCTATTTTTCTCTAAATAATTATAAAAATATTCCATAGTCACCTAATCATCAAATTGACCATGTAATACTCTAATTGGGTGTCTTAACACTCAATCCCATGCTTCAAAAAATTCTAATGGAGTTTCGATCGATAATATCCATATTTTCGTCCGTAAGGGCATTTTTGTAAATAACTTTCGAAAGCCTTGAAAACTATTCAAACAGATCATTTTCACTCCATTTAAGTTTCCTTAGACTCTATTACTTATTCCAAAGTTTGTGATTCGCTTGATCCATTTTTTAGAAAAATTACTATTCATCCAAAAACACTATTCCGTCCGGATGTACTATTCCTTCGAAAATACTATTCATAAATTTTTGGGTGTTATAGGAAAATGACCTTTAAATGCCTCTCAATATTTTGGGCTGGTTGGTGGTGTAGACGGAAAAAAGTCAATTGTGAAGTTTGTGTTTGTTAAAATGAATGTGTAATTAAAAAAGTAGCATGATAGTAAATCTTATGTGATTAAAAAGCAATCACTTAGAGAGCAGTATGACTGTGGCTGCTAATTATGTATAGATATTGGTATCCATAAATATTATGTACGTACTTGAAATTGATTTATTGGTAAAATTTAAAAGTTCAATCATTATTACAAGCACACGTGATTTTAATTTTGTTGAAATTAATTTAATTATATAAATGATTTGTAATAAATTATTAGAACACCCAATCTGATTAAAAAAATTGTTGGGTTCAGAAAATTTGCACTTGGTGAAGCTGTGTCCAGGTTGTTGAACATCAATGAAGGCATGGGAAGGAAGGGTGGTGTTTTCGTGGATGCTTAATCTGTCTTTCAATTTATACTTGGCCTTGTAACATCTTAAATTACGTCATCTGTGTCTATAATCTTGAAAAAAAAAAAAACTTAATGCGACAAATCCACTTAGAAATCATGAGTGGCTTATTATTATAAATTAACACCTTATCCTTAGTAAAATACAATAAATAAAAAGTATAATAGTAATTTAAAACATAAAATTGATAAAAACTTTAAAATAGTAAAAATTGATTAAAAAATTGATAGTCTCTTTCCAGCTTTCGGTAAAGATGTCTTAACTAAAAACTTTATTCCTCCAAAATTGGATAAAGTTTGGTTAAGGGGAGCCGGCAAGTGAGCTTGCTATTGTGGTTCAAGACATCCCCTCCCTTGCTTAAGTCAAGAGTTTGTTTTCCACAATAATGTGGGTAATTTTTTCACTGTATGTGGGTAGCATTCTCCCATTTAAAGAAACTAGAATCCGGGCCGTACTTCAGAGTCTTTTCTCAATTAGTTCCGATAGTATTCTGACCTAGTGCCAGTAGATTTGAAAAAAAAAAAAAGTATGGTTAAGGGAAGGCGTGTGAGCCTCCTTTAGATTGTGGTGAAGAGGCTCGCACCGGCATTCACTATGTCAGTGGAAAGGCTCAGATGAGCCTTCTTATGACAACTGAGGGTGGAGGCTCATTATGTTTTATTGGGTAAAGGACAAAGGTTAGTGATTAGTGAAGGTGTTAGAGGCCATCATCTCCATCATCTGTTAGTGGTGGAGAAGTCCTTCCTCCTTTTTGTCTCTTAAAATTTTAAATGCTTTATTATATTATTAAATATTATAATGAAAGGATATTTTCATCATTTTGTCAGTTAACTCAGTCAACAAGGAATGTTATTGTATAAGAAGCCATTAGTGGTATCTTAGTATCTTTATAGCATTAATGAGAGTTTCTCAAAATATTTTACCTTGTATAACTTAATAACTAATAAAAATTAAAGAAAAAATAGAAAATATTATAGAGAATAAAGGTGGGAGATGCGACCTCCTTAACTCTAAGCCTCATGTTTAATTTTTAATTAAGAGTAAAATAATCACTTTAACATAATAAATGACATCTCCTCATTTATTAAGGTGTTAGGGGTTTAATTCTCATCAAGTGCATTTTTAAAATTTGTGTGAGTAATTTTTTATCATAATTTTGAGAATACTTTATTTCAAAAAAAAAAAAATTATGGATGTAGTTATTTTACATTTATGGAAGTATATATTACGGTGATACAAACAATATTTGATCTTGACATGTATATATTTGAATCGCGCAAGTGGTATTTGATTTTAGTAGGTTTTGCACCTTTTGTTTCGCTCATGTTAATTAGATTTCAATTAAGAAAAAAAAAAGGAGAAAAAGTGTGATTTCGTTATAATCATGTCGTATCAACACTTTTATAATGAAGTGTAACGGCAAACTAATGGTATAGAATATTTTGGACTATTTCTAAAATTGTCATAAGAGTTGCTGTGTATTTCTAATTTGAAAAAGATAAGGACTGATTCGATTTTTAGCCTTATTCTAGAGACCATTGGATTAATCTTATCCTTTTGGATAATCTTATACAAAAAATTATTTATTTCCTTATATTTTTGGAATTGAAACTAATATTTAACATTGTAATAATAAAGAATTTGGGGAGATCCTATTGCCACCCAAATTTCTTCTCCCTACACACACCCATTTCCTCAACCCACCCATCATTAAAATTCATAATTAAAATTTTTAATGTATACCAAGGTTTTAAATATCGGTTTCGTACTCTCAAATTTACAAATGATATCAAGATAATATCAGTATCTAACTATTTATAGATAATATTAGGATTGTATTGGTATCAATTAGATACCTAGCTAGAAATTAAAAAAAAAAAAAAAAAAAAAGGCAGATATTTGATTTTAAAGTTTAAATTTTTTAATAAAACTTTAAATTAAGCTAAAATAACTAATAATGTATCAAATGAATTACTTTTGATATAAAATTAATGTACTTATAGGTAATTATAATACAAATAGAGAGTATATACATTGTAGTTTGTAGCATTGTAGTAATTGTATATATAATAATTAATCATTCATGAAATAATATATTATTTTACTTTTTGACTTTTGTAGGCATAAAGAAAATTATAAAGAAAATTAATTGTTTATTTTCTTAGTAGTTAATACATGCTTACAAAATCTCAGATAGCAGAAATCAGCAACAAAATGAGTTCCTAGGTGGCTCAAAGATATAAGACAAATTTCCACAATAACTTTGCCATGAAAAAGTGCTTATATAATTCTGAAGGTAGTTATTTATATGCCACATAGATGTTGCTTCATTTCTTCCAATTGATCCATAAATTTGGTAATTTGAATGAGTAATATTATGCTTTCCAAAAATTTTGTTCAAGTTTATGCGTAAATGATGTGACATATGAGTTGTTAAGATCCTATTAATAATTACATTATCCTATAATTTACAAGATCTTGATAACTCATATGTCATATTATTTGAGTGTAACTTTGAAAAATTTTTTTAGGAAACCTAATATTAATTAATTTGAATTTTTACAAGTTGGTGGATATTCTTATTAGATATGCATTAAAATTTCATATGGTATTTATGACGAATGATAGTCAAATATATTGTAGCCTCTATAACTACCACACACAATTACATTTAATATAAAATTAATCAAGAATAAAACCTTAATGTGTCTAGATTCTAATGTAATAAAAATAAAATAATATTATATAAATATAGAAGTATTCACAAATTAAAAATCACAAACATACATAAAACGTAATCTACATTGAATTATTTTAACTAAAAATGTTAGGAAAAAAAATAAGCTAAAAAATTATAAGACTTTGTTAAAGAGTGAAGACTTACAAGAGAGTGGAGAGTGGAGTATGTTTTTTGAGTTGAGAGTAAGAGTGAAGAGTAGAGATTGTGATAAGGATTTATGTAAGAAAGTGAAAAGTAAACTATAAAAGAGTGATCAAGAATCTAGACTGTGTTGTGATAAGGATTTACTTTTTATATTTTTCTAACAAATTTACTATATTATCAGTAGAATGTAAATTACCTTTTTTAACCTTATTAATAGTCATAGTGATAAATGATAAGTGGATATATATATATAATACACTTTTAACATAGTTTATTACAATTATAAAACTTCCTTTAAAATTTAAAATGACATTTTAACTTTATCAAAGTGTTATCATGTTAAGTAACTTATTTTTTAAGCTTAAAATTTTGATAAGACAAAAAAGAATCAGTGTAAATATTCCATTTTGAAAAATATAGGGATATTTCGAGAATATTAGGATATTTTATAGATATATTGGTATATGTATGGATACTCCGGAGGATATTGGATATTTTCTCATATCTATATTAGTTCCTTTAAAATAAATATCAGGTATCACATTGATATTTAAAATCTTGCTTAATTGCTTTATATTAAGGTTGGCAATTATTGACATGATTTCATGACGCGACACGAACACAATATGATATTAGTGGTTTCAGGTTAGACTTTGGAAGGTTCAGGTCATTAATGGGTTAACATGTTAAACCCTTTAAATTAATGAGTTGTGCTTGAGTTGAACCTTGCCCTTCAACACGATCAAACTTTTAAGTTAACTAAAGAGTAATGCTACATTGTTGGTTACTTTTCAGTTACCATTTAATAATAAAATCTCGCAAGTATACGAATTATATATATGTCATATAGCGATTGAGGGATCGTCTCCATATGGTCGTGAGAATCGATTACCAAACCAGTTCTAGATGAAAATAAATAAATAAAAAAGTAAATGTTCTAGGATTCTGGATTCCACTTAGATATAGGAATTAATAATCAAAGTATTGAAGATTTATCTATTGTGTTCGTCGCTAATTTATCATTAATCATCTTAATACATCTCTTCCGATGATGCATCGAACATACTCTCGTTTAAATGAAATAAATGGTAAACATTGGGTCTCTTTTGCCGGAGACCAGAGGGTCTCCGGCGAAGGAGACCAAACGGTCTCTGTCATGTGAAGACCAGAACTGGTCTCCATCGCATGGAGACCAGATCTGGTCTCCATGATCTTGGAGACCAGATCTGGTCTCTATCGCATGAGACTAGTTCTAGTCTTCATGTGATGGAGATCATTAGGTCTCGTTCGCCAAAAACATGTGGTTTCCTACTTTTCGACAAAGGAGATGAACCAGTTGCTGCCTCATTGGAGCTCGTGTTGCCGCTGTTCTTGCCGGCTATGATGGACGAAGAAGAAGATGGAAGAAGAAGAAGAAAACGAAAATGATGAAGAAGATGATAATGAGAAGATGAAGGAAAAAAAAAAAGATGATGAGAAGAAAATGGAGAAAAAGATGATGGTGAGAGGGTGAAGGAAGAAAAAGATGATGAGAAGAAAATGGAGAAGAAGATGATGATGAGAGGATAGAGGTAGAAGAAGATGATGAGAAGAAAATGGAAGGTGGAGTCATTGGACGGAGGAGTTAAACCAATTTTTTTTTTTAATAATTTTTTTCATTTTAATTTTTTTTCCATTTCTATTGCTTTTTTTTTTTTTTAAATGTTTTAATTTTTTTTTTTTAATGTCATTCAACTTTTTTTTTTCATCTCCACCATCCATCATTGTGATGGACGATGGAGATGACATTTTTTTAAAAGAAAATGTTTTAGTTTAATTAATTAATATTATTATATATTTTATCTTACTTTGACGATTTTGCCATTCCTGGTTAATAGTCAAACATTACCTTTTAACGTTCAAGTTGACGGTAGGGGGTTTTTCGACTATTTTTATAAACAAGATGTGGTTTTTTTACTATTGTTATAAACTACAAGGGGCTCCTTAATGATTTTCGTAAGTCAGGGGATTTTTTAATTATTATGCCAAACTACAAGGGGGAATTTAGAATTATCCATTTAAAATATATATAGATAAATTCTTTTGGAAAGTAAATCAAATGCCTAAATTTTAGGTTTTAATTTCCTTCAACTAAAGAAAACCTATCTTTAACAAATAACCCTAAAACTTTAAACTCATTTTTTCATTTTTTTTTTTTTTTTGAACCGAATAATAAAATCTCAACTTGTTCATTCAAAGGGTTTAACTTTTGAAAGAGTTTAATTTTCATGGTCAAATGTCCAAAGAAATAAAAATTTATTGTATAAATTTTTTCACTTATACAACAAATTAAAATTTTAATATTATCTTACTACTTAATTATAAATGCATATATGGTCTAATTAAATTGTGATTTAAGGGGTTTATTCAATCTAGAGTTTATTGGAGTTTGATTTTTTTTTTTTTTTGAATAATAGATTTTAATGGAATTCTCATATTTTATTAACTATATACTGATTTTATTAAAATTCCTTAAGAAATCTAATGAATTCTAGAAGAGAATGACCAGATTTGTTATAAATATTTTCCTTCATAAAAATTATTTTAAAATCTATCTAAATCTATTATTTAAACGGAATTTGTAAAGTTAATGACTTTTATAATACAATTAGATGTTATTGGATTCCATGAAAATAATATAGTCTTTAAAAACCAAAGAGTACGGGCATACTAAAAATCAAAACCAAAACAAAAGGTTATTTATTATTATTATTTTTTAAATCTGTATCTCCCTGTTCTCATTTTGAATTTATTGCGTAGAGTTTTTTGAACTTGCATCATTTGCAAATAAATTCATACTATTTTTCCATTTATCTTTAATGGTTTTATAAAGAGGAAATGGTTAGGGAGCGAAAGAACTTAAATAAATTAGGATAATAATTTTTAGATGTATTTAACCAATATTATGATAATTTAAAAATCATAAAAGGCTTGACAAATTTAATTTTAAGATGTGATTTGATTTAGAAAGATTTTGAATTACATGTGAGAGAGATGTAGTAGTGTTTGTGATCAATTAGGTTTTTTTGCCCTCAAAGTATAAAGAATATATATAATTTATTGATATTATGTTATCTATAAGAACAAATTACAATTTTGTTATCCAGTTGAAACTCTAATTTAAACGGAACAACTTTTTAAATTTATTGTAATTTACCCCTTGTCACAGTACGATTTTGTTACATTTGATAGTGAATAGTATCAAAACAACGAAAAGACGAAAATGCCCTTAGTAATTATGTTGACTCAGTTGATCATATAAAAAATTAAAAAAAAAAAAAAAACAAAATGTAAACTTTTTTATCTAAAAATAAATTAAAATAGAATAATCAGATCTCCACCAACCATCTTCAGATGGACGGTGGAGATTAATTTAGGAAAAAAATTAAAAATTAAATAAAAAGAAAATTAAACAAAAAATTAAATAAAAAGAAAATTAAACCCTTATCCTCGCAAACCCACTCCTTTCCTCTCCTGTCTTCATTGGCGCCTCACTCTTCTCTTTCAGCCAATAAACTTCATCCCTCAGATCTCTCTTCATCGCTGCTTTCTTCTCTTTCATCCTCTATTCGCCACTTTCTTCTCTCCATTGGTAAACCTTCCTTTTTTTTTTTTCGTTTTGTCTCCTTTCCTCTCTTCTCCTCTCATTTCTTCTCGTCGTTGTTTTCTTTTCCTTCATCATCTGTGTTCGTTGATGAGAACCCAGATGAAGGGTTCATCTATTGAACCCAAGTGAACCTTCATATGGGGTTCTCATCAACAAACCCAAATGAAGGTTCATTTGGGTTCGTCGATTCAAATTCAGATGAATCATCTGGGTTCATTGATGATTTTGAGGTTGATTTATGATTTTTTTTTTTTTTTTTTAAAGTTTGAGGTTCATTTATTTTGTTTTATGGGAGATTGATTATGTTGGTTTTGATTGATGATGTTAAGTGGTTGATTGATAATGGTTGATGATGTTTGTGGCCATTTTTTGGGTTTTTAGGTGTAGATTGATGATGTTGGAAGGTTGATTAATGACAATTGATGGTGTTTAGGGCAAATTTTTGGACCAAAAACCCAAAAATTCTTGGTTCCAGTGAGAATAATGACCTGGGTTTCTAGTGAGAATAAAGAGGGGAGAGAGAGAAGGGGGGAGAACATGGAGAAAAGATGATGTGGAAAATGATTGATGATTTTGAACTGGAAGATAATTGAATATATTAAGGAGAGATGGAAGATGATTGATGATGATTAACTTTAAGTTTATTTTAATTTAATTTATTAATTTTTATTTAATATAATTTTTTTCCAAATTGATCTCCTAGTCTCATTATTATTATTTTAATTTAATTTATTTCAAAATTTTTAAAATTTATTTTAAAAGAAAAATAAAAAATTAAGATTAAAATACAATTTTATCCCTCAATTCGTTAACTCTAATAGAGATCCACTAATAGTAGGGGGGGTAAATTGCAATAAAACTAAAAAGATTGCTCCACTTGAATTAAGGTTTTAACTGGGTAGTTAAATTGTAAATTTCTCATAAAAATAATTTTATTTAAGGTTATTTTTGTAATAAAAATATTTAGTAAAATTATGGGTATAGAGAGAAGAAATTTGGGTGGCAAATTTATTTCCATCAATTGTTTATTTGGAATGCATGAATTTAGCCGCTATGTACCATCCTTATAGTTTTATGAGTACTTATGAAAAAGATTTATTCTCTTTTAATTTTTAATTTTTACCTTTTTATATTTGAATTAGAATGTAAAAACTAATAACCATCACACATTCTATATTATGCTATATATATAGTGTCTCCTTGGGTACACCTAGATTATCCATATATTTGATAAAAAAAAAATTGAGTGATTGTTATATAAAATTACTGATTATAATTTATTATATCTGATTATAACTAAATAAGTCATATCATATTTATAACAATCTATATGGAGAATTATATTTATTGATTATAACGAGATATGTTTAATTATAATCAAATATAATAAATATATAATAAATTATAAACCGTAATTTTAGAGTGTAATTATTTTTTTTTATTAAGTATATCGATATTCTAAGTATATTATAAAATATGACTATATTCAAATTTGTTGAGAGGAAGAAAATAATAATGAGATTGCACTGATTCAATATTGGCAGGCATTGGGCAAGAGTAGAACATAATAGAATAATAATACAGTATTTAAAAATTAATTAAAAAATTATTTAATTTATATTTCAAATAATGAGGGAATCTCATTTATAACAGTCATATGATGTGATAGTGTATTAAAAATTCAATAATCATAAATAATCGCTGGCATTGCTCAATACAACAAATTTAATCTCTCATTTTATGTATGAGTTGTCTTTTCATTTTCATATAGTTTCTCTCTCACTTTTGTATAGGTGAATTTCTCTTATTTAGGAGTAATTTATTGAACCATGCTATCAGTGTTCCTATCTCTATAGATTATAATTATCTTTTAGATTAGTTCCTATTTAAAAAAAAAAAAAAACTGATAAATTTGGATTATGTCAAAAATTATAAAATAATTTTGGATAAATATCAAAATAGTAATCAGTATGTTAGTAATTTGATAATATTTAAATAAAAAAATTATAATATTATTAAATATGTAGTGATTTCACGTCAATCGTCGAGTTCTCAATTGTCACTCTCAAGTCTCATCGTGCCTTGCGAGGTTCTTTGCCTTTTCGTTTTCCTTCTTGTTGATAATGACAAGCTAATACATATAAAAAAAAAATGTTTAATTAACTGTTTCAGGCTAGCTAATTTGGAAACTTCCCGTAATCATTTAAAAAAAAAAAAGTAATAATAAAATAATAATTTAATATCAATTGTGTTGTTATCCACGCCCAATTTATTATCATCTAAAGTGAAAATGATATATTTCCCTTTCAAGTCCACCTCCATCCCAAAAATTGGTGCCATAGACACATAAAAAAGTTTATAAAATAGACTCTGGCAGAAGTTCTTTAAGATTTCAATAAAATACTATCATATGTATATATACATATTAAAAATATGAGTATATTCAATCCAAATTTTAATAAATTCTATTGAAATATAAATATATTTAATCTATATTTATATGAAATTCAATAAAATTTAATTGTATTAAAAAAATTATCGACTTTATAGATTTCATTTAAGAATAATGTTAAGCTTCTCATAATTTTTGCTCAAATCCATACCTAAATGATATGATATATGAGTTATCAACATCCTATTATAAAATGTTGATAACTTACATGTCACATCATTTTGACATGAATTTAAGCAATATATTTAGAAATCTTAACATTACTCTTTATTTAAATAATGAATTTGGATGAAGTTTAAAGTTATTTAATGAAAAAAAAAATTATAACATTTTTTATCATTGTCCTTAAGATTTCATTGAATTTTTTAAAGAGTTTTAACAAAATCAATATGAAATCTATAAATCTATAAATTTAATCAAAATCTATCATTAAAAAAAAAAAAAATCGTCTAACTCTAATAAACTCTAGATTTAAAACTCCTCCGACGATTTTATGTGAGACAAGAACTCAAAACTTTAAACAATAATTAAGAAAACTTCATTTTGGTCCTAATTTTGGTGTAATATCTATTTTTTAAGTACGTTTGTTTAAATGTCTCCCATGATCCTAAATTATTAGAAAACCTTTCAATTTAGTCCTTGACGATAAAATTTCGTTAGTTGATAGTGACAGAATGGCAAAAAGATACTATTACCCTTAAAATGTGTTAAGTTATCATTTACCATAATCCAATAATCATTTGACACGTCGCATAAATTTTAAATTTAAAAAATAGATAATTTACAACCAATTAAAACCTAACACATCATTGTTTTACAATTAAAATATTTAATTAAATCATTTAAAAATTAATATGAAAAATTAATTAGAATATAAAATAATAAAAAATCTTAAAAAATAAAATGAAGAAAAAATCTAAAAAAAAAAAAAAAACATATATAATAAAAGTGAAGCATACAGCTTCATTTTTCTCTTTCATTTTCTTTCAGTTTCTGATACCAAACACTAATTTTTGGATTTTCTTTCCCTTCTTTACGCATCTCCATCACTCTCCTCCTCCCACTCATGCAAAATCCAGCAAGGAATGGAAGTGAGGTAGCTCTGAAGTGAAGCATTCAGCTTCATTTTTCTCTCAGTTTCTTTCATTTTCTCAGCAACCAAACACTAAATTTTGGATTTTCTTTCCAGATTTGATTAAACCCAGAAGTTGGGTGTTCAACTTTGAGCAAAACCCATCTGGGAATCCATGTAAGCAAGCTCTGAGCGTAGTCTGTTCTTACAAACAACATTAATAAAACCATCCCACTATAAACCTTCTTCATATTCAACAACTAACAAAAACAAAACACAAAATCCAGACAAAGTAATGTATGATTAAAGATTTTAATCTATGGGATTTGTTGATGAGGACGACACCCAGACTTTTTGATGTGTCTTGTTGATTAAAGATTCAATTTTTATTATATATGGGATTTGGTTAAAAAAAAAAAAAAAAGGTCACTTGGCAGATTTATGTTTGATGATGAGGAACCCAGATTTTTTCTGAAAATAATTTTTTTAGAACAAATCTTACAATAATTTTAATTTTAATTTTTTTTCCATATTTGCATTAATTTTTTAGAATAAATCTAAAAATTTATTTTTATTTTTTATATTTTTTTAATATTTATTTATTATTATGGTTAAATTTTTATAATTAGATAATTTAATCTTAATTGAAAATAAAATAATTATATGATTTTAATTTTTTTAATATTGACACGTGGTGCACAGATGTGGAAAGACGAAATTACTACTCAAACATTATGTTTGATTAACAATTGACTAACCTTAGCGATTAAATTAATAAATTTTTTAATAATTTAAAGTTACGAAAGATATTTAAGCCAACATACTTAAAAAATAAATATTACACCAAAAATTAGTGACTAAACTAAAGTTCTTTAAAAATTTTGCGTTATATATGAAATACGAATTCGAGATAATAAGGAAACTAATAACTGTACGTGGAAATTGAAGAAGAAGAATAAACAAGAAAGGAAAGTAAAAGAAGGCACAAGATCTCGATGAGCTAAAACTGATTACTTGCTCTTCATTTCTCTGTCTCCAGTTTATAAACAAGACTTTCTAAACTAACTAGGTGATGTGGTCCAATCACTTGATGACAGCACAACAGGGTACTTGAATAATAATTAACAGCTGCCTTTCAGCATCCAACACTTTAACACATATTAACTCACTAACTCTAACTCGGTATGTCATACTCTAACACTGTACTAGTTTACATGGAAAGGTCAGCCAATGCAGGTTCACGAATCACCCATTATCTTAGAATATTATTTACTGTCATTCCCATATATAAACATTTATAAGGAAAAAAAAAAAAGGATATTGGATTTTGACATCATCAACAGATCCTTGGAAAACCAAAATTTTATGGTAAGTCAGGCGGACTAATTAGTTTCATAATAGATTGGTTTTTATATTTTATAAAGTCTTATATATATATATATATAAAAGAGTCAATAAAGTCTTTTTCTTTCATGCTCAAATTCTATAAAATATGAGAAAATTGATGGTTTGAAAAAACAAAAATCAACGATTTGTTTTTCATAAAATTAAGTATTTTGTGGAACATTGAGTTTCAAAAACTTTTTAGAAAACTCAAGAACCCAAGATTAATAAAACAATGAAATAAAATAATATAAATAAATAAAAATCAGATTTTTACCTTCTGTATTGATCTCTGTGGATTGCTCACTACCTTACCTTCCTTGATATATCTCGAAACCAAGAAACAAGTGAGTGAGCACAATTATATAGAATTGTGCTCACTTACTTTTTGATTTCTTTTTAAAAAAAAATCAAATTAAATCAATGATTATAAGAGGTGAGTGTTTGATTTTTGGTTATACAAAGAACAAAGACACAGATTCTTGTTCTTTGTATTTGTTGAAAAAAAAACTTCTTTTTCTTTTCTCTTATTGTTTTTCAAGAACATAAACAACAACAAAAAACTTAGATGTAGAAAAGAAACTTTTTCTTTTTATAGGCAAACAATTAGGGTTTTAATTAATCAATATTAATATTGACCCTAATCTTATTATAATTAAACTTTTGCCCCATATAATATAATCAATTCAAAATTAATTCATATTGTATTTTGAAATAAAACTTGTAATTTTTAATAAATTAATTTATAATTAATTTATACCAAAGTCACTAAGAATTGGATTCAAGACCTCTTATAAAATTAATTAAATAATTATTAATTCATAATTAATAATTAAATAATTTGAATAATCAATATTATTCAAATATCAAGTGAACACAAATTTTTGTTACTTATGTAACGCCTGTAATTGGACAGTCCAATTACAATATTTTATATACATGTTTCTTATAGTAAAATGAGCTATCAAGGGGACCCGATTGACCTACAGTTTTGAGCTCCAATAATATTGGAATTATTAATTAAACTCTTTAATTAAATAATTCACTATTATTAATCTTAAAGTTACTCCACTAAAAACTTAAGATTGCACTCTCAAAATTGTAGATGTTTTTTATACAATCTGAAATTTTTCAGTGTCCATTGATTTAATCACTACATATGATTTGACCATCCACAAATAGTTCATAATTAGAGCAATGTCAAATGTCTGCTTTACATCTCTAATTATTTCTTGATCCTTAAGTACCATTGATTCTCTAATGAATAATATATTTATAACAACTTATGAATTTATCTTTCTGTTTACATATAAACAGGAAGTTGAGCGCTCTTATTGTTCAAGACCTGAATCAACCCTTAAGGGAACTACTTTTCTACTTCTCGCAAGAAGGAGTGAATTCCACTATTGTATAGAATGTTCTCAGCTACTTACTAAATCATATCCCCAAAGTACGAAGTTATTGATCGGGTATCTACACCGATCTCACCCATGTAAATCAAAGGAAATAACTTAACAAGCAGGAGTTCATAATACACTCAGAATTAAGATCAATTCATATACGATCATCTGGTTAATAAATATAAATCTCTAAGATTAACGGATATTATTTAGAGACTTATATTTATCGTGGCACAGTCCTATATAATCTTTATTATATAAGGTGCCTCCATTTCCATGTCACCACATGAACAGTCTTGGATAAGACTGTCGTATCAAATACAAAAGGGACCGCAACTGTAGATTTACCACAAATGAAGTATCTAGCTTCGTTTGTTTTCTACGGACTCTTTAAATTATTTATCTCAAACTAAATCCACCTGTATATAACACTTATACACTTAGTTTGAAATTACATCAGTAATCAAGGATGTTTCTCATGATATATACGATTTTTGCAAAATATATAAATTGAATGAAATGAATATTTTATTAAAATTTATAAAATCGTTTAATATATTACAAGCTCTTAGGGCAAAAACCCCAACAATCTCCCACTTGCCCTAGAGCAGATGAGACATATCTCGTAATCCTAGACCCTCTAGATGACCTTCAAATACTTTAGCCGTTAAGGTCTTCGTAAACGGATCAACAAGGTTGTCTTGTGATGCAATCTTTATCACTTTTACATCTCCCCTTCGTACGATCTCCCTAATGAGATGATATTTCCTCTCTATATGCTTCCCTCGTTTATGACTTCTTGGTTCTTTGGAATTGGCCACTTGCATCACTATTGTCACAATAAAGGGTGAGTGGTTTATCCATGTCTGGAACAACTTCCAGATCAGCTAAGAATTTACGTAGCCATAACGCTTCTTTAGCTGTTTCACAAGCTGCTACATATTCGGCTTCCATAGTGGAGTCAGCAATGCATGATTGCTTAACACTCCTCCATGTAATGGCTCCACTAATAAGGGTAAATACTGATCCAGACGTAGATTTCCTAGAATCTTTATTCGACTGAAAATCAGAATCTGTATATTCTAATGGGATCAAATCCGCTCCAGAATATACTAGCATATAGTTTCTCGTTCTCCGAAGATACTTGAGAATATGCTTTACAGCCACCCAATGATCAAATCCTGGATTAGATTGATAACGACTAACTATTCCCATCGAATAACATATATCCGGTCTCGTGCATAACATAGCATACATGAGACTGCCTACTGCCGAGACATAGGGAATCCTGTCTCATATCCTCAATTTGTTGAGGTGTCTTAGGACATTGTTCCTTAGACAAATGAACTCTATGACGAGAAGGTAAATGACCTTTCTTAGAGTTCTGCATCGAAAATCGCATAAGAATCTTATCGATATATGATGCTTGAGACAGCGCTAACAGTTTGTTCTTACGATCCCGTATTATTTGGATCCCAATGACATAACTGGTCTCTCCTAAATCTTTCATTTGGAATTAGCTAGCGAGCCAGTTTTTTACGTCTGATAATATTCCTATATCATTCCCAATGAGTAGAATATCGTCAACGTAAAGTATAAGGAAAACCACTTTCTTATTGATAATCCGTTTTTATACATAAGGCTCATCAATATTTTGCTCAAAACCATAAGACTTGATCGAAGTATCAAACCTTATGTTCCAAGATCGAGATGCTTGTTTAAGTCCATAAATGGACCTTTGCAACTTGCAAACCTTTTGCTCTTGACCTTGGGATACAAATCCCTTTGGTTGTACCATATAGATACTTTCATCAAGATTACCATTCAAAAATACAGTCTTGACGTCCATTTGCCAAATCTCATAATCGAGACATGCAGCAATGGAGAGAAGAATCCGAATGGACTTAAGCATAGCTACTGGCGAGAAAGTTTCCTCATAGTCAACTCCCTCTTTCTGAGTATAACCCTTTGCCACTAGTCTAGCTTTAAAGGTTTCTACCTTTCCATCCACTCCTTTCTTCCTTTTGTAGATCCATTTGCAACCTATGGATTTTATCCCATCTGATTGATCTACAAGTTCCCAGACAGAGTTGGAGTACATAGACTCCATCTCGAGATTCATTGCTTTAAGTCATTCTTCTTTATTAGAATCCTCCATTGCATCCTGGTATGTCAATGGATCATCTACACTCTCATCAGTGATAGTAATATGTGCCTTTCCAATCTTTCTGTAGCGGACTGGTGGTCTAATAACCCTCCCACTACGACAAGATGGTAGATGATTCTAATGAGAATTTGTCTGACGTTCAGACGTGGTCTGAATTATGTCTTTGTGAACAACTATTGTTGACGGGGTACTGGTCGAACCAGGAAGTAATTCCTCTAGTACAACTTTACTTCGAGGTTTGTACTCTCTCATATAATTCATATAGTTCTCTTTAAAAAACGTAGTGTTTGTCGATACAAACACTTTGTTTTCTTCATGACTATAAAAGAGTCCGCCCCTAGTCTCTCTAGGATAACTTACAAATAGGCAAACTTTTGAACGTGGTTCCAGCTTCTCAGTCTTGTTCTTCAGCACATGTGCTGGACAACCTCAAATGCGAAAATGTCGTAAACTAGCTTTGCGACCATTTTACAACTCCAAGGGTGTCTTAGGAACTGACTTAAATGGTACAATATTCAAAATATACATTGCAGTTTGCGATGCATATCCCCAGAATGAACTAGGTAATGATGAGAAACTAAACATAGATCTCATCATATCCAAAAAGGTCCGATTTCTCCTTTCTGCAACACTGTTCTGCTGGGGTGTTCTAAGAGTAGTCAGTTGGGATAGAATCCCATGCTCAAGTAAGTAATCCTCGAACTCTGTATCGAGATACTCACCTCCACGATCCGATCGTAGAGTTTTCAATGTTTTACCTAATTGATTTTCAACTTCAGCTCGAAATTGTTTGAACTTTTCAAAAGTTTCTGACTTCCGTTGCGTAAATATACCCATATTTAGAATAATCATCAATAAAGGTGATGAAATATTCATAACCGCCTCTAGCTTTAACATTCATAGGACCGCAGACGTCCGAATGTATAAGCTCTAGTGGTTCCTTAGCTCTAACCCCTTTACTAGTAAAAGGTCTTTTCGGTCATTTTATCTTCTAAACATGATTCACAAACAAGTAAAATGCCGATCTTTAACTCACTTAAATGTCCGCTCTTTACTAGTCTATCTAATCTATCAAGGTTAATATGACCAAGTCTTAGATGCCAATGATATGTGTCATCATTTTGAGAAATTTTTTGTCATTTTGTTTTTGGTTTTTCAATCTTAAACATTTCAGTATTAAACAGTGGGTTATGCATTAACGGTCTTAACACATATAAATTGTTTTCTTGTATTCCTGAACAAATTTTCAAACCATTTCTAGAAATAATAACTGATTTATTATAAAAAGAAACAGAATAATTAAATTCCAAAAATTTGGATGTAGAAATCAAATTTCTTTTAAAACCTGGAATATAATAAACATTGTTCAGAATGACAAAACAATTATTATTGAAATGAAGTCTAACTTCTCCAACTGCCTTTGCTGAAACGACTTCCCCAGTCCCGACTCGCATGTTGAACTCGCCCTCACCAAGCTGCCTATAAGAGTCAATTAACTGTAAAGAAGAACAAACATGATTAGTGGCTCCTGAATCAATTATCCAAGTGGATGAATCATCCTCCACTAAACAAGATTCAATGACTAGTAAATCATATTTACCTTTCATCTTCTTCTCTTTGAGCTCATTGAGGTACTTAGGACAGTTCCTCTTCCAATGTCCATCCACACCATAATGGAAACATTTTCCTTTGGGCTTGATGGCCTTGGAGCTCTTTTTGTTCTTTTTCTTGGTAGCTTGTGTTTTGGGCTTAGTCGTAGCCTTTTTGGTGTTTCTCTTCCTCTTGTTTTTAGCAGAAGAAGAAGACTCAGCAACGTTTGCTTCACCAGACTTACTCTTATCCTTATTCATTGACTCATAAGTAGTAAGCTCATTAAGTAATTGTGTAAGTGAGTAAGTCAACTTGTTCATAACATAGTTACTCTTGAATTGCATGAAACTCTTCGAAAGAGTTTCCAAGATCATATTCACTTGGCTACGTTCGTCTATTGCCCCTCCATGGCTTTTAACTATGTTGAAGTGAGTCATCATTTTCAAAACATGCTCTCGAACAGATGTACCCTCCTTCATCTTAGCAGTCATCACAGCACAAACAACTTCGTGCTGTTGATGCTTAGAAGGTTGCCCAAACATGCCCTGCAATGACTCTAGCATCTGAGTTGCTGTTGTCATTGACTCGTGCTTGGTAGCAAGCACCTCGGACATCCCTGCTAACAAGTAGCAGCGGGTCTTTTCATCAGCTGTGACCCATTTCTGATGGGCCTCGCGCACACCACGTCCAGCATTATCTGCTGGCTGAGGAGGACAAGGTTGAGTCGTGATAAATTTAAGTCCTCACAGACCAAGACTGCGTTCATATTACTTTTCCATTTGACATAATTTTCCCCGTTAAGTTTATCATTAGCAAGAATAGAAATCAACGGAGATACCATTGCTGAAAATAAATAAAATGGAATTCATTTAATATCAATTTGCAAAATTTAATATCATGTAATTTTGGCATAAAATTAAACGTGATGCATGATCCACGAATAATAAATTATCAAAATCCCTAAAATTAATTATTATGCCACGATAATCTAACATGCCACAAATAGGTGCTGTCGTAGGGTAGGTCAAATATTTGTATGTTAGACTGAGACATTCTCAATCAAATAATATAACAGAAAACTCTTTTTCATATATTATTTGACTACCGTTTTTCGGTCCGGAAAAATAATTAACAATTAATTATTTTCTTTATGAGTGTAACCCATCATTTCGGAGTCCATAGACTTAACTCGAGAATTACCGCCGTAGGATAGGTCAATCACAAGATACATCTAGAATTCCTATCCGTTAGGAAGTCAACCTTGATCAACCTAAATGGACACCATCCGTAGAGGGACGATAACAAAGCCGTCTCGAGGCGCCATTTAATTTTTACAGTGTTGAACTAATGATGGAGACCGTGGGATATATTGTCATATATCCCTCTCCCACTCACTATTTTAGGGTTAGGGATTTCTATTAAATTTTCCTAGTCATTGTCTTAGATTATTAACGGCTAAAAAGATAATCTAAATTACTAGGAATTTGAGTGTTATTAAAGTTCGAAACTTATTAATACTTAATAAATTATCAGATTTTTAACATTTAAAAATCTAATTTAATTTATCAATCTAATGAATTACCGGATTTTTAACACTTAATAATCTAATTCAATTTATAAATCTAATGAATTACCAGATTTTTTAACACTTAAAAATCTAATTCAATTTATAAATCTAATCAAAATAATCAAAATTATAAAGAATAGATTTAATATGAAATCATCCGATTTTAACTAATTAAAATCTAATCCACATTATGAATGCCAATTATTGAAATCAAATTTCTAATTTGAAACTGACAGACCCCTTTCCCTAGGCGATCTGCTGGCACCCTACGGTGACCCTCCAGTTAGCCCTTACGCTCAACTAAAGAATCCCCCGCAGAGCTAAGCCATATTCTTTCTCAACATTTATGAAAACAGCGGAAACGATGGGAAATTTTTCATTTTTATTTTAAAACCTTTACAAAATATTTTATAAAAATTTGGGCAGCATCCCATCTGTTTTTCGGACTTTGCCACCCTGTAAATAATAAAGTTTAACACTTCTAAAATCATAAAACAATTTCCCCCAAACTACGGAGCCTTAGGCTCTCAATTTCCAACACAACCACAACCACAGTTTCAAATATCAATTTATAAACTGATTATCAATAAAACTATATGTCATGCATCAATTTACTTCAAAACATAATTTAAATCCACAAAAGAATATTTACAAATCATGTGGATATAACAAAATATATACATCACTTAGTATTAATCAAAAAGATAATTGGGAAATCACATTAGCACTGACGCCGCGGCTGCCTAGTGTCGTCCGGGGGAATCCGCAGCTATGGTACCTGTGCTTGGGAGGTTTGTTTAAAAATACAGAAAACGTTGGGTGAGCTTTAAAAGCCCAGTGAGTGTCATATATTTTCATTTAAAATCATACTTTATAAAAACCTCCCTAAAACATTTTCAAATTCATTTATTTACAATCAAGTTTCATGCATTATTAATATAAAACATATATTGCACGGTTATCAACTTTATAAAGGGATCTCCTATGGTTACGGGGTTTATTATTCAAAAATCATTTTTCTTTTACAAAACCGAAATGGTCCGACTCCGCTCGAAGGTGTCCAGCCAACCAATCCGGCTCCCGCCAACCTATAGTGACCCGTGCCTCATGGCCCCCTAGTATGGAGCGGAATCCTGCATCGCTCATTTTCCAGGTCATGCAGCGGAATCCTGCATCGCTACAGAGCAGACTATGTCTCGCTCGGGTAAGCTAGCATATAATATACCTTTCACGTGCATTGGCCTAATCTCTTAAACATGCGACTGACACAACTCTTTGCGGGTATCTCCCGCGGTTAGTTTAGTTAATAACATGCTGACACTACTACTCTACCAATGCACGCTTCAGGTACTCTACCCAGACCGTACTTATATGATACTATATGGAAAGCCATAGGTTTTATTTTTATATTTTCAATCCATTTCACATATAAGCAATTCAAACATGAAACCATCATTTCATGAAATTCACAAAATCATATCATCGGTTACCGTGCCATTTGTCATTCAAATCATATTTCATTTTCATCAAAAATATCAAAACATGCATGAAACATCCATTCATTTATCAAATCAACGAAAACGTATAAAAATCAGTTTGACACTCACCTTTAGCTATCACTTCCGGATGACTATCCGGAAGGCTCTAAAACTGCGCTTTAGCGCTCTTCCCTTGCTCCACCGAATCGCTCGTCACCTACACAACATATACATACGTAAATTTACACTTGCGTCAACCTCCGTAAACTCAAAATAATTAAAAACTACACCATCGTCTCTAATTGACCATTTTTAGGCGTAATCTCTCCATTTTGATTCCTTAATTAAATTTCCGACTTTCATCAACTTAAATACGCCTAATTCAAACTCATTAGGATCATTCGAACTCTCAACGGACGCCGTATGGGTCAATTTACAAAATTGCCCATAAAACTAGTTTACGCGCATTTTTGGTTTCTATTTGAATCTTTGGTATTTTCTTGGTTTTCTAAACTTCTTATCAACCTCAAATACTTGTTTTTCAACTTGTTTTCACTCAAAAATAACCAACCAACAATTCACAACAAAACCCATCTCAAATCAACTCATATACCAACAACAATCATCATTTTCGAACTCAAACAACTCACCCCTTTTTCTATCGCGTTGACTTCGCTTTTGGGATGGTTTTGGACTGATTTTAGGATGGATCTGGGCTGGGTTTGGGCTGGTTTCCTTCCTCTTTTCTTCCCCTCTCTTCCTCTCTCTCTTTCCCCCTTGGTTCTGCCGCGATTTGCGGCTGTTCTGGCCACAAATCTGCTGTCCGGTCTGCACGCGCAGGAGCTGTTTTGGCCGCTGGATCAGCTCCGTTTCAGCTCCATTCAGGTCAGGTTTGAGCTGATCTAGGTGCAGGTTGGGCTGGGGTAGCTCGTCGCCGTCGATTGGAGCTGTTTTCCTGCGATTTCAGCTTAGTTTCCACGTTGATCTGTCGCGATTTTGCTGCAAGTTCGGCTTCCATTCGCGACGATCTTGATGGCTGGACAGCTGCTGCTCGGCGATGGTGCACGGCTGGTCGGCGTTGGTGGCTTCTCCTTCTTCTTCTCTTCTTTCTTCTCTCTTTTCTTTCTCTTTTCTTTCTTTCTTCTTCTCCTTTGCGCGAGAGAGAAAAGCCACTGGTTTTTGTTTGATTTTCACTTTGAAAAGTCAAACATATTTCTTGGCTTCTATTTTCCTCCACACAAGTCTCATTAATTTCACTTACGCCCTAAGACAAATCCATTCTCCTCCCTTAGATTCTAGTTTAATCTTATTACGACCACAATTATTAAAAATTATTTTCACTTTAATCCATTTCTACCTTAAAAATTATTCAACTTCATTTATCATTTTAACTTCCCGTTTAATCTCCAATTGAGTTTAAATCACTTCCAATGAGTTCTCTATGACCTTAAGCGTCTCCATAATTAATTTAGGATCTCTAATCACCACTTAGGGACGATTCCTAGGTATCCGTACAATAATAAAAATAGAGAGTTTACAGAAACCTATGATTTTCTATTAAAATCAATTCAAATTATTTTAAAGGCATTCCATGTATTATTTTTCTATTTATACTAATAAACAATTTTAAAAGTAAAATAAAAATAATACATATGATGCATGTCATGTTATAATATAGAGAGTAGGCACTTCATGATTCTATATGACACATTTTTAATGCATGTACATGTTATATATATTTATCCATTCATCTCATAAAACAAAAATAAATAAATAACATGTGTATGACCGGGTTCTTTGGTTTTCACGACCTACATCTAATTTTAAGATTACAAAAATTAACCAAGGCATTCCTTGGCCTTCACTTGTAGTCTTCATAGTCTTCATGGTC
The DNA here is from genome assembly GCA_021234005.1 of Nephelium lappaceum. NCBI lineage: Eukaryota > Viridiplantae > Streptophyta > Magnoliopsida > Sapindales > Sapindaceae > Nephelium > Nephelium lappaceum. The sequence continues at coordinate 15,451,958 of CM038009.1, forward strand.
TTCATGAGCTTATAATTAAATCTAATTTAATTATCAAAAACTTCTATCAAATAGATAAGGCTAGAAAAGCCCATTTCTTGATTTATGAATCCAAGAAAATTATCCAAACACATGGACAATTTTCTATAGTGTTACAATTGAAATGGAAACCCCAAAAATATGAAACACATAATTTTAGGGGCTGTTTAAAAAATAATAATAATAAATAAATAATTATTATAATTTTGTTTGTTTGCACATCTAATGTGCAACGCATCTAATGCGCGTACATTTATTCATAATAAATGTCTTATTGGACCGTTCAAAACAGCTGCATTAATAATAAATTTCAATGCAATTAATTATATTTTAAACGGTAGTTTTAAATACAATTAAATAAAACCAGTCTTTTTCAAAATAATTTTCCGTTTCGAATCATAATTATACCATTCGAAACTGCCGCATTAACCATCCATTTTAATACAATTAATTATGTTTTAAACGGTTATTTTAAATACAATTAAATAAAACCAACCGTTTTCAACATAATTAAAACAATCATCCGTTTCGAATCATAATTCTGGCACAGCAAATCAACCCCGTTGACATCAATCTTCATCTTTACATTTTTCAGAAAAAAAAAAATAAAGCCTAAAACTATTGAATTACAACGAAAAAAAAAATTGCCACAAACGGCTTACATATCAATCGAATTATTTAACCAAAGAACCATACAATTAACGATCATACCATGCAATCTCATTCATTAAACATAAATATAAAATATGCATATCAATCATCAAATCAAAATAATAGTGCCTACTCATTGACATACATAATCAATACAAACATATTATTTTAAAAATCTATTGTTTTATTAAAACCTGGCTCTGATACCAATTGATGGTTTGAAAAAAAAAAAAATCAACAATTTATTTTTCATAAAATTAAGTATTTTGTGGAACATTGAGTTTCAAAAACTTTTTAGAAAACTTAAGAACCCAAGATTAATAAAACAATGAAATAAAATAATATAAATAAATAAAAATCAGATTTTTACCTTCTGTATTGATCTCTGTGGATTGCTCACTACCTTGTCTTCCTTGATATATCTCGAAACCAAGAAACAAGTGAGTGAGCACAATTATATAGAATTATGCTCATTTACTTTTTGATTTCTTTGTAAAAAAAATCAAATTAAATCAATGATTATAAGAGGTGAGTGTTTGATTTTTGGTTATACAAATAACAAAGACACAGATTCTTGTTCTTTGTATTTGTTGAAAAAAAAAACTTCTTTTTCTTTTCTCTTATTGTTTTTCAAGAACATAAACAACAACAAAAAACCTAGATGTAGAAAAGAAACTTTTTCTTTTTATAGGCAAACAATTAGAGTTTTAATTAATCAATATTAATATTGACCCTAATCTTATTATAATTAAATTTTTGCCCCATATAATATAATCAATTCAAAATTAATTCATATTATATTTTGAAATAAAACTTGTAATTTTTAATAATTAATTCATAATTAATTTATACCAAAGTCACTAAGAATTAGATTCAAGACCTCTTATAAAATTAATTAAATAATTATTAATTCATAATTAATAATTAAATAATTTGAATAATCAATATTATTCAAATACCAAGTGAACACAAATTTTTATTACTTATGTAACGCCTGTAATTGGACGATCCAATTACAATATTCTATATACATGTTTCTTATAGTAAAATGAGCTATTAAGGGGACCCGATGGACCTACAGTTTTGAGCTCCAATAATATTGGAATTATTAATTAAACTCTTTAATTAAATAATTCACTATTATTAATCTTAAAGTTACTCCACTAAAAACTTAAGATTGCACTCTCAAAATTGTAGATGTTTTTTATACAATCTGAAATTTTTCAGTGTCCATTGATTTAATCACTACATATGATTTGACCCTCCACAAATAGTTCATAATTAGAGCAAGGTCAAATTTCCGTTTTACCTCTCTAGTTATTTCTTGATCCTTAAGTACCAGTTGGTTCTCTAATGAACAATATATTCATAACAACTTATGAATTTATCTTTCTATTTACATATAAACAGAAAGTTGAGTGCTCTTATTGTTCAAGACCTGAATCAACCCTTAAGGGAACTACTTTTCTACTTTTCGTAAGAAGAAGTGGATTCCATTATTGTATAGAATGTTCCCAGCTACTCACTAAATCATATCCCCAAAGTACGAAGTTATTGATCGGGTATCTACACCGATCTCACCCATATAAATAAAAGGAAATAACTTAACAAGCAGGAGTTCATAATACACTCAGAATTAAGATTAATTCATATATGATCATCTGTTTAATAAATATAAATCTCTAAGATTAACGGATATTATTTAGAGATTTATATTTATCGTGGCGCAGTCCTATATAATCTTTATTATATAAGGTGCCTCCATTTCCATGTCACCACATGAACAGTCTTGGATAAGACTGTCGTATCAAATACGAAAGGGATCACAACAGTAAATTTACCACAAATGAAGTACCCAGCTTCGTTTATTTTCTACGGACTCTTTAAATTACTTATCTCAAACTAAATCCACCTGTATATAACATTTATACACTTAGTTTGAAATTACATCAGTAATCAAGGATGTTTCTCATGATATATACGATTTTTACAAAATATATAAATTGAATGAAATGAATATTTTATTAAAATTTATAAAACCGTTTACAATATTACAAGCTCTTAGGGCAAAAACCCCAACAAAAATAATAACGGAAGTTTACAATTTTAGAATATTAAAGTTGTGGAGTTTGACACGATTAATTAATCGGCCGTGTTGAGTTGACTTAAGTACAATTAGTAGGTGCAAGTTTTAATATGATTTATGATATAACATCACTAAACTCACGAATTTTAACGTTATGGATTAAATAAAATTAATTAATTATATAGAATTTTACGTCTATATAAAGCAAATTTAATTAACGAATAGGGATTGTGACAAATTTTGACAAAATTGATTAAACGAGTAGGCTTTGGACTGGCCTAAACATGACATAATACTATGAGTTGGCACCATATCTAAATAGTGATATTTACAGATAATTTAGGAAACTTGAGGTGAGTATTTGATATTTTATATGAAATACCATTTGTGCTACAACTTAAATAAAAATACTATCCCATTTAATAAAGAATAATGTTACATTGTTAAAAAATTTGTTCAAATTTCTTACCAAAATATGTGACAAGTTGATTTGTTATTACCACATTAGTTTTTAGATGATGTATTGATAATTTGGTAATTACAAATAAATTTAATGCATCATTTAGACAATGAATTTGAGCAAATCGTTTGAGCACTGTAGCATAAATTTTTAATGAATGAATACTGCTACACTTTCTAAAAATTTATCCAAAATTTTTGTCCAAATAATGTGGTAAACTGATTTGTAGTTACAACATTAATTTTAAGACAATGTATTGATGGTAATTATACCTAAGTTTACTGTATTATTTGAACAATGATTTAAACAATTTTTTTTTAATAGTATAGCATTATTCTTAATGAAAATTCTTTACCATCACACCATACAAAATATTATTCCATATAATGAATATTTTATACCGCCTAACACTCAGATGGTTATAATACATTAAAGGAGTTTTTGTAAAAATTTGGAAATAAGTGTGAAAACAATGTGCAAATTTCGAATAGAATAGGAAAACACATGTCAACATGTAAATGTCAACAGGGAATTGAATAATAAAAAGACAAAAAGCACCTTGTTTTTGACAGATTAAAGAAGCTCACGGGCTCACTATAAATCTAATCAGCTTATATAACAACTAATTGTCAAAACAAACCTCATCATCTCTTGCTCTACTCTCAAAAACACCAAAAATGTTCTCCAAAAAGCTCACCACCTTGATTTCCATTTTGTGTCTCGTCGTCCACAGCCAATTAATCCATGCAAACAACCCCATCAAGACGGTTGTTGTGCTGGTGATGGAGAACCGTTCGTTTGACCACATGATTGGGTGGATGAAGAAGATCAACCCTGAAATCGACGGCGTCGATGGGTCTGAATCCAACCCATTGTCCACCACTGATCCAAACTCACAAAAGTTCTTCTTCAAGGACCAGTCTCACTACGTGGACCCTGATCCTGGCCACTCTTTTCAGGCCATTAGAGAGCAGATATTCGGGTCTAATGACACGTCTGCGGATCCTCCACCTATGAATGGGTTTGCCCAACAGGCGTTTTCCATGGATTCCACCATGAACATGTCTCAGAGTGTCATGAATGGATTTCAGCCAGATATGGTTGCTGTCTACAAGACTCTTGTTTCAGAATTTGCTGTTTTTGACAGGTCACTCCAACTTTCATTTATCTGAATTATTAAAGGTCCATCTTCCACTGCTTTTCTTGCTCTAACTTTCAGTAGTTACAAGTGTTACCATTTCGAAGGATATTCTTAATTTTGTAATTGTTCATATTCGAAAAAAATGTATCTTTTTGTTGAATAAAAATATAATTTTTTATTTTAAAAAAGCATGCTCTCATAAAAAATACAATTCTTCTTTTTAAATTTATTTTAAAAAAGTTTTATGTATTTTTGTTGGGTAATTAAATTTGTGATTGCAACCTGAATAGATTGAGAAAAGAAATGAATAAATAAATATTGAACTAACAAAACTGATTTAAATCTTTAGGACTTTAGATTAAATATGATTTAACTATTTTACTGGGTCAATATGGTTATAGAGATGGATGTAAGTGAGATAACTTATCTCTTAATTTTCTTTTTAATTTCTGAACTTTCTTTTTCTTTTTCTTTTTTTTTTTTTAAAAAAAAAGAAAAAACTATTGGAATAGAATCCAGCTATTAATAATAATCTTATTTGCATTATTAGTTGGTGATGTTCATTAATGTAATAGTATTAGTTAGCTACTTAGAATTCTAATCTGAAATTGTATGTCATAATTGCTACATAATTGCTCAATTAGACACTAGTGGCATTATAACTATTTACTTAATTTTGAAAGATATTTTCACTTAATGAAGATATATTTGGATCCAATCCAATGTAATTAAAGTGTAAGATTATCCAATTAATAAGCTAATTATTATATTTTAGAGTTATAACTTTAAAAGCTAAATATTAATGGTGTGATAAATGTTAGGTGGTTTGCCTCCGTGCCCTCATCGACGCAACCGAACAGGCTATACGTCCACTCCGGCACATCCGCCGGAGCAACCAGCAACATTCCGGCGCTGCTAATAAAAGGGTATTCGCAACGCACCATTTTCGACAACCTGGACGACGCCGGGCTCTCCTTCGGAATATACTTCCAGAACATCCCGGCCACGCTGTTCTACCGAGGCCTAAGGAAGCTCAAATACATCACCAAGTTCCGCCCCTACGGGCTGCTCTTCAAGCAGCACGCGAAGGAGGGCAAGCTCCCCAACTACGTGGTGGTGGAGCAGCGGTACGTGGACAGCAAGATAGAGCCCGCCAACGATGATCATCCGTCGCATGATGTGTACGAGGGGCAGATGTTCGTGAAGGAAGTGTACGAGACACTGAGGGCTAGCCCCCAGTGGAACGAGACCCTTTTGGTGATCACTTATGATGAACATGGTGGGTTCTACGACCATGTGGCTACTCCTGTGCATGGCGTCCCTAGTCCGGATGGCATCGTGGGGCCTGATCCTTTCCTTTTCAAATTTGACCGCTTGGGAGTCAGGGTTCCTACAATTATGGTCTCACCTTGGATCGAAAAGGGCACTGGTGAGTACTATTAATTTATGCAACTTTCATTTATCATTATTATTGTTTTTATTTTTTGGTTGATTGGTTTTTGGGTGTCGTATATTTAATTTGATAGTGAAATTTTATTGATTTGATAATTCAGTGTAAGCGACGTATACTTGTGAAATATGCTTCACCGTGCCGTAGAGAAGAGCTCATGATATATATATATATATATATCACTGTCAGATGGGCAATGATTCACATAAGGATTTTATGTTACATGACAAAATTTCTGTGGGTCCGACGCTTTGCATATGGCACTGAACATTTAGTAACTAATAATGTTATTACATCTGCATGATACCTTCTAACTCAAACGATTGCACGTCTTTTCATTCACATAATAATAAGGGTTAGGGAGTTTTACATTATTACTTGAGTACTTATTTTCCAGTTAGGGATAAATGTTCACACACGTAGGTAGGTGGTGGCTAGAAGCCTACCTTGGCCCACCTTAAAAAATTATAATTATAAAATTATATTTATCTTAAAATTTATCAATATATATATTTTATTTATTAATTTTTAATGTCAAAGTAAATATATATTTATTTCAAATGTATTGTATGTATTTTCTTTTTTTATATTTATATTTTTAAGTCAAATATTGTTTATGTAATAATTTTATTTCATATATTAAATGTGAAATTTTACTTAAGTTTTTCATATTTTGCTTATTTTTTTCTTTTATCATTCACATAATAATATTTTATTACTTAGTAATTATGATTGTAAAAATGTAATTTATAATTTTTTTTAAAGAAAGATTGTTGATATTAGAATGCTAGTACTCTATAATTTATAATTGATAAGTTTAATAATTCAAATATCTGTAAATCATGCTTGCTTGTTTGCATTTCATTTTTTTTTTTTTCCATATTTTCTTTAGTCCTTTTACTTGTTTTTGGTTATCATAATTATTTATAATATGAATTTTGAAAGATAAGACTTATTATATCTATTCTAAGTAGGTATATCAATAATTTTCAATTTATATATTTTTTTCCTTATTTTTGAACTTAATTTAAAAAAGTTATTCCAGCCCACCCTAATCTATATAATGCAATAAATCTTGAACGTCTTGGTAGTGCTTTGGTAATGCTAGCTTTTAAATAATAATAAAAAAATATATATTATTAGATTTAGATCCATATTTTGTGGTCAAAATACTTGCTATTGTTATTGCATTATATTTGTAAAGTTAATGAAAGCTTCATAAAATTGTAAATTACGGGGATTTCTTCATAGTTTGTTAACATGATTTTTTTTTTTTCCTTTTCAATATTACTTACAAAATGTCTTTTTTCTGATAAAATTTAAAAAGTGTCAAGATAGATTTATGACAAATTTAATAAGTGTCTTTCTTTAATAAATATATGTTTACTTAAAATTTAAAAGAAATAATAATATTTCATATTTTCTTTAGTATTTTTATTTTTTTTTGTTTGATATATTTATTTATAATATGAATTTTGAAGGATAAATTTATTATGTCAGACAAATTTATTATATCTCCTTTAAGTAGGCATACCAATAATTTTCAATTTATAAATTTCTTTTGTTGAAGTTGATTTAAAAGAAGTTATTGCAGCCCACCTTGTTTATATATAATCTTGACTATACCTCTAGTTACACCAACAGTGATTGATTTTAATAAGTCTTGGAAGTGCTTTGGTAGTGCTAGCTTTTAAATAATAATAATTATAAAATATTAATAGATTTAGATCCATATTTTGTGCTCAAAGTATTTGTTAATAATAATAATATTAATAAAATATTATTAGATTTAGATCCATATTTTGTGCTCAAAATACTTGCTATTGTGATTGCATTACATTTGTAAAATTAAAGAAAGCTTCATAAAATTGTAAATTACGAGGATTTCTTCATAGTTTGTAAAATGATTCGTTTTTTTTTTTTTCTTTTATGTAATACCTACAGAATGTCTTTTTCTGATAAAATTTAATAAGCGTCTTTCTTTAATAAACATATGTTTACTTAAAATTTAAAAGAAATAATAATTTGTAGGCTGAAAATTATGATTACATTGGTTGTTTGGCTTGTGCCTTGTTGGCAAAACACATAGCCCCCTGTGTTGTGTGTGTGTCGTAGGTTTTACACCTATAAGCATCTTCCCATTTATAAATGTGGGTTTTTCTCTCATTTTTATGTGGGCTGTTTCCCTACTCATATGTGGATTTTTCTCTCCTATATAGGAGACCTTTAATAAATCGCGCCCCAAAGTTATGTCCCGTCTATCTCATTTGACTCTTGACTTGTGCTAACCATTAAAAAAAAAAAATTATGATTACATTGAAAAACTTGACCAACAACCATCAGCAATCTAGGTGATATAGGACATTTATTTGATGGCTAACATTTATTTTCTGTTGAGCTGGTAGAAATCATAAAAAGTCAGAAATAGGAGTTTGCTATTTCACATTACTTTTTTTTAAAAGGAAGGCGGTGTTGAGGTTCCTTACCTAAAAAGTGAATAAGACCTGCAAGTCTGTTTTTGTTTGTTTTGCACTTGTCAAACAACTTGATGGTATTGGACAGACAAAGAAGCAAGCCAAGTAGCCAAACCAAGTAAAGTTGTGCATGCCCCATCAATGTGTTGGTTGGGATGTTGTTGATCTCTTTATCTTTTTAGCTAAAATATGCATAGATAGTGAAGGAGCTCTTTTACCTTCTAGTTCAAGGAATATAGGAAGTTATTACTTACTAGAAACTACCTCAGAAGAAGTTTCTTGTAGAATCAGGCAGTGGTGATGATATTGATTGTGACACACATAAGATGATAAGAACATTTATACAAATTAATTTCATGCATTGAAATATTCCAAGTTCTTGCTAGTCTAGTTGATATTTGGTTACTGATTAAGTAACGTTAACTATCAGTAACAACTCTTGGATTGATTGTAAGGGTGGTTATTGAAGAATATCTAATGGTTATTATTGATAGACAGTTTTACCCAATCAGTAAGGTACTCAAATCCCACCGTTATCATCCATTTCATTGAAAATGAAAAAAAATACAGGCACTGTTTCATATAAGTTTAATAATGCAGTTTATTAAACAAATTATATGACGATAATGCAGTTGTTCATGGACCAAATGGAAAACCATTTCCAACATCAGAATATGAGCACTCTTCCATTCCAGCAACTGTCAAGAAGCTCTTCAATATGTCCTCGCCATTTCTCACTAAGAGGGATGAATGGGCTGGCACCTTTGAAGGCATTGTGCAAACGAGGACAGAACCCAGAACAGATTGCCCAGGTTAGTAGTAACCTTGACCTCTACTTCAGAACAAATATTTTTTTGTGAACCTTACTTACAATGATTATGTTTATAATGTGTCTTTCGATATATGTATGCTGCATACTAGATATACGAAACTTATACGTTCGTAATTTTGAAGACTTTTCCATGATTCATACTTTGTGTTTCACTTGGTAACCAAACTTTGGAATGCTGTTTGACAGAGACTCTTCCAACTCCAGTTAAGATCAGGCAGGGTGAGGCCAATGAAACTGCCAAACTTAGCGAATTCCAGCAGGAGCTGCTACAGCTTGCAGCAGTGCTAAAAGGAGACCATATCCTGTCGAGTTTCCCAGACAGAATAGGGAAGGACATGACTGTAAAAGAAGGGAAGGAGTACATGGAAGATGCAGTGAAGCGCTTCTTAGAAGCCGGACTTCTTGCTCAAAAAATGGGAGTTGATGGAGAGCAAATTGTCCAAATGAAGCCATCCCTCACCACCAGATCTTCAAAAACTTCAACCAATAACCCATAAAAGACACAACTATAATGCAGCTTTAGGCAAACAAGTGTACAAAAATAGTCATGGTTCAACGAATCTTTACAAATTCAATAAATGAATATGCCATGGCATGCTTTAATGGCCAAGTTCACTTGTGCAAAGTTGGCAAATAATCTGATAGCTATTTTTAGTCAAGCAAATATAAGAGTAAGTCATTATCTATTATAAATATAAAGTATGTCACACTATTGATGATCACAATACAAATTCAGATGTTAGCAGCAACAATCCTCCCACTAAACATCAAGTAGGAAAAAAAAACAAGACTTTTTTAACTGTAAGGAATTTTTTGGTTTACAGGGCTAGAATATCCAACCAACAAAATTTAACCATATACTCTGAATGTGATACATGTGCAAAAGAATTTGGTGTGCTTCACACTTATGAACAAGTATCAATAACCAAAGACCCTTGATTTGACTCGTAGTTTTCTCTTCACGAGTCATACCGCTCTTTTCTTTAGGTGTGATTAGTATGAACAAAATTTCTTATGCAAATTGTAGTGTCAAGTAACCAGACAAGTTCACTAAAAAGAATCTTGCTATTTATATTTATCAGCCAGTTGTTAATGTGTCCCACCCAGGAATATTAGCAGTAGCTTCGTTCACCATCTTCACAAGTGTCACCTGTAGACAATAGCAGGAGGTATAATCAACAAGAAGAAAGAAAAGAACTGAACAAATAGCAAGATGTCTTAAGCCAACTAGATCAGTAGTTGGCTTCTTTTGTCAACCTCGGTAACTCATAGATAGGATATGATTCCAAGAAGCATGCAATCAAAAATCAATTTAGCACCAGCTGCTTCCGGTTTATGGTTTCCCAAGTAGCCCTTAACAAATGAAGTTTACAGAAGGACTTACCACACTTTCCGGAACTCCAGGAGGGGGTAAGGGATGGTTTCTTGGCAGAGGACCATTAAGATAAGATCTCTTATCAAAACGCCATTCTCCAATCTTTCCATATGTCAACTCTCCCTGGATTACAATCAAATCGCAGTAACACATAAGCATTGCTGATTTCTATGCAAGCAAGAATGTGTCGTCACAGATCTTGCCCTAGAAAGCTTAAACACAAGAATAAAGAAAACCTAGAATCTCTAGACACACTAGAAATATGCACGTAAAACAACCAAGATAAATCTGTAAAAAGGTTTTCTCAAAAAAAAAAAAAAAAAAAAAAATCTGTAAAAGGTAGCAGTAAAAGCACCAGATTCCGAGACCATGCAATGAAAGAGCATTTTACCTTTACATTATAATCACAGCCATAAGTATAATGAAGTATGAACGTCTTTCCAACTTCTAAGTCCCATGGAGGCTAGAAAACACGCAAAGAAGTTAATAGTACAATTTTAACTCAGGCAAACAGTAGATATACAGAAAAAAATAAAAGCACTTGGCATTAGCTAATGGAAACCTGTATCATGAAGTCTTTATGAAGAATATGCCGCACGTCATGCAATGCAGAAGCTATAGCATATGCATACCTTAGCTCAACAAGACATGTCAGTAAAATTGAAAGTCATCTATAACTAACAACTAAATCTTCCAAAGAATGTACTCACATTTCTAGCACCCATCCAAATGCCTTATCAGTCTCAGGATCATCTTTCATTCTCAAAGATATATTCAGCCAAGTGGGAGAAATTTCTTCTAGCAAAGACTGAAAAAATTAATTAAGGTTAGTTGCAGTAATACGGAAACACAAATGAAAGTAAAATAGGCAGCCAACAGCAAAGATGAAACTGAATATATTGAATACATCAGCATGTATTAAACGTTTCTATAATGGTGACAAACTTCTTGAATTGCAATTTAGATATTCTGTTTTATTCCCTAAGCTCTCAATAGATCAGAAACGCAATTATAAAATTTACTGCAGTTGAAAAGTCAGTCATCCATGATTTGCACAACTTGGTCACACATACTATAACAGCAATAAGAGTTCTACCTTTCTTATTATTACAGGGGAATTGCCAATTGGATCAATTTTGTTCACTGGACCCTTCTCCTCAGGATAGAACTTCCTAATAACGTTTTCATGTTCAGCCGGCTTAATATAAAAAAGGGATAACCTGCTGGATGGCTTCCACGAGCCAAGTTAGGCAAAGGATTTATAAATATGTGGTCAGGCTCTGCCATAAGGATGTATCTGCATCGGTTTTAAAATCCACTTGCTTTCAGATTTCATTTATGCAAAGAAAAAGGCATGATTAGAAGTTAACTCACTCATCCTCAACTGCATCTATCATAGGAAAAGTAGAAAAACACGAATAAACAACTAGTTAAGATACTCACTCTTCCTCAATTGTAGCCCTTTCTAGCCATTGTACAAAAGCCCAGGGTCTGTTTAAGACAATATAACCCTGGTAGAACAATAAAATATAATAAAATAAGAACAGAAAGTTAACTGCTAGGTTATTATAGACTATAGGCAATCTATAAGAAAAAATGAAGATTCTGTGAAACTAGCATGTGTATTCATCGGCTGTCTACCATCAACAATAACACAGAGCAATTAAATCAAACAATTCAAACACAAAATTATCTGATCATATCTGAAAGTTATGATTACTGGATTGAATGAAACTTCTGTTCACATCAACTATATCTTTCTTTTGTTACAGTAACGTTTTAAATGGACAACACAGGCATATGGTGTGTTAATTAAATTCATAATTTAGGAACAACATACACAAATAGGCATACACATATACATGCACACAGCAATATTAGCACAGATATTCACACATCTGTACACACATACAGCCAAAAGTCAGAATGACAAAAAAAATAAAATAAAATAAATTTCCTCTGAAAATGCAGGGTATGGTTCAGATTAATAATTGAATAGCAAACGTTTGAGTCTTAAACTCTCTGCCCTAATCTGCAGTGGTACCATAAAGATGAGCACTCACACAGAATTATCTTGTCCAGAGGACTAAACCTTCCTACACACTGAATTCAATGACTAAGAAAAACAACTGAAATATCAAACGATCAGAATCCACCAACTCAATGCTTTAACCCTCTGATCATGATAAGAACTTAAGGAAGAACATTCTTTGCACTTTAGAAAAATGACGAAGGAAATGGCGTTTAATAGTCCTAGTTCCAAGAGGAATAACCATAAAACAGCAATCGTTGTGCTCAACTAGTAAGAATAAGGATAGACAGATTGGAGTTATAAACCTAAAGTACACGGACAAGGGTTTATGGCATTATATCTCTTGTTCTTCTTGAATGGATAAGAATTTCAAGAATCAGACTTGAACATAAAAACGTGAAAATTGTTCGAGCATACTAACACTCATTAACTTGCGAAGGACAAATTAAGTAAAATTAGATCAGCTCTTTCCTAACAAATTAACATAGTCATTTTATTTGAGACTAATAAAGCTTTCCATGCATTGCCTTCTACAAGCAATTCTTCTTGTTGAAACATGACTTCTTTCCCTATTGAAGTTTCTAAATATGATGCTAATTGGAGATTGGCAGAGCCATGCATTCTAGGATCAAGCATTTTACCAAACAAAATATATAGTAACATTTATATAAACAACATGATCAGTGCCCCAATGAAACTTAAAATAAGAAGCCGGAACATAGATTGCACATGTAATGGTGCAGTCCAATTGACACGGATGTAAATTACCTTTAGAAAAATAGTTGTTTAAAACTAATTAAAATGACAAATAAAAGTAATTGTAAAACCTGCAAAAGAAGATAATAACAGTTTCTCACCCGATCTAGACCCTCTGGAAGGGGATCGACAACAAAAGTTGGAATCTCCTCGATCAAATTGTCAGGCTTGCCCGAATGCAAAACTCGGGTAAACTTCCCCATGTCTGATCCAGGCATGTCTTTCACTTTCTTATAAAAGTAATACATAATCCGAGACTGCCATTGGCTATACGGTGCATCAGTTGCTGTGAGGACAACATGATATTTAACATTGAGATTCTCAACTGTGTTCTTAGACACCTGAGTAAAAGGATCATCAGACAACATCTCCGAATTGGAGGACTTGTAGTGTATTAGGACAGTCAACAAGTTATACGTCGTGAAGAACACCCCCAGTGCCACAAGCACCAAAAGCAATGGCGAAACATTGCCTGAATTCTTCCTTCCAATCATTTTCAAGTCCTCACTTGCTCAACTACCCAAAATTCAGCTATCTTAAACAATACTACATATATGCAAACATTAACAGTTCCATTAACAATACAACTCCACCAATGTTGACAAGTCAACCACAACCCCACACACAAACAATGATGAATCTGCATCAGGATTCCACAAAACCAACAGTAAGCCAATATGACATCAATATATAAAATACCCAGAAAACTAACAAGAAAAACACAAACAGTGGGAAACTGAATTCATTTTCACATTATATACAATACCCAGATCTAATATCACTATAAAGAAACAAAACATAGCATTACAGATTGCAAGAACAAAGACAAGTGCATTACCTGGAAAAGTCCAAAGAGTTTCAGACACAGAGAGGGGTGTTTTGAGACTTTTAAAGGCCTTGGAGGTTTAACAAGATGGACGAGTGTTTAAAACATAAAGAGAAGAGTCATATCGTATATGTTGGAAGCTGATCTGGTGCAACTCTTGGATTGGACATGTTTGTTTGTCTCATTGTTTCCGTTGTCAAAGCGGGTGCAATAATTAATTTATTGCCGTTTTTTTTGTTATGCAAAAACAAACCTTCTTTTGGTTATTAATTATTCGATTTCGGTGCATGCTTTTTCGGTGTTCGAAAACTCGTTACTCACTACTCGACCGGCGAGGACAGCGAGCAGCGAGTACTCGGCAACTCAGGAGAGTACTCGGTTTGACCATTGGTCAACGGTCAAACCGTTGACCAATGGTCAAACCAGGTCAACCCTGTAAAAAATCAAATTGAAAATTTTCTATATGATCAAAATACAATCATATGACCACAAAATATTATCAAACCTATCTCAATACAATATTCAAAATCACTTTAACATAATTACATAATTACATAATTACAAATACTAGATATGTAACACCCCTAATTTTATACGCATGAATATTACTGTTATTATCCTTATTATATTATTATTATGATTAATTAAAATTGATAAATAAACGTAGATTAAGTGAGTATATATAGATTGTAAGCCCTAAGTCTATTTCGGGTTTCCCAATAATAGTCTCTAAATGATATTTTGAGACTCTAAATGATTAAGGAAAGTATCTGAAGAATGTAGTAAGCTCTTAGATATTGATTGAACCCAATTGGAGGATAAATAGGAGGGTAAAATGACAAATGACCCTAAGAGATTATTAAAGTGATAAAGGATTAAATTGAGTATAAGCTTTAATATTTGTGGTCAAAATAGAATTGAGTTAAAAGTTAAGGGAAGAGACCGATATTTTCTCAGGACGTGACCGTCATTTTTAAAATTGATTGGGGAAGAAAATAGAAGCCAAAAACTTGTTTTGACTCACAAAATTGATATTGAGTCGGTTACCGAGAAGAAGAAAGAAGAAGAGAAGAAAAGAAAGAAGAAGAAGAAGAAGCTGCTGACCAGCCACCACCGACCGAAGATGATGACAGACGGCGACCTTGGCTATGACGGCGATGGCGACGGCGACGGCGACGGACAAGGCAAAGATCGACGGCAGCGACGAGCGGTGACAAAGACCGACGGCAGTGATGAGCGAGCGACGAGCGACGGCAGCGACGAGCGACTGCAGCGACGAGCGACGGCAGCGACGAGCAGCAACGAGCGACGGTAGTGACGAAGCACTGAAGTAGAACGACATAACAGAAGAGGAACTGAGGAAGAATGAAGAGAAGAATTGCCGAGTTGGACCGGCGCCAAGTTGGACCGAGTTGCGCCGAGTTGGGCCGAGTTACACCGAGTTGGATCGAGTTAAGGCCGAGTTGGGCCGAGTTAAGGACGAGTTGGGCCGATTTTTGACCCGGGCCGATTTGTGCTGCCGATCTGGCGATTCTCGGATCGACAGCAGGCCGAGTGGCGAGTCTTCGGCGAGAACTTGGCCAACTCGGCCGAGTTTTTATTCCATGTGCTTTTTATTAGCATAACCCCCCAAATCCATAAACAAAATCAGGTAGCATTGCACTTGAAAATAAATAAGTTAATAAAATGAGGTTGTTCTTAAAAAATTATGACAAAGCCCAATATTAGATCTAATTAAGGTTAAGTTAAGATTAGTCAATGGTAAAAAATACTTATTTAGCCTAATAATTATTCAGATTGGAATGGCTGTATCATATATGGCATTTCAAAAAATACAAGTTTTAATGCATTAGTTTCAAGTTGTTATAACTTAAGTGATTTGTTTTTAAATAAAAAAAAAATGAAAATTAGCCTGTTACCTTTAGTCTATTATGTTAGAATTTTGGTTGTAATTAGGTAAAATTGTTTTGTATTTATGTTGTATTTATATGTTGTTTCTAGAATTTTTGTTCTTACTATACAAAAAATAATATATATATATTTAAACAAAAAATAATATATATTTCTATCATGTAATGGAGTAATTAATAATTGATATTAACTTGTTTCAATAAATCTTTGACTCATATTGTTTCAATTTAAAGATATATATATATATATATGAAAAATATTATTCAAATTTTTTGTATTCTTAAATTTCATATGATATTGCATATTCACTCATAATTTAAGTAATAAGTGTATTTTCCTATCACATTACCGGCATATGTTTGGAGTTCTCATTCCTTATGTTAGGAGTACTGAAATTAAAGTTAATAAGAACCTAATTTGAGTTAGTATATGAAGAATATTATAAGGATTATGGTTCCCAAGTCAAATTAACATATGTAATTTTTGTTCTCTTTCCTCTACCCCATTTAAAAAGAAAACTATAAGATATCCTAATGTGATTTGACTATGGAAGACTCAATCATTCTCAAGTTTGTCAACATGAAATCATATATGTTTTATCTATAATAATTCTTTATGATTTAATATTGGTTTCTGGATTTTAGTGAAGGTTTTCGCTGTAGGGGAAAAATTCATTATAATTCGAATGCTGGAAATATGGATTTCAATTTTTTTTTTTAAAAAAAAAACAAACATACCCAATCGATGCTAGTAATAACGATTCAATAATTAAATTAATAAGATCGAATCTTACCTTTGCATGAAGATTGAATTGATCCCTTTTGAATTCTTAGATTCTTCACCACCTGATCTTCCTTGCTATGACTCTTCACAAAAGAAACTGTATGTGGACACAATCTTTTTGAAGATTCTTTTGAAATAGATGGTTATTTTTTTTTAATCAATGGAAATTTTTGGTTCAAGTAGCCTAAAATTCTCTCTTTGTTACCAACATAAAACTTCCTTTTTATAATGGTAAGCTAGGGATTTTTCAATTTAACAAGGAATTTAATTTCCTATTTAAATTGAAAGATTTAGTTCATATCCAATATGAAATCAAATTCCTTATTAGGTTATAACTCTATTCTTTTAATTTAATATGGAATCTAATTCATATAAAATTAAAACTCTTTTAATATAATTTTAATATGGAATCTAATTCCAATTAAAATTATTATTTTCATTAATTATTTAAATGATTTATTTTCATTAAATTAAATGATTCTAAATCATAATTAATTTAATGACATCATTTAAAATTAAACACATGACCTCTACAAATAATTAAATAATTAAACATTAATTAAATAATTACAAATATTTAAATAATCAAATTATTTAAATAATTTGTGAAAGTGTTCATAAATTTATATTTACACCAATAATAGGATAATCCAATTATATTCTTCAACTTGTTTCTTTATGTGGTTGTGAGCTAGCAAGTGGACCAAATGGACCTACAATTTGAGCTCCAATAATCTCGGAATTATTAATTCAACTCTATTTACTATTATTAACCTTAGAGTTACTCCACTAAAAACTTAAGGTTGCACTCTTAAAATTGTAGATGTTTTACACAATTTGAAATTTCAGTGTCCATCGATTTAATCATTTCATATGGTTCGATCCTCTACGAGTAGTTCATAATTAGAGCTAGGTTATCAAAATCCGTTATATCTCTTTAATTATATCTTGTACCTTTAAGTACCATTGATTATCTAATGAACAATATATCCATAATAACTTATGAATTTATCTTTCTGTTTACTCGTAAACAGAAAGTTGAGCGCTCTTATTGTTTAAGACCTGAATTAACACTTAAGAGAACTACTCATCTACTTCTTGCAAGAAGGAGTGGATTCCTACTATTGTGTAGAATGTTCCTAACCACTTATTAAATCACATCTCCAAAGTATGAAGTTTATTTACCGTAAATGTATAACAGTCTCACCAATGTAAATCAAAAGACATGACCGAACAAATAAGAGTTCATTAAATACTCAGGATTAAGATCAATCCATATATGATCATCTAGTCGATAAATAAGCATTTCTTTGTTTAATGGATATTAATAAGAAATTTATTTTATCATGGTACAGTCTGATATAATCTCTATTACATAAATGCCTCCATTTTCATATCGTCATATGAACAATTCAGGATAAAACCATCATATCAAATACGAAATGGACCGTAGCTGTAAATTTACCACAAACAAAGTACCCAGCTTTGTTTACTTTCTACAGACTATTTAGATTACTAATCTCAAACTAAATCCTCTTATATATAACACTTTCATACTTAATTTAAGACTACATAAGTAATCATGGATGTTACATGATATTTGTATGAAGCAAACATTTTATAAATGCACATTAATTTTAATAAAATAAATTTTATTTATTTATTATTTATTTAAACGTTTACAAAATACAAGCTCTTAGCACACAAACCCTAACATTCGCCTATTAAAGTTATATCCAACAAGTGGTATTAGAGCTAACTCATGTTGAATCATTGAGATATTAATTGGTTTGGTTTATTGTTATTGTCATGGAAGCATAAAAAAATATATATTGATTTTTCATGGTGTTTTTCATGTTTTGGAGAGTGCTTTTGAAAACAATTGAAGAACATGTAAATATATATATATATATATATATTTTAACAATTTCCGCAAATCATTATTTTAGTTGGGTTATTAAAGCAAGCAAGAATATGTATATATATATATATCTATACACATATATATATATATATATATTCTTTGTTCAATAAGTTGTCATGAATGTACCCAGGACACAGTTGAGAATTGGCACTTGGTTAATTTTTAGATGAAGCATATTGATTGGCAAATAAATTAGATACAGGAAAAAGCTTTTAGTGGAAGCAGCTAATATCTTACCTCTAACTTTGGACTCTTACAAGTATGGCCCGCTTTTTATTATGTTTCTGTGCCAATTCTAAAATTTCCCATATTCACTTTGGTTGTCTCATATGCTTAGACAATTCTATAGTATTATAATCTGCATACTGTTTATCAAAGTTGATGTTATTCAACTATTTTGTTAAGAAAAAAAAGTAGTTTGATATTTCAAAATAAATTGATTAAAATTATATGTTGCCAAAGTAATCTCTAAAATGTAAATTTGCTTATTTTGAAATATTAAGATATGTATGTTCATTGTTTATATGGATAATGACTGACCTAAAGAAAGGTTATTGTTTGACCAAATAATAGACATACCTATGGTAATAAATATGCTATGATTATTAAATTTTCTATGTAAGTAATAAGTCAGTCTAAAAAAAAGCTTATTTTTTGACGGGATTAATTGTCAATGTTTGATTACTAGACGAAGAATATCGGTTACAGTTGATATTTCTGTCCAAAGACTAAATGTCAATGTTGTGTTAGGTATCTTGTTTTAGGACCTACTATTATTTGAATTGTTTAATCATGTCATGTATGAATTTATTAATTGAGTAATTTTGTGTTGTGACATGATTATTGATTGTGAGCTTGTATTTGGTTTTGTTCTCAATCCAATTACTACTTTAGCTTCAAAAATATTTACCAATATCAATTCCATTCATGTATTTAATAGCACGTACTTTAAGGCCTTGTTTGTTGCCTAGAATTGGACTGGGTTTGGACTATTTTTTTGTCCAAGCCCATGTTTAGTGTAGGCACATGAGACTTCACAAAATTATCTAACTCTCATTTTATCCCACTAATTTGGGAAAAAATTATCCCATTGATGACCATGGGATAAAAAATAATCCCATCTCTCTTCCATTTTCTCCATCCCACCAATCCTTTCATATCTAATACAAAAACACTTCACTACAATTTTTTTTTTTTCACTTGCCTCAAGAACAAACCTCTGCTGCTTTCTCTTGTGACCTCTACTTCCTCTTTCCTCAAGAAGACAATTGGTTTATGGTGAGTTGCTGCCATCTTTTTCTAATTTTTTTTTTTTGTTCAATAACCTAGATTATTGCTTTGATTTCTTGCTCAACCACTGAAGACAAAAATATGGTGAAATCATGCCCTAGTTTTCTATTTTATCTTTCAATTTATGGGTTTGTTGTTTGTTTATGTAAAATTTTGGGGGGGTTTTTGGGTTATTGATTGATTGGTACTGTTTTGGAAGTTGTTAGGCATGTTGTTTATTTTGTGTGCATGTGGATTAAACTATTTTCATTGAAATATGAGATAATGATGATGTTAAATTTGTTAAAGATTTGAAACCTCTCTGTTTCTTTCTGTGTTTGAAGTCTGTATTTTCAAAGCCAGTAGAAAAAAATAACTAAACAGAAAAACACATCTAAAAAACATGGCCTGTTGAAAACATGATAGAGTATGTAGTTAGATTAGTGTAGGTATTATAAAACATGACTTGTTTCTTCTAGTTATTGCATGTTTGGGGGCAAGTGGGGTTGAATCCAAGTGTAGAATTGGTTGTGATCTTCTAGTTATTGCCAATGAATTTGGTATTGCTTCAGACTTGTTGCAGAGATACAATGTTGGTTCGGATTTCGACAAAGGAAGTGGGCTGGTTTTTATTCCTGGGAAAGGTAATTTCGATGTATTTGAAGAGGGTTTTGTTTGGTTGCCAGGAAAATATGAGGAAGGAATACAATGCTAATGTCTTAGCCACCCATTTGTGTGCTTGAATTTATTTGATTGTTTGTACAATTCAATCTAGCACCGTTTGAGTTATGTGCATTATTAATGTGTAGTGATGGAATCGATGTAGAGATGTTTTATGAATTTGCAATTTGGAGGCAGTTAATTGAATTTTATCGCTGTGCTCACTTTTCTCATAAGTCTTGTCATGTCAATTTTGCAGATCAAAATGGAAACTTTCCAACACTAAAGATAAGGTACGAAATGCTTATAACTTTGAAATTTTTGAAATTTTTTGAAATTTTTTACTGGTTTAAGTTAATTGATATCACTTTATAGGTTATTCATCCAATTAAATATTATTAGTGTGTTTGTTTTTTAAAAACTATCTCTATGAATTTAATTTTATATATGGCTACTTATTAGATTATTTATCAATAGATTACATGATTATATTTAAATGTATATATGTTTTATATTAGTTTGATGTTAATATGTTATGTTTAGCTTTTGGTTATTTTTTACTTTGTTTAATTACAATTTATTTGTAAGGATACATAATAGTTTGGTTCATTTGATTTGTATTATGGCTATGTATGTGTAGGAATGGATGTTGGAGGTTCTAGCCAAGCAAATGAGCAAGATAAAAGAGGAAGTAGACGTGTGTGGACAAAAGAAGAAGAAGAAGAGGTTTTATTAGGTATCCTGGATGAAATTGTGGCAAGTGGAGGTCGTGCAGATTGTGGTTCTTTTAGAGCTGGAACATTTAAAATTATGGAAGCACGATTAGCAAATATTCTACCGAATTGTGGTTTGAGAGCTAGTCCTCACATTGAGTCAAAGGTGAAGACTTGGAAGAAGGATTATGGAGTGATATATGACATGAAAAATACCTGTGGGTTTGGTTGGAACCATGAAAGAAAGTGCATTGAAGTTGATAGCAATGAAACATGGAATTCATATGTAGAGGTGATGCTTACTTTTTATTATAATAATAATAATTATTTTTTTTTGACATAATTTAACATTATAATGATAGCTTTTTTATTCTTTTTGCAGCACCATAAACAGGCAAAAGGATGGAGAGATAAACCTTTTCCCCTATATGAAAGGTTGGAAAACATTTTTGGAAAAGATCGTGCTACTGGAAAAATGGCATATACTCCATATAACCTTGCAGCAGATGTGGAGATGGATGACAACTCTGAAAATGAAGTTGAGATGTTTGGAAACTTTTCTCCTATGTCAGGTAATCAAACTGATTATAACCAATCAGTGAATCAAACTTCATCTCAACCTTTAAGCAGGAAAAGGTCCAGATTTGGAGATCCAATAGGTCGGCATACTGTTCAAATCACAAATGTGCTAAAGGAGGCAATTGACAAAACAAATGACACATTGGACAAGTTTTGTCAAGTATTAGCAAACAACAAGGTAACTGAAAATGAAAAACTGGCTGTTGATTTGCAAAAAATGCAACTTCCTCTCTTGGATCGAATACATGTTCTAGAATTGTTTATGCAGAAACCAGTAATTGTAGAGACTGTTGATGGGGAGGAGAAGTTGCAGTTTGTTGCATCACTTCTTAGTGGTGCATTTGATGGATGATCTATTATGCTAAGAAATAGTTATGGGAGCTAACTTTTTGTTCACAATATGTGCAGCTTATAATTGGCTTTTGGACTTTTCTACTATGTGTGCATGATGGTTACTAATATTCACAACTACATTAGTATAGGTAGTTGGTATCCACTAATATATTCTTTCGTATATAGGTAACCATCCATGATTAATGCCACTTTTTGGTTGATTGCATCAACAATTAATACTATGTTCACAGAGATATATAACTCTTGTAATGTTATATGATTATTTTTTGAAAACTACAATGTTATATGATTATTAGTTATAGTCATATATTTCAGTTTTTATTTTTATTTTTTAAATATGTTGTCTGAACAGTATATTTAGTGTTATTCTAATGTTATTTAATTTTTTGTTAAATATTTTTAAGCTTCTTATCTTTCTAATTGCATATATCTTTGTCAAAGATATGTCATGCCGTCCATTTCAATAACTTGGTGCAAATTATTTCTACATCAATAATTTTTTTCTAAAACTTTTTGTAGAATTAAGTTATAATTAGAAACACATTGGGTTCATATTGTAAAGAAAAATGGGATCTAAATTACTAGAAAAAAATATCATTCTTATTTTAAATTTTATAATTATTTTTGTGGATTGATAGATCTATAATAAATGGATTTATTTAAAAATTTAATAATGATTTTTGTTCACCCAGATAGCTATAATATATATATATTTTTTTACTTTATAAATGAATTTTATTTAATTGAGACAAATTTAATTTAATTTTATATTTAAAAATAATTTAAGCATAATTAAAATATTATTTCAATTGTTATCCCATCTAGACTTGTAACAAACATGGGATTGCATTATTTTGTCCAATCCTATGACTTACCAAACACAGCTACACACTATTTTTAATTCTATCATACATCACACCAAACATGAAATAATTTTTAAATTAATCCAATCCAATCTCATCCAATCAAATCCAATCTAATCTCACATAAATAATCCAATCCTATCCCAGATAACAAACAAGGCTTAAGAATTAGAAAGAGAACGTTATGATTGTTCTTGGTTGCATGGATCTAAACCTTGTACTTCGGGAAGAACGACATACATCTTTTAATAAGAATAGTTCCGTTGATGAAAAGGTAGGCATTGAAAAGTGGGACCGTTTTAATTGCATAAGTCTTATGATCATAAAACGTTCCATTTTGGAAACTTTTAGAGGCTTTATGTCTGAAGAGAAAAGGAAAAGAGGAAATGAAACTGTAGTTGAGACATCATAGCATAATATGCAAAAGAAATAGGATAAGAAGTTTACTTGTTACTTTTGCAAGAAAACTGGATGCATGAAGAAATAATATCCCAAGTATGCCAACTAGCGTGTCAAGAAATATATGTTTATCAATTTGGTTTGTTTTGAAGTTAATTTAGCTTTTATACGTAAACACACTTGGTGGATAGATTCTAATATTAGTACTCACATAAGTGTGTACATAAGTGTATTTATGCGGGGTTGCTCGTAGAGCCGAAAGCCAAACAATGATGAAAGATTAATTTATATGGACGATGATAAAACAGTTGCAGTAGGGATTATAAGAACTTTTATGTTATTATTAAAGACTGGTCCATTTTTAAATTTAGAAGAGATTTATATAGTACCATCTTTTAAACGAGATTTGGTTTTAGTTTCTATTTTGGACAAATTTGGTTATTTTTGTTTATTTGGAAATAATAAATTTAGTCTTTTTCAATATTCGAATCTTATTGTTACTAGTTCTTTATCTTTGTTTGATAATAACCTATATTTGTTTGATACAATTGCCTTGACTAATGAAACCTTGCATACGAGTTCATGAGATACAAAATGTAAATTAATTGAAAATGATTCTACCACATTATGGCACAAGCATTTGAGACATATCTTTAAACAGATAATTCAAAGACTTATGTCTGTTGGGATTCTTAATCTGCTTGATTTAATAGGTTTTGGGAACATCATTGCCTCTAATTTTTAGCTGATGGTATCCTGACCTCAGATCTATCTTGGAGAACACATTTGCTCATTGAAGCTGATCAAACAAGTCATCGATCCTCGGGATTTAGTATTGATTCCATACAGTTACCTTATTCAACTCTCGATAATCAATACACAGCCTCATACTCTTATTCTTTTTCCTAACAAACAGTACTGGTACTTCTTAGGGAGATACACTCAGTCTGATAAAACCCTTATTTACCAATTCTTTTAATTAAACCTTCAGTTCTTTCAACTCGGTAGTTACCATTTGGTAAGGTGCTTTGGAAATGGGCGCTGTTTCCGAAATCAAATTAATTTCAAATTCAATTCTTTGTTTGGGGGTAAGCTAGGAAGATCTTCTGGGAATACATCTGAAAACTCCTTAACTACCGAAATATCCTCTATCCGCGCCTCCCTCTCTGCCATATCTACAAATAACCTACATATTGTTTTCTCAACATCTTTCTAGCTATCATGACTGGCATGATATGAGATGAAAGCATTCTACGCTCTCCGTAGAACACTACATCTGACTCCTCCTGCAAACCCTCTATTTTTATATTGTATGAGTTTCTCAGGAATAATCCCTAAGTATTGATTAGAGACTTTAAATGGTTTATGGAAAGACTTAAGGTCATAGAGAACCCAAAGGGATTGATTTAAACTCAATTGGAGATTAAACGGAAAGTTAAAATAGTAAGTGAAATTGAAAAAATTTTAAGGTAAAAAAGGACTAAATTGAAGATAAATTTTAATAATTGTGGTCATAGTAATATTAAGCCAAAAGTTAAGGGAGGAGAATAAAACTTTCTAGGGCGTAAGTGGAATTATTGAGATTATTGGGGAGGAAATTAGAAGCCAAAAACTTTGATGGTTGACTTCAAAAATCAAAACAGAAACCAGACCGAAGACTGTCACAAAAACGCGAAGAAGAAGAAGAAAGAAAGAAGAAGAAAGAAAAGAAAAAGAAGAAGAAGAAGAGTTGCCGGCATCGACCACCGTCGACCGACCAGTCGAGGAGCTCGCCGTAAACCCAATCGAAGTCGAGCAGATCGCAGGCGGAAGTAAACCCGAAACCGAGCAGAATCGCATGCGTACTGTAAACCCTCGATTTTTTTTAGTTGTACGGGTTTATCAGGAATTGTCCTTAAGTATCGATTAAAGACCCTAAATGGTTCGTTGAAGAGCTTAAAATTATAGAGAATTCATAGAAATCGATTGCGACTCAATTGGAGATTAAACGAGAAGTTAAAATGGTAATTGAAATCGAATAATCTTTAATGTAAAAAGGGACTAAAGTGAAGATAACTTTTAATAATTGTGGTCGTAGTAAGATTTAGCTATAATCTAAGGGAGGATAATGGAGTTGTTTTAGGGTGTAAGTGGAATTAATGAGAGTTGTGGGGAGGAAATCAGAAGCCAAGAAGATGGTGTTGACTTTTAAATCAAACACAAACCAGTCTCTCTCTCGAAGAAGAAGAAGAAGAAGAAAGAAGAAGAAGAAAGAAAAGAAAGAAAGAAGAAGAAGACAAGAAGAAGAAGAAGGAGCTGTCGTTCGCCACCGACGCCGACCAGCCTTGCTGCCGTGATACCCAGCCGTCGGGATCGCTGTGAACCGAGGCCAAGCTGCCGCAAAACAGCAGTGAAGACCGAGCTGAAACGGAGCTGCATCGCCAAGCCGAACCAGCTCCGATCGGTGAGGAAAAGGGAGGAGACGAGCTGCTCCAGCTCAACCCGCTCCAAGATCAGCTCAAACCCGACCTGAACGGAGCAAAACCAAGTTGAATCGCGGCCAAGACAGCTCCTCCACGCGTGCAGATCGGCGGTGAAACCAGTGGCAAACCGCGGCGGAACCAAGGGGGAAAGAGAGAGAGGAAGAGAGGGGAAGAAAAGAGGAAGAAAACCAGTCCAATCTCAGCCCAGATCTGTCACCAAAACCAGTCCAAAATCACCCCAAAGCGAAGTCAACGCGAGGAGGAATTAAGGGTGAGTTGTTTGAGTTTAAAGGTTGGTGATTTGGTTAGTAATAGATTGATTTGAGATGGATTTATTCCGATGTGTTGGTTGGTTAGTTTTGATTGAATAGAAGTTGAAAAATAAGTTATTGAAGTTAATAGGGAGTTTAGAAAACCAAGAGAATACCAAAGATTCAAAAAGAAACCAAAACGCGTGTAAACTGGTTTAATGGGCAATTTTGTAAATTGACTCATACGGCGTCCGTTGAGAGTTCGAATGACCTTAATGGGTTTAATTAGGCGTATTGGGATTGATAAAAGTCGGATATTTAATTAAGGAATTAAAAATGGAGAGTTACGCCTAAAAAGGGTCGTTTAGGAGCGATTATGTAATCTTTACTATTTTGAGTTTCCGGAGGTTGACGGGAATGTAAATTTACGTATAAATATGTTGTGTAGGTGACGAGCAATCCGGTGGAGCAAGGGAAGAGCGCTAGAGCGCAGTTTTAGAGGCTTCCGAGAATCTATTCGGAAGTGATAGCTAAAGGTGAGTGTCAAACTGATTTTAAAATTTTTTCGTTGATTTGGATCATGAATGAATGTTTCATGCATGCTTTGATATATTTGATGAAAATGAAATGTGATTTAAATGACAAATGGCACGGTAACCGATGATATGATTTTGTGATTTCATGAAATGATGGTTTCATGTTTGAATTGCTTATATGTGAAATGGATTGAAAATAAGAAAATAAAACCTATGGCTTTCCCATATAGTATCATATGAGTATGGTCTGGGTTGAGTACCTGAAGCGTGCATTGGTAGAATGAGTACTGTCAGTATGTCACTAACTAAACTAACCGCGGGAGATACTCGCAAGATGTCGTGTCAGTCAGATGTCTGAGAGATTAGGCCAATGCACGCGAAAGGTATATTATTTGCTAGCTTACCCGAGCGAGACAGGGTCCGCTCTATAGCGATGTAGGATTCCGCTGCATGACTTGGAAAGAGCGATGTAGGATTCCGCTCCATACTAGGAGGCCATGAGGTACGGGTCACTATAGGTTGGCGGGAGCCGGATTGGTTGGCTGGACACCTTCGAGTGGAGTCGGACCATATTCGGTTTATGAAAAGAAAAATGATTTTTGAATAAAAACTCTGCAACCATAGGAGATCCCATTATGAAATTGAAAACCGTGCAATATATGTTTTATATTATGAATGCATGAAACTTGATTTTAAATAAATCAATTTGAAAATGTTTTAGGGAGGTTTTTATTAAGTATGGTTTTAAATGATGTAATATGACACTCACTGGGCTTTTAAAGCTCACCAAACGTTTTCTGTATTTTTAAACAAACCTCCCAGGCACAGGTACCATAGCTGCGGATTTCCCCGGACGACACTAGGCAGTAGCGGCGTCAGTGCTAATGTGATTTCCCAATTATCTTTTGGTTTAATGTTAAGTGATGTAAATATTTTGTCATATCCACATGGTTTTGTAAATATTATTTTGTGGATTTAAATTATGTTTTTGAAGTAAACTGATGCATGACATGATTTTATTGATAATCAGTTCATAAATTGAAACATGAAATTGCGGTTGTGATTGTGTTGGAAAATGAGAGCCTGAGGCTCCGTAGTTTGGGGGAAATTGTTTTTATGATTTTAGAAGTGTTAAATTTTATTATTTACAGGGTGGCAAGTCCGAAAAACAGAAGAGATGCTGCCCAAATTTTTATAAAATATTTTGTAAAGGTTTTAAAATAAAAATGAAAAATTTTCCCGCGTTTCCGCTGTTTTCGAAAAAGATTGAGAAAGAATATGGCTTAGCTCTGCGGATGATCCTTTAATTGAGCGAAAGGACTAGCTGGAGGGTTACCGTAGGGTGCCAGCAGATCGCCTAGGGAAAGAGGTCTGTCACGTACCTCACCAACGAACAACTCCGATCGATGCGGAATAAGACGCTGACGAGCTACTCCAGCTCGATTTGCACATAGACAAGCTCAAACCCAACTGAAATGGAGCAGAATCGAGCTAAAATGAAGCGGTGACCAGCTCCTCCACGCGTGCAGATCCGGCGACAGAGACAACGCTGAGCGACGGCGAAATCAGCCGCGAACCGCGGCGGAACCGAGGGAGAAAGAGAGAAAGGAAGACAGGAGAAGAAAGGAGGAAGAAAACTAGCTTGAACCAGCTCAGATCTGTCAATAAAACCAGTCCAAAAGCACCCCAAAATCAGTTTCAAAGTGAAGTGAACGCGAAAGAAAAATGGGTGAGTTATTTAAGTTTGAAAATGATGATTTTATTGGTGATTTAAGTTGAGTTTGAAATGGATTTATTATGATTTGGTCATTGGTTGATTTTGAGTAAAAACGAGTTGAAAAATAAGTGGATTTAAGTTTATTGGGAGCTTAGGAAACTAAAAAAATACCAAAGATTTAAAGAGAAACTAAATTGCCCAATAAACTAGTTCGAAGGACAATTTTGTAAATTGACCTATATGACGTCCGTGAGAGTTTGGATGACCCTAATGAGTTTAATTAAGCGTATTGGGATTAACAAAAGTCGAAGATTAAATTAAGGAAACGAAAATTTGAGAGTTACGCCTAAAAAAGGGTCACTTAGGGGCGATTATGAAATTTTTATTATTTCGAGTTTCCAGACGTGGATGCAAATGTAAATTTACGTATATATGTGTTGTGTAGGTGAAGAGCATCCGACCAGATCACGAGAGGGCTTTTGAAGCTCATCTGAGTTAAGCCCAAACTTAAGGTGAGTGCACTTTCAAAGAGTTTTCTAAAGTGATTTTATGCTTTTGCATTGATAAGCTAGATTTATGCTTTTGCATGTATAAGTTCTTGTATTTAAATACATGTATTATATTTGTAAAGTAAACGAGTCCAAGGACTCAAGTTTAAAGCTTTCAAGTTAAAGCTTTTATGCTTGTGCACCAGGTATAAAAGTTTGTAAGACATAAAATTAGAGAAAAACAAGTTTTCAAAGGCCATAAGTACCCACCAATTTATCGAGTTCAGACCCGTACGGTATATCCCATTTAGTAAGGCAAGGGTTGGGGGAAACGAGTCACTAACTGTGTGGTTAGAATTATGAGTGAGTGTGTTGCCATTACTTTGTAGGATATGGTCTCGCACTACGGTTAGCGATGCAGAATTCCGCACGTAGTTACTGAGAGGTTTCAGAGAGTTGGTTACGGTGGATGTCAGATACATCGCCTTGTGACCTACCACACCTGCGGCCTTAGCTAAGTCGCCATGTGGTTAAGAGATTAGGATTACGAATGGTGCTTTTATAAAGTTCAGTTATTTTTAAGCATGTTCAGATTTATGTTTTACCAGTTTATTATAAATTATTTATATTAATGCTATGCAATTGAATGAGATTTAACCTTTAAATGTTTTAAGAAATAGAAACTTTTATTAAAGTTTTCTAAGGAGGAAGTTTTCAGAAAGTAAAGTTAAGTTTATAAACTATTGCATTCACTGAGCTTTATAGCTCACTCTTCAAATTGTTTATAAAAACCTCCTCAGGTGCTCGTGTGGGTGAAGACTAGTGAAGCCTCCCTCCTCCGTATTCAAGTGGTCGTAAGTATTGGCAATTGCTTCTTGAAGAATGTATTAAGCATATTTTGGGTTTTTGTATTTGCATATGTTTGTACATTTTTCATAAAAGAGTGACATTTTTTAGTTGTGAAAAAATGCACCATTTTGTGCTTGAAAAATCAAGTTTACTAGATTTAAAATTACATGTTTATATTTTATCTTTGAAGGTTTTAAATATTTTTTATTATGTTGCTATACTGATTGCGAGAAGTTTGGTTGGATTGTGATTATAGTTTGAAGTGTTTAAATTGTTTTCCAGGTTTTTGGTTTATCCAAATTGCATCAGTTATGCTGCCGGTTTTTAGTTTTAAAAATGACCAAATAAATAGTGTCAACCCAACCCAAACCATTTCAACTTTAACATTTAAAAGATTTAGCTTCCGTTAAAGTTAAGTTTCAAGTTAAGAGGGTTCACTCCTCGAATGCCTTCTTCCCTATCAAGATGGGCTTAGAGAGATTCGTTGGGGTGCCCGGGCGTACCCTTTGGATAGGAGCCTAGTGACGGTCCGGATTGGGGCGTTTCACCTCCGGTGTACTAAACCTAACTTCCTTTCGAAAACAATCCACATTAGCATGATCCATAACTAGCCAATCCATTCCTAATATGATATCAAAATCATATGTCCAACAAAATCAAATTAACTGGAAAAGCTCTACTCCCAATCATTATATCACTATCTCTGTAAACGATCTCTACTACTAACTTGCCTCTAGTGGGAGTAGTCACTATCATATTGCACTCTAAAGGCTTTCACTTGACATTAGCCTGCCTAGCAAATTCCTTAAAAACAAAAGAGTGCATAGCTCCAAGGTCTATCAAAACTTATGCATCCTTGCCAAAGGCTGTCACTAACAAGCCTCGATCCTATACCCCTATTTTCGTACCATCGGTAGCTCGTCGGCAACCTCACAACAACCCTCCAGTGGATATCTGATCCGACTGAAAAATTCCCATAAAGCTAAGCCTTTTTTTTTTTCTTTTTTTTTTTCCATACATTTATAAAATAGATTTAATAAAAATTTAAACAGTATAA
This sequence comes from Nephelium lappaceum, assembly GCA_021234005.1. Lineage (NCBI taxonomy): Eukaryota > Viridiplantae > Streptophyta > Magnoliopsida > Sapindales > Sapindaceae > Nephelium > Nephelium lappaceum. Next base: position 15,482,874 of record CM038009.1, read on the forward strand.
CGTCTATTTTTCTAAACATACCACCTGTAACAAATCATTGAAAATTTTGCAAACTTTTAAAAATAATTATTTTCTCAACTTTTAGGCCTCAGACCCTTTTCATCTTAAATCCACAAGCAAACCCAAATATACATTCAAATTCAAGGTAGTTTAAAACTCAATTACATGTCATGCATACATACACATTTATACATTTTTCAAAATATATATACAAATGAATAAACGAAAGTTACAAGCATTCAATTCTCTTTTTTAAATATCTATAGCATTTATACATGAATATACAACACGCACTACTTAGCCTATCTAATCCTATGTCGGAGTCTCTACTACGGATGCACCAGTCTCTGTACCTATCCCTGGGGAGGTTTTGTTTATAAAAACATGAAATATGAGTGAGCTAAACGAACTCAGTGAGTATCATAAAACTCTATTATGGTTTCTCTTTATAAAATAAACCTCCCTAAAGTTCTTTAAACATACTTATAAATCTTTCCATGCTATAAAAATAAAGTTGGTTTTCCTGAAATGCAATTTTTGAATTTACGTACTTTAATAAACTTCCATTATAAATATAAATCGAACTTTATAAATCTGATTTCGTAAAATCATTTTGAAATGCTTTTAAATCCTTTACTTAAAAATATATAATCAGTGGTGGCAGTAAAAACTCTAGGAAAGTATCTGTATAAAAATAGGCCAACCACTATTAATCTGTGTCATATGATACCCTAGGTACGAGCGAAATGTACCATCGCTCAGGCCTCCACGGAAATATGAAATTACCTTCGCTTCGGCCTCCTATCCGGTAGGGCGCTAGCTATGCGCTAGTTATAATATACCCTAATTCGTGCATGGACAACTTACTAGTCGAACTAACTGACTTAGTTCCTCCCACTGTTAGTGACAGACTCCCCTGACATTACCATGCACGAATTCAGATACTCTGATCAGAAATCTCTATAAATCTTTGGACGGGACAACCTTTTTATGTAATAGGTCGATCCATCCCCATCTTGGGCCCCTTGCCTAGAACCCTCAAGATTCGGATGTGATTGCCTAGCCACCCCCATCTTAGGCCTTTCGATGGGTCCTACCCTTAGGATTCAGGTAGCAGATACTGTCCTCTGATTTATCTGTAACTTTATCATGTTTTGGAATACCTATTAGATGTACCATATGACGCGACCCAATCCGGATCTCTCTTAAACTCTTATCGAATAGGCCTCGTCTAACACCCCGGCGGATCCCTCCTAAACCTTCTAGGCGGGCTAAGAGAAATTCGCGGAGCGAACTCTTAAAACTTTCTCTTTTAAACTAATTTACTTAACTTTCTTTTCAAACACTAGTTGGGCTGGTTTTGTTTTAAAACAAAAATTCCATTTCAAATTTCAAAGCTAAATCGTTTTATAAAACTAAAAATCCGGTAGCATAACGACTGCTTTATTAACATTTCCAAAACCTATAAAAGAAATTTACACTTCCAAAATATTCTCAAGCACAACCCAACTTTCTTATCCACAAACATGCATTTCAAATTCTAATTTCCATTTCATCAAAGCTTAAAAGCATGAACTCATGATTCAAACAAATTGCATACTTTCAAAATTTCTTAAAAGAACTTAAAACTTTCATTTCATGATTAAACATTCACCACTCATTTACCACTCAAAAATATATATTTACAAATGATTTCTTTATAGATACAAAATAAGCAAAATGTCAACTATATAGAAACATTTTCGTGTCTCGCCCACCTACTCTTCTGGAGGCGCCCTTTCGCCTCGGTTACCCACATCATTACCTGAGAAGGTTTTTAAAATAAAAACAGAAAAATTATGAGTTTTGAAAGCTCAGTGAGTGCTTGTAACTCTTTTTTAATTAAAAGCTTTAATTTCTAAAATACATTTTTGAAATATCTGAAAGAAGTTTTTATTTCTTAAACTTTCTCAAAACTTAAATTTCATTTAATTTCAAAACATGCATAAAGCATATATATAAACTCATATATATATATATATATAAACTTCATATAATGCTTATAAATTGTAAAGCATATAAAATGCTAAACAAGATCATTATTTGTAGTACAAATCTAAAACATTTTTCTTTGCTTTCAATCTTTCAAATACTAACTTTTTCTTCTAAAAGCACCATTCGAACCCTTAAATGTTTACAACCATGCGATAGCTAAGCTAATGTTAATCGATGTGGAGTCACGTGACGATTTTAAACTGACACCAACTGTGACACTTACAAAGACATCTCATGACTATGTGCAAAAATTCTATATTGCTAACCATAGCGCAAGATAATATCCCACACAAGTAGAGACGATATGACAGACTCAATTTCCCCCCAAGTTAGTGACGCATCCCCCTAAGACTTTGCCATACTAGTAAGGGATATACCGGCTGGGTCTAAATCTTAATAATAAATCTGAATGTATAATCATGGCCTTTAAAATCTCATTTTTGCTTTAGCTTTCTAGTGTAATAAACACAAAATCTGATTGTTTAGTGCATTAAGGACTAAAACTAATATTTCTAAGTGCATTACGCATTAAAACTATTTTCTGATTGCATTAAGCACTAAAACTCATTTTTTAAGTGCAATAAACATAAAAACTCATTTATAAGTACATTAAGCACTAAAACTCATTTCTTTTAAGTGCAATAAGCACAAAATAACTTTACTAAATGTAAGAAGCACAAAAATAACTTAACTTTTAAAAGATTTAAACTAGAGTTTTTTAATACTCATTTCTATGGAAAAACTTATGTTTGCATAATCATAAAATCTCTTTTTTCGTACAAAAACAATAAAACTAATAGAAAACAAAGTGTAGCACTCACATGTCATTTAAGCATAAACTTTAATACAAAATGTTCAAACACTTCAATTAAGCATAAACTTTAATAAAACTAATTTAGCACTCACTTGGATTCAAGCTTGATATATGAAGCTTCAGTGGTCTTCTCTTGCCTCTCTTGCCCCTCTTGCTTCTTCTTCACCTATAGATCACATTCTAGTTTAGAATATGCTAAATTTAACTTCATAAAACTCATTACATAACTTCTAACTCAATTAACCCATTAAAGGGGTAATTTCACTAAAATTTTCTTTTCTTGGTTCTAACTCAATCAAGGCTTTAAGCTTTCGATTTCCTTCCATAATTCTTACTTGTTCTTACCTAGGAACACACTTATATACCTGAAATAATTTTCTGAAACTCGCAACGAAAAGTGACTGTTTTTGACCCCCCTTTGGCCGAACACTATGCAGCCACCTCCTCCTTGCTTTTCTTTCATCCATTTTGCTCCATTTATCTCCCTAACTCGTCCCTAGGTCGGTCCAAAAGTCATTTCGAAAAGAAATGACTATGGGGTGAAAGTTTCTAGTTAAAATGTCCTTTTTTTGACACTAATTTAAGGTAAATTTTCATACTTTTCACTTGTAATCTCAATTCTCTTCTCCTTAGGTTATACACACTCAATTATACTCATTCAACTCATTTGAACTCATGGGGAAAGTGGTATTACATGATAACCACTAATACCCTTCATATAAACTTTACAAATGCATGTTGTCTAAATTGTTTTCTAACATTTTCATAGGTTTTTCTAGCATAAAATCAACATGGAATCATGTTTAAAACTCTTAGATTGCATTGGTGTCATAGACCCCTCGCTATGGCCTTGTGTGCCCTAACATACACCAAGTCCATTTCATTCAATTTTTTCATGTTAATTCATTTTGGCATTTCATCAAACATTTCACAAACAACTTATTTCATTTAACTTCAAACTCAACTCAAACTTAGGGTTTCTCCCATACAAACCCTAGCTCATTAAACTTATTGATTCCACTAAGTTTACACTTGTTTTAGAGCTCTTAGAATTCACCCTATAACAAACATGAAAACCCCCCATCAAATATCAACTCAAAAATTAACACAAACATCACACTAACTATCATATAAACAAGTTCAAAAGTGTTGAACTAACCTCCTTTTTGCTTTGCTTTTGCTCTAGACTTGATTATCTAGCTTAGGTTAGCTTGAAGACTTGATTGGAAGCTTGAAATTTGCTTGGAAATCACTTGGTGACCCTTGCATCATGCTTGGCCGAACCGCCCCCCTGCCTCTCTCGATTTTGTGGCAATTTTCCTCTCCAAAAATTTGGCTAAGTGTGAAACCCTCAACTTTATATACTTATCAAAAACTTGGTGATTGAATATAAAGACACAGATTTTAAAAATATTAAATCAAGTGAGTGGTGATTTTTTTTTAAAGGAAATAAGACATGGGTCACGAGAGTGTGTTGGGTAAGCAATATTGAGTTCAAGTAAGAGGTGTGAAGCGGTCTCATGAACAATATACATATATATTCATAAGCAACCTGTGACAAAGCTATCAAATACATAAATGAAACCAGACAAGCCAAAAAAAAAAATTGATTTGAAGCAGAGAAGAGAAAGAACACAAATAGAAAAAAATTCAGGATGCTCAAATGAAATATTTAGGTGTCTAATTTATTCAAATAAGTGATTTTATTTCAATAGGATTTGGATTCCAGAAAATTAATTAATTTTTTAGTAAGTTCTAGATTGAGTTTTATGTGATTTTAGGGTAGATCCAAGCTTATAAGGAATTAAATGGAAACCCATATTATACCCAGATATAAGCACAAGAGTTCTGTGAGTGGATTGTTTTATTTAAATTGAATTAGTTGTTTAAAGTTATGTTTCAAATTTTATTATTTTTGGATAATTAAAGATGAATTATTTTGTTAGTTAATTAATTGATTTTGTAAATTATGAATTATGATTTATGATTGGATCATCAATTATGTTTTACGATTGAAGCGAGAAATTATCATGTATTCGTATATTTGTATCTCTATTAAAAATTTCAATTAGAATTTTATGCTTTCAGCTTGAATTTATTATTTAGAAATATTTTAGAAAAATATTTTCAGAATACTAGAGTTGTACCCTCCTCTCTAACAATCAGGCAAACTTTATGTGTGTAAGTCCTAAAGTCGCGCAACATGTGTATGACAGATGCCTGGGGAGTTATAGAGTCGTCCAACACATATATAACCAGATGTTATCCATTGCTTTGTGTGTATATTGAGTATCTCCATCACGTATGACTAAATTTTCTTGGGTACTAAATTGGTGTAGATTTTCAAAGTACGTATGTTGTATATGAGTTTGATTAGTACAGATGGAGATTTATAGAACACCAGATTTATAGAAAAAGATTCCATAAAAGTTTTATAGATTATAAATTTTTAGATTTTATAATATTAAAGTTATAAAGATAATTTATATAAAAGTTTACAATTTTACTACGATATGAGATTTAAATTTAGTTTTATTTTTTAGATAAATGCATATGAATTACGAGAATTATTACTATTACCAAAAATATGTTATGTTCTTATTTTAGAAATGTTTTTATAAAAAATTAAATTCACTCATTAGGTGTTAGGACTCACTTTTTTCATAAAACTTATTTTTCCAAGTATCCATCATAGGTTCGTGCAAATTATTGCATATTATAAGAAGGGCTACATAATGATGAACAGTTTGCATTTGTGTGTATTATTTTTAACTAACCGGATTTTATAAATGTGTTTTTCAAAATAGTTGTACAGATGATGTATCTCTACAAGATATTTTATGAATATATTTATATATTCAGTCTAGGGCCCGCAGCATGAGAAATGTACAAATTTTTGGTTTGTTCAAATTATATTTATCAAGGGACCATGCAATTTACGAAAAGGTTTTTTGGAAACTCTAGATTTCAATTAGAAAGACATTAGTTTGTACGAGATTCTCCTAGACTCGAGAGAGGAGTTAGAATAGGTCCCATTATAAAATTGTTTTAAAAATTTCAGCTGAGGTAAGTGCCCCACCTGAGCCTATACTAGGACCGCCTCCAAATGTAGGACTTCTATATTGATTTTTGAACTCTTGGGTTAGGTTAGCTAGGTTTAGGATTAAATAAAGAACCATAAACAAAGACATCAATTATTTGGTTGTGTTCAAAGGGTTACTGTGCTTTTTGATAATCATTTGATTCTATCATTGTAGCAAATTGAGTCAACTCTCAACAACCTATCATTTTATTATTATTATTATTATTATTGTTACATTACATTTCTAGGACTGACCCAAAGAACAACTAGGACAAAGCAGAATCAGACACTGAAGCGCGAGCTGAAAAACGACTCCTATACTGGAAGGAGCAACCCACACATACATAGGGAGACAGCCTATACAAGTGTGGGAGGAGGCCCACACACAAGTGGGGAAAAGTGCAGCCACAAATGTGGCTATGGTGTCTCGAACTAGGGACGACGCAGTGCCGTTGCCATTGCAACAAAGGCATATTAGACAACAACCTATCCTTTCTGGCATTGATTTTGTCTATGATGATATTGTTGTTGTTTGTAAAGAGGATTGAATTATCAGTTATTAGGCCATTCTTAAACAAGAAAATAGTTTGGCTCATCATCTGGCCTTTTAAGCTTCATCTTCTAGAAGAGACTAAGTTTTGTCTATGATGATATTGTTTCTGTTTCATGAGTTGTCAATGGTTTTCCTTCTTTAAAAAAAATGAAATTTCAAAATTAAAATAGATACGTGTTTATTCCTGTTGTTGTGTTATTTTAAAATTAATTAAAAAATAAGTAATACTATTTTATTTTAAATAATAATATTATTCAAATGATTTATTTAAAATTATGTATGAATAATATGAGATATGAGTTGTAATAATTATGTAAATATAAAATTGTTGTGGTCAAAATCTGTATAAGTGACAATTGGCCTAAATGATGAAGGCCCAAAGTTCAATCCAGTTGGGAAATCAAGAATGTCGCTCGATCCATGCATGAAATAAAGCCCGACAACCCAGGGTAGCAACCAAATCGACTAGGCCTAAAGTGTCATTTGGTCCAACAAAGGTTTGAAGCCTAACAGTCTAAACATCCTTCTGATGTAGGCCAAAGTGGCAATATTTCCATCACTTATAAATTATGTGTACACACCTCTTTCATAAGTACACTTCATCAAAGTTATAAAAAATCTTTTCTTTGTAAATAAATTCCAATTAATACAAATATTGTACTTCTTTTATTGTTTTTTTATTATATTTTTGTTAGTACAACTCATAATACTTATTTTGTTATCTAATTAATGTTGCTAAAATTTTGAGATTTTTCTCAACAAACAAAGTAAGTAGATTATGATTTTCATCTAATAGTAATTAATTTAAAACTTATCATTTTATAATCGATTTCTTAAGAAGATTTTAAATTATTCTTTACACTTTATAATTAATTGTATTCTTTAAAAAAAAAAAATTTGATATTTGGAAAAAAAAAATGCAATTAATTTAGAGAAATTAGAATTTGAAAAAATATAGAAAATTTTATCTTGATTTAACATTTGATTGAATTTAATTTTTGGAGTTATATGATAGCTTTTAAACAAATTTTTTGTTATTTGATCAAGGCATAACTTTTTATCTTGGTTCAACAGATATATTATATTATGAAGGAAAAAAGTTTGAATTGATCGGTGATATATTTGGAATAAAACAAATTTCTTGATATATGTTCTTATTTTTTTTTCCTTTCAAACATGTTTTCCTTTTTTGTCTTTTCCTTTTGAACTACATATAACAATTTGATCATAATTTTAATTCATTCTCAATACATATTTTCCAATTAATTTGTTTCCTTAAAAAAATTAATTGATATTTGAACTTATTATTTCAAAATTATTCTCAATATTTTGTAATTAATTTGGTCCTTTAAAAATTGTTTGATATTTGAAATAAGTATTTGAAAGATAAGTTAAGAGTTTTCTGGTTTGAGAAAATAAAAAAAGTTTTATAACCCAAAAATTAAAAAAAAAAAAAAAGTTTTATCATATATATGAGGAAATGATAAATATTTATTAGTATAGTTACAAATTATTTACTCTTTTCAGTGATTTTCTTTAAGAATGATATTGAATTTTTGGAAATAAATCATGTTACATACAATTTTTTAGAGGTGTAAATATCATTACTCTTAAGGCAATTATACCATAAACCACTTAAGTTGCCTGTAATGAATGAGAAACGTTGACACCATATTAGAAATACTTGAAAGTTAAGGAAATAGCTAATATGGAAATAACTTCATAGGTCATATATGCAAAACAAGCAAGTGGAGAGGATCTTTCCAAGCATTAATTATTAGATAAGAATCAAGGAGGAGCTGGCTCCTCGATCCTCTCCAACAGCTATTTTTGGCTCTATAAGTAGAGCGGATAACTTAAGGCAAAGGCCTTCAATCCCTCCTTTAACAATACTATTATTATGTCAATCACACCACACCAACACTACCCATAAAGAAAGGGCTTTTAGATAATTTCATGTTTTTCAATACTTAGGTATTAATGAGACGATAAAGACCAGGTTGGTATTGTTTTAATGTTTAAAATAATATTTATTAATCATATTAAAGAAATAAAATGCTATGATGAAGTTACTTACGAGTCATATTTATAAGTAATAATTGATTTGATATTCTAAATATTTAACCTCCGTTCCCTAATTGCATTTATTTGCCAGATTTCATACCAAAACTAATCAATTAAGAAATATGGTCACCACTAGCTCACTCATTTTCTCATTTGGTGTGTTTAAATACAATTGCTGGACTCAAGCTCACAAACACAAATTCATATTTCGAACCTAAGAACAATATTTAACCATGGCAACTCGTATAAGGCTCTTCGCTGCAGTCTTGGGAATCTTGATTATCAGTGGCTCTGGCCAGGAAACGGCTGAGCCACCTAATGCCGATCAATGCCAGGCAACGACTGGGCTAGCGGTTCTGACTCTGTGCCTAGATTTTATACAGAAGGGCGGGCCAAACGTGAAACCATCAAGTGATTGTTGTGAGTTTGTCAATATGATTGGAATGCCATGTACCTGCAAAGCTATTACGAAGGTAATTGAAATCTTAATCAGTATGGAGAAGCTGCTTTTTGTGGCCCAATCATGTGGCGCACCACTTCAGCCTGGAACCATGTGTGGAAGTAAGATTTCTATAAGCTTTTATTTTTGAGCAATTAATTTTTATTTATTTATTTTTAACTTCTTTGTTTTGTATTGTCTGTCATCAAATTAAATTTTGTGAAGCTAGAAAGGACAATTTTGGTTCATTGGAGATGTTTCGTCTAGTAGAAATAGAATCGCACATTTAACGTATAGCAGAACCTTTTTTTTTTTTTTTTTTCCCTTGGTCTATAAAACATGTTAAGTCATTTATTATTTTGTCAACTGGTTGAAAATGGGTTCATAAGGTTGAATCCTTTAATCTTAAGGAAAATAATGGCATTTTTGTTTATAAATTTAATGCAATTATCAGTTCTAAATATGTTATATTTATATTAAATTGTATGCATAATAGTTTTAATCGAAAGTTTAACAAATTTGTGAATAAATTTTGGAAGAAAGTTATTTTCCTACTTTTATAAGAATTTATGTAAATTTATTTTCAAACTTTCTATGTTAACAATTTTAGAAGTTTGAAATTTTGTTATGTTAAAAAATAATCACTTATTAACAAGTTTAATTTATATTAATTTTCCTTGATCGGTTGTCATATAGAAAGAGATTGTTTCGTATTAAGGGGTTTAATTTGATGAATGTTTGAATAATTAATTATTAATTAACTGTTTTCTTTTCAAATACCACCTATAGTATAACAACTCAAATCTATGTCATTGTCAGGTTAAATGAGGGTCGTACATCATCAAATCACATTGAGCAGTCATAGTAGATTAATTTTATCTGTGAAATTAACTTGCTCTTCCTTTTAAGTTTTTTGGAGACATATAAAATAGAACTATTCACTTAATATAGTAAATTGTACACGTGCAAGTTATATTTGAATAAGGTTATTATGTGAATATTGAAATGTAATTAAATTATTAAAGGGAGAAAATCACATTAGTTGTGATTGCTTTAAATTTCGAGTCAAACGCAGAAACACGGGAAATAGGGCAACAGGGGTAGGAAACATGGGTAAGGGAATCTGGTTTTGACCTGAAATGACACACTGATAACCTAACTTTTGTCAGCAAGTATATTACATCAATTGTCTTTTGCAATGGTATTTGTATAAACATATTTAAATATTGATACGTGTTACGAGCACGAGGTGGATTAATATAATTGTGAATTGTGAATGTATTTGGCTTTTTTTTTTTTTTTTTAATAAATATTCGTTATCCTTCATAACGCACAAAATTTAACATATTTTCTTTAAAAATTTTTCAAATATAACTAGTGTATTCTAATTATTGTTTTAAAAATTGCCCTAGGCGGTAGTCCCAACAACCCTCTAATCGGTGGGTTTTAGGCAGTCTCCACCTGAAGTCATCTAGGTGGCCGCCTAGGTCGATTTTGATTTATATATTTTTAGTGCTGTAGATTAATTTTTTTTAATTGTTTTAATAATTTTTTTGGATTATCTATTGATCGCCTAAGTGCTAGGCACCAGGCTACCAACCGGTTTATGCCTAGCAAGTTTTACAACATTGAATTTCTAATTAATTTATTATATATGTTCCAGGTTATCAGGCTCCACCGGCGTAAAAGTTCTTGAATGTGTTTTATTTTAGGAAATTGCCAAATTGTCATAGTCGATTAAGAATGTAACAACTATTATGATTAATAAGTGAAACATAGTAATAAACAAATTATGTTTCCTGTTTATATCTTCTATCATTTATGTTTTTAAGTATTTATGTGATTATATTATAATTTTATTGCCTGGGTCTACCACTGGCAGGGGTAACACTACCCATAAAGAAAGCACTCTTTAATAAAAAGGCCAGGTTGGTATTGTTGTAATTTTTGAAATAATTTTTATTGACCATATTAAATAAATAAGATGCTATGAAGTTATTTAGGAGTCATGTTTATAGGTAATTAATTTGATCTTCTAAATATTTAACCTTAGTTTCCTTATTGCATTTATTTACGGGGGGATGTATTTAATCTAGAGTTTTTTTTAGTTTAATGGATTTTTTAATGATAGATTATGATAAAATTAATAAATTTCATAGATTTTATATTAATTTGTTAAAATTTTTTATGAAATCCAATAAAATCTTAAGCAGACTGGTAAAATTTGTTATCCATTTTTTTTACATGAAAATCATTTTAAACTTTATTCAAATTCATCACTTAAATTAAATATATGAAATCAATCACATTTTTAATATACCTAGATTTTATTGAATTCCATACAAATCTAAATTAAATACATTTAAGTTTTATTGGATTTTATATAAATCTAAATTGAATACATCTACATTTTAATGGATTTCATACAAATCCAAATTGAATATACTTAAATTTTAATGGAATATATTCAAATATGGATTGAATACACCTCAATTTCTAAAATCTTTTAAGTACCAATCCAAATTTGAAAGAATCTCATTGTAATTTAAATGTATTTAATCCAGATTTGTAAGAAATACATTAAAATTTAGGTGTTTTGAATTCATATTTATATAGAATCCAATAAATTTTAGGTGTATTTAATTTATATTAGTATGGAATGTAATAAAATATAGTGTATTAAAAAAACATTGACTTCACAGATTTATTATAAGTGATGAATTTGAATGAATTTTAAAGTAATTTCTATGAAGAAAAAAAGTTTATAACAAATTTTACCATTTTCCTCAAAATTTCATTAGATTCGGTAAAGAAATCTAACAAAATTAATATTAAGGCCATAGAATTTGTGACTTCTACCAAAATCTATCATTAAAAAAATCTATCAAACTCTAATAAACTATAAATTGAATACACCTCCCCTGAATTTTAATGAAATCTTAAATTGAATATTTCGTTATAAAGTGCCGTATCTAATATAAATGTATGGGTTCGCCACTAGCGAAGGATAAAACTACCCATAAAGAAAGATCTCTTTAACAATTTTGTGTTTTTCAGTAATTAGGTGTTAGTGAGACAATAAAAGCCAGATTGGTATTGTTGTAATTTTTAAAATAACTTTTTCTAGTCATATTAAGGAAATGCAAAACTAAATTAATTACACTTAAATTTTATTGGATTTCATATAAATCTAAATTAAATACACTTAGATTTAGTGTATTTCATACATATCTAGGTTAAATATATCTATATTTCAACGGAATCGATTCTAATTTGGGATGAATACACCCAAATTTCTAAAATCCTTTAATTACCAATGATAAGACCAATCCCGACTCATTTCTTGAGTCCAGGACGATCTTGTGAAAACTGGAGTTTTTTTTTTTTTTTTTTTTTTTAATTGAAATCTAGAGTTTCCAAAAATCTTTTAGAAAAATTATCATAATTTGATGGTTGCTTTATAAAATTTAATCTGAACCAATCAAAATTATGTACATTTCTCATGTTGGACCCATTTATTGAATATGTAAAATATTTATAAAATACATTGGAAATAATATGCATAATTACAATTGTTCATCATCATGTGGCCCTTCTCATGATCTGTAATAATCTGCATGAACTTGTAGCAGATACCTAGAAAAAATGGGTTTTATAAAAGAGTGAGCGCTAACGCCCAGTGAATTGATTTAACTTTTCTAAAAGTATTTTTATATAAAACATAGTATATTTCTGGTAACAATAAATACTTCATAGTGATTCATATAAATTCATATTTGAAAACAATAAAATTGAATTTAAATATGATCTCGTGGTAAAACTAAAAGTTTCTATAAAAATAATTCTTATAACTTTAATAATATGAAATCTAAAAATCTATAATCTGTAAAATTTTTCGGGAAATCTTTTTTTGTAAATTTGATATTCTGTAAATCTCCTTATGTATTAATCAAACTCAAAATATAATATCTGTAATTTGAAAATCTATACCAATTAGTACCCAGAGAAATCTGTTATGCGTAATGGAGATACTCAATACATATATCAAGCGAAGGATACCATCCGTCATACACGTGTTGGGTGACTCAATGATTCTCTTAACAACTCAATGACTTTTCTAACATCTGCCATACACGTGCTGGGGGAATCTAGAACTCACAAATGTATAGTCTATCTGACTGTTAGTGGGGAGGATACTATCCTAGTGTTCTAAAAACATTTTTATTTTTTTTCCTTTCTCAATTCCTTTTTGAATATTCATATAATTTTGAATAACACTTAAATCAAAATATAACAAACATTATTTTTTGAAAATATTAACATAATATTACTAAAATTATTCAAAACATTTCTTATAATAAATTCAAACTAAAAATATAAAATTCCGATTGGAAAATCTAATCTATATGCATATTCACCAATATGCAATAAATTCTTGTTTCAATTATAAAACATAATTTATAATCTAATAATTATATTTTATGCTTTGATATGATAAATTCTAAAATAAACTAAAGAATGTTTTCAAAGACCAATGGATTACCCATGTTAAAGGTTATGGAATTGATGGAAAATATATCAAGGAAAAGGATTGATCTGGCTATAGAACCCTATAAAACCCAGAATTTTCTTTTCCTATAAGAAATAAAATTTTCTGACGAATAGTGTTTTCGGGTGTATAGTGACTGAAGGAAAAATGATTTTTAGGAGATAAACCCTGGAAAGTCGAAAAGTTTAGAATATGTATTAAAGCCTAGGATAATTGAAACGGATAAAAAATGAGTCCATTCAGATAAGAATTTAAGAGTTCCGAAGACTTTCGAATGAAAACGCCTTTTTTGGCGAATAATGAGTGTTAATGATTTTACATCTATTTGATTTGTTTAAGCATGGAATTGAGAGATAAGATGTCAAATTAGAGTATTACATGGTTAATTTGATGATTGTAGGACCATAGAATATTTTTGGAAGAAATAAAATAGGGGTGAAAACGTAAAATGCCATAGGGGTACAAAACATAATTTTACACCCGAAATTTGAAGTGGCCGGTCAAATAAGGGACAAGAACACTTGGCAGCAGCAGCAAAAAGATGTGGACACTTGTAAGAGCTTGATGACATTTGTCAAGCAAAAGAATAAAAAAAAATTGAAATGAATAAAAAGTGAGAGAACAAATGACTTTGCACTATATATAAATGCTAAGGGACCAGCCACAAAACTGAAAACGAGAAGCAATTCAGATAGCAAAACCAGACCAAAAGCCGAGAGAAGGAAGAGGAAAGAAAGAAGAAGATGAAGAAAGAAAAAAGAGAAAGAAAAAGGAGAAAAAAAAATAGGAGATTTCTGGGTAAGTGATTTCTTTCCAATAGGTTTTGAATTTCAAGAACTTAGTGGTAATAGGGTAATCAAAATCTTGTTAAATAATTTGGTAGTGATTTTTAGTGATAAACTAGTTTCCAAGAAATTTGTAAAAAACTTTAATTAAGTGATGTTAGGATGTTGGATGAGTTAGGGTGTGAGTTGAATATTATTGGAGCTATGGAAATGAAGGAAACTTAATAAATGGGTGATAGAATTCATTTGATATATGACTCGTAGGGGAGGTGAACGTAAGGAAAGAACATTGAGGAATCTATTCAAATGGTTGAAAAACAATTTGTGAGTGGATAGTTTTATTAAATTTTAATTGATTATTTATCAAGTTTTTTTATGTATATTTTTATGAAATGCTAAATTCAATATTTGCATGTTTAAAAGTATGTTTGAAATGAATATTAAGATTTCATTAAAGATAATGCTTTTAGTATTTTAAAAGCAATATGCTTTGTGTTTAAGTATAGTTAAATTTTAAAGTATGGCAAAGAATGTTTTCAAGACCAATTGGGTTATCCAAATATATAGCTTTAGACTGAAATGGCCGGTCACCGGGATCGAGGCCCACCATTACACAAACTTGGCCAGTATACCCTATATGTGTATGGCAAGTGTTTGGGGGGCAAGTAACGCAACCCAATCCGGATATATCTAAACTCTTATCCGGTAGGCCTCACCTGACACCTTAACGGATCCCTCATAAACCTTACTAGGCAGGTTGAGAGAAATTTGCGGAGCGAACTCTTAAACTTTCGCTTTTAAACTAATTCAATAGACTTTCTTTTCATGAAATAGTTGGGTTGGTTTCATTTTCAAAAACTAAAATTTCATTTCAATTTTGGAATCAAAATCATTTTATAAAACTAAAAATCCGGTAGCATAATGGCTGCGTTATGAACATTGCTAAAAACTGTAAAAGAAATTTATACTCCCAAAATAATTCTAAGACACCACCCAACTTCTTTATCCACAAACATGCATTTCAAGTCATAATTCCGTATTATCAAAAGTAAAAACATGAAATTTACAGAATTGCTTTAAAGAAACCAAAACTTTTCATCTCGTGAACAAACATTTACCACTCATTTACAACTTAAAAATATGTTTGCAAATGATTCCTTTAAGCTACAAAATATGCAAAATGTAAATTGTTCAGAAGCTTTGTCGTGTCATGCCCACCTAATCTTCTGGAGGAGCTCTCTCTTCTCAGTCACCCACGTCAACACTTGAGGAGGTTTTATAATGAAAACAGAAAAACTGTGAGCTTTGGAAGCTCAATGAGTGCTTATGATTCTTTCTCAACTAAAATTTTTCATTTTTAAAATATCTGCTTAAAACTTTTGGAAGTAATTTCTATTTCTTAAAACTTCTCAAATTTAAGTCTCATTTCAATGGAAAGTATGCATAGAAAATCTATAAAACTCATATATCAATAAAACTTCATATAAAGCTTATAAATTGTAAAGCATATAAGATGCCAAACAAATTCAACACTTGAAATAAAAATCTGAAAATGCTTTCTGAATCTCAAATGCTAACTTTTCTTTCTTAAAGCACCATTCGTACTCCTAAATGCTTTTACCACACGGCGACTAACTAACGCCGCTCGTTGTGACAATGTCACGTGACAATTTGAACTGACACCAACCGTAACGCTATCTGAGATATCTCATGACTATGTGCAAATTCGACATCACTAACCATAACATAAGATAATATCCCACATAAGAAGAGGCAACATAACAGACTCGATTTCCCCCCAAGTTAATGATGCATCCCCAAGGATTTTACCATACTAGTGTGAGATATACCGGCTGGGTCCAAATCTGAAACTGAAATTTGATGGTATACTTATAGCCTTTGAAAACTTCTTTTTACTTTAACTTTCTAAGTGCAACAAGCACAATCTCTCTTTTCAAAGTGCATAAAGCACCAAAACTCATTTTCAAGTGCGTTAAGCGCTAAAACTTATTTTTGAGTGCATTAAGCATCAAAACTCATTTATTTTAAGCGCAACAAGCACAAAATAATTTTCCTAAGTGGAAGAAGCACAAGATAACTCATTTCAAGTTCTAACACGGCATGTAAAATTTCCAAATGCTTAAACATTTCAAACAAACATAAAACTTTTATAAAATTAACTTAGCACTCACTTGGAACTCAAGGCTTGCTTTGCTAGGTAAGCTTCAATGGCCTTCTCTTGCCCTTCTTGCTTCTTTTTCACCTACACATCACATTCTAGCTTAGAATATGCTAAATTTAACTACACAAAATTCAACACATTACTTTTAACTCGATTAACCCATTAAAGGGGTAATTTGACTACTATCTTCTCTTCTCGATTCTAACTTAACCAATACTTTCAAATTTCGTTTTCTTTCCATTATTTTAACTTATTCTCACCTAGGAACCCATCCATATACACGAAATAATTTTCTGAAGCTGGAAACAAAAAATCGATGGTTTTAGACCCCTCTTGGCCGAATGCATTGTGGCCACCTCTCCCTTGATTTTCTTTCATCCATTCTTGCTCCAATCATCTCCCTAACTCGCACTTAGGTCGCTCCAAAAGTCAATTTGAAAAGAAACGACTATCGGGTGATGATTTCTAACTAAAACGCCCTATTTTTGCCACTAATCTAAGGACAATTTTTCCATTTTCCATTTCTAATATCAATTCTCTTCTTTTTTATGCTATACATACTCAATTATACTCATTCAATTCATTTAACACATAAAAGAAGTGGTATTGCTTGATAATCACTAATGTCCTTCATTTAGGCTATAATGTGAATGTTGTCTAATGTGCTTTCTAACATTTTCATAAGATTATCTAGTATGAAATCAACATGGAATCATGCTTAAAAGACTTATATTTCGTTGGGATCATACACCCCTCACTATAGCCTTGCATGCCATTATATACACCAATTTCATTTTATTCAAATTTTTCATGTTTAATCTCTTAGGCATTTCATCAAACACCTAATCAACAAGTCATTTCATTTAAAACAAACTCAAACCAAACTTAAAGTGTCTCTCATATAAACCCTAACTCATCAATCTTAAGGAGTCTACATGCTTTACTCTTGCTTTAAGTCTCTAAATGGTTAAATCATGATATAGAATAAAAACCTCATCAAATTCCAACTAAACTTCATTACAAACATCAACAATAACTACGATTCAAATGGGTTCAAAGTCATGAAACTTACCTCTTTTTAACTTGACTCTTATTCTAGACTTGGTCTTCTAACTTACGGTAGCTTAAACTCTTAGATTGGAGCTCAAAGATTGCTTGAAACCAACTTGATCGCTTTCTCATATTGCTTGGCCGAACACTCTCTCTTTCTCTCCACGGTTTCTCACGTTTGTTTTCGAAATAGTTGTCTAAGTGTTTGGAAACCTTCACTTTATATACTTATGACTTTTTCTAAATGATCATTGCGTCCTTGAAAATTTGGTTTCTGTCCTTAAACTTTGCTTAATTCTATCTTGACAACAAATATAATATACTTGCTTCAATTTGGTCCCTTATCACACTAATTCATAAGGACTTTAATAGGAATGACCATTTTACCATTCTATTTATTTACTCCACAATTAGTTTCAATCAATCTCTAAAAATTCTCTACATTTTTAGATATTTTTTTTAATAATTTAGGATCTCAAGATATCACTTAGTATCTAGTACTAGAGAAACCATAAATGAAATTGAGGGCTTACAACAACTCACTAACATCCGAGAAATCGAGTCAGTTGTGTCGGTCATGTCGCCCTCTACACGTGTGGGGTATTATCTTGCTCTATTTATGCGATGTAGAATTTTGCTGCATAGTTGTTAAGATGTCTTTTAAGGATCACGTTGTATGACACTAGGCTAGTCGACACGTGACACCACATTATTCGGTGCTAGGATCGTCGACATGTGATATAAGTTGCTTGGGTTTCCATTTGGTGTAGTTTCAGCATGAAAATTATATGACAAGATATGAAACTAAGAATGATATTATTTTAAATGTTTATTGACAATAATGATTAATTTTAGCATACTATGCCCTTTTACATTGTCAACATCAATTATTAGATATTATTATGTATTATTCATGAATGTGCATTCAATGAAGGTACTTATTAAAGGTATAAGATTTTATAGTTTTAATAAGATGTTTTAAAATTTCTTATTATTGTTTTTGGGAGGTATTTTTACGTATTAATAAGTTTTATTTAGCAAATGTTTATAAACTACTCACTGAACTTCTCTAGCTCACATCAGTTTTCATTATTTTATGAAAAACCTCCCCAGGTGCAGGAACCAGTATTCAGAGTACCAGATCTCCTACATTGGACTGGTAGGCCAACTTCGACATGATGATGTTTGTGAAAATCATTTGCATACTTTTGTAAAATTGTAAATAGTTTAACATAGTCTTTTATGATTTGTATGCAAATTTTCAAATGCATGTCTTAAATATTTATGATTAGATGTGAAAACTTTTGATTTAATGGTTTGTGTTGAAATGCCTTGGTTGTGATGAAATTTTGATTTGAAAATGGACCTGAGGTCCGAATTGGAAGTGAAGAAAATGGATGAAATTTTGAAGTGCTTTATAATTGTTTTTACAATTGTTTACAAGTGACTTGAAATATATTGGCAACTTTAGAAAATAACCGTTGTGCTACCGAAATGTTTTTTGAAAACACAAACCACAGTTAATATATTTAAAAATAATTAGGAAATAAAGGTTCGCTCCACAAAATCTTTTTAGTCCCAATAGTAGAGTCTGAAAGGATTTCACTGGGGTGCCGAGCAGGACCCTTTTTGATTCTAGAAAAGTAAGAGATTCGGATTGGGTCCTGTCAAACCCTATATATGCGTGGCAAGTGTCGGAGGTGTATCACTAACTTGGTGGGATTGAGTCTGTCGAGTCGCCTTCATATATATAGGGTGATATCTCACGTCACTTATTTGATGAAGCATTCCACTCTATGGTGGTGGGAGGTCTTAAGGAGGAAGAGTTACGTTGTATGGCGCTAGACTAGTCGACACATGACACCATCACATTGTATGACACTAGGATAGTCACTGTGTGATTTATAGCATTCTTGGGTATCCATTTAGAATCAAAGCATGTTTCAAGAAGAGGGCGTCTAGAAAATCAGCCCAGGTGATCAGGGTTTCTCACAGTGTGAGTGACTGGTGAAGCATTTGCTCTTACCTCGAAACGTTTGAGTGTAGGTTTGTAACACCCCAAAATTTTTGAGTATGAATATCATTTTTATTAAATTGAGATTAGACATGCACGAATGAATTAAGAGTGATATTGTAGGATCTTAAATGATTTATGAAAGTGTCTAAAGAATGTAGGAAAAATTTTAGATATTATGTCATATATATTTCTGGACATGTGTATAAGTCTAAAGTGAATTAAATTATTCTATTGATATAGTAATGTGTTTATGAGGTATATAAGTTTATAATTGTTGAATCATGAGTGGATTAGAAATGTTTAGGATCGCATTGGAATTACGAAAGAATTTTAGATATTAATAATGGTTTAACCGGAGTCCCTAGTAAATATAAAAAAGTTTAAAAGATATTTTAGAATCCTAAAAGATACTTTCGAAAAAAAAATCTGGATTTTAAATCGGATTTAGATTAAAAAGCGTTTTAAAGTTAACTTGAAGATTAAGATTATGGGGACCCAAATTAGGGTATGGAATGACTTTTAGGACTTTCGGGGACTACAAAAAGGACGAGAGAAATTCGAATATAGGTCATGGAAAATTTAAGGGAAGTTTTGAAGAGATATCTAAGTAACCTATTAGGAATGTTTTTGAAAAGTTCGTCTTAAACGAAAATACGAAAAGATGCACACGATTGACACGTGTCAAGGAGATTAAATGCATGAATGCCACTTGTCAAGGAGGATGCATGCAAGGTGACACTTGTCAAGCTTTTGTGGATGGTATAATGGTAATTTTGAAGAAATCCAATGGAATTTCAATTCCAATGCAATATATATATATATATATATATATATATATAAGCCATTTCAAGTGAAATCAAAGAACAGAAATGAGATGTTGTCCATTTGAGAGAAAACAAACAAGAGGAGAAGTAATGCAAAACCGAGAGACAACAAGAAGCAAACAAAGTGTGAAGGAAAGAAAGTGAGGCCGAGAGGAGGAGAACCAAAAGAGAGAAGCTAGGTGGTCACGACAACTAGCTATTCAAGTGGGTTCAAGTGATTTCCAAGGTGAGTTTACTAACTCAAAATTGAAAATGAAATGGAAATTTGATTTTGAAAATTTAGGGTGCTAGTTGTTTCCATGATATTGATACAGTTTCCATGTGATTTGCATATGGGTTTTTATATGAAAACTTGAAGAAAATGGATGAATTATGTTAGTGTGAGCCACGGTTAAAGTGATGGACAAAGGTTTAAAATGAGTTTGAATAATATGGATGAGTTTTATGCTTGGAAATAACTTGAAATGAAGTTAAAATGAAAAATGAAAAAAGTTGTGTATGATTTGTATAGCATTTGGCCAAGAGGGGTATGAAATGATGGATTTTCGTTTCGAGTTTCAGAAAATTATTTCGGGGATATGATCGTGTTCTAGATGAGAATAAATAAGATTCATGAAAAGAAATCTAAATTTTAAAGCATTGGTTAAATAGAAACTTATAAGAGAAGTTTGAAGGCAAAATGGATTTAAATGGAAAATTGTAAGGTGTAGAAGCATTTAGATAATGTAGGATTAGTAGTCATGCATTTAGATTCATGGAATGAGCTTTTATTTATTATCTATATGTTCTTGAAAAATTTAGGTGAGGAAGTGGCACAAGGAAGCCAAGAAAAAGGAAAAGAGAAGGTTTGAGCTTCCGTTGGAGAATGCAATAACTCAAGAAAGAGGCAATAAGGTTTGTGTACATTTAATTTGACTATTTGTTTTTAACTGTATGAATATAGCTTTCTAAAGTGTTAATATTTGAGTTGTTTTATCGAATTGATTCGTTAACCATGTTTGAATGTGTATCTTGAATGATTAATGGAACCCTTCGATTGAAAAGAAATTGTGACTATGATATGTATCAATTTGAAATATTAAAAGAGCCATAGTAAACCTGAGCATTGGTAGATGGGGATTGGAATTTGGCATGCCAATAGGGTTATATAGTAGTACTGCGTCGTTATGTTTTGAAATAAATATCAAAATCATTAATTTAAGGACCATGAGAGGCATCGAGTTTCCGGTTCCAGATGATTGATTTAGAAATATGTGATGCAATTCAAAGGGTAGACACCGAGTGTCCAATGCCAAAAATCTCATTTTCCAGTCCAAGACATCATGCCAGTCTTTACAAAGGGCATTGAAAGTACTTTTGATAAATTGTGAAATTATATGTGTGAATTGGTTTATTTCAAAAATGTATAACCAGTCATTTAATTATTTATGCTGAAATTTTTGTTATTTTTATTGTATAGCACTTTAATACTTAAAAATAATAAATTCGAATTTAGTATACACCCACTAAGCAAATATACTTAGCGCGTTAGAATTACCACACGCAGGTAGTAGATTACACCAGGAGGGCGAGGATTGAAGAGAAAGCTTATTTGTAATAAGTCTAACTAGTCACATCTATCCATCCGTATTTTGGGTAGATATCATATCTGTTTTTCATATAAGAATTTTAATTTGCATATATATATATATATATATATGTATTGGTATATTAAGTGTGGATTTTTGTAAAGAAATCCAATTTGTGTAAATTTTGGAAAATGTTGTGTTTATAGATAATGTTGAACCAAACGAAGTTTGGTTCCAATTGGTGAATATTGTTTGTGAAAAATTTTGCGTTGGAAATGAATGTAATGAATTTGGAAAGTTTCAATTTTAGGGGAAACTCTTGTAGTTTTTATGTAAAAATTAGAAATGGTTTAAATCATTTAACAAAGTTTTTGAAATTCCTTATTTTGATATAAATAATTAAATATATGGTTTTCTAAATAAAGATTTTGTGAAAAGGATGTAAGAGTAGCGCCCCTTGGGTTCGTTTGGAAGAAGGACGGGCTGGGGGTGTTACAAGGTTGGCCTCCTGTGCCGGTTGCATTAGTCGAGAAGCTACGCATAAAGCATGCATCTGAGGTATTCATTGATGCCACCTGGGGATTGCGACTTGCCCCACCCAAAACACATCAACGTAGTATCAGAGCCATGTTTTAGCAAGAAAACTATTTTTGAAATGTAAAGATTTAGAAAGAAATGATTTTAAATGTCTATCGAAAGTTTATGATAAATTTTAGCATGTCGCATCTTTTATATTTCAATAGCAGATATGTGATCTTATTATGTTTTTATCTATATTTATGAGTTTCACAAAGCTGCTTATGGAAGGTATGCGATTTTAGCAAGAAAATTATATCATGAGATGTGAAGATTTAGAAAGATATCATTTTAAATGCTTATTGAAAGTTAAAGATCAATTTTAGTATGTTATGCTTTTATGCTTTCAACACTAAGCATGTGATATTGTTATGTTTTCATACATATATAAGAGTTTCATGAAGCTATTTATGAAATGTATAAGATTTACAAATTTTAATAAACTATTTAAAAGGAATTTCGATACTTTTCGCATTTTATACTTTCAAAACAAAGTATGTGATATATGAAATTTTATACATGTATACGAGTTTTGTGGAGCTACTTGTGAAATGCATGAGAATTACAATTCTAGTTCATTATCTAAAGATTTAATTCAAATGTGTGGAAGGTATTTTCATGAAAGGACTTATTTTATTAGTAAACAAATATTAGCCACTCACTGAGCTCTCTAGCTCACTTTTCTTCTTTTAATTTGTTTAATAAAACCTCCCCAAGTGTAGGGTCAAGTGCTCAGAGCGACATACCTCTTACTCAAGACTAAGTGGGCCGGTTTTGACATGATACTTTTATAAAATCATTTTGCATAATTTTGTAAGATTGTGGGTTTCCAATGGTCCAATTTAAGTTTGATTGATTTGAATGATTTTTATACATGTAAATGTGTTAAAATATTGAGTTTTGATGTTGAAATTAAAAGCAAAAATATGGTACATCACGCTGTCATGTTTCAATCATGTTGAGTTTAAAGCGTTAGCCAATTATTTTTAGGTGTTTTGAATGATTTCATAGCTTGTGTTGGTGATGGAATTAATATAAAATTGAGAAGAGATGCATTAGAATGTTGAATGGTTGCTTGACGGTCAGACTTTGTTTAATTTCACAAGGGTGATGTTTTATGAATTTGACTTGATTTTACACTAGTATATATGTGTTCAAGCATAATTATGATAGAAAAATTGCATGAGATCGATGGTGTGAGAAGTGGTCAGGTTTCGGCCAACATAGGGTGAGAATGATTCAAATTTCATTTAATGCACTAGTGTGAATTTAGGCTTTGTTCGATGTGTTTTACATGCCTAAATATTAAGAAACTCAAACAGAAGTATATGCAAATAATTGGACTTATTATGAGTTGAACGAACGGTGTTCGGATTTCACTCAAAATGAAGACATTGATTATGAAGAGACTTTCTCTCCGGTTTCAACGAAGCGAAAGACTCTTTCTAGATCATAATGGCAATTGTAGCTCATTTTGATTTGGAGCTATATTAAATGGATGTAAAGACTACGTTTCTTAATGGTGACATTGACGACACAATATATACAATGCAACTAGAAAATTTTGTATTCGGTGACCTAAAGAAAATGATTTGTAAACTGAAGAAATTCAACTGTGGTCTCAAGTAGGCTACCCATCAATGGTATCACAAATTTCGTGAAGTCATTATCTCATATTGGTTTGAGGTAAATAAGATCAAAGATTGTGTATATCATAAGTTTAGTAGGAGTAAGTGCATATTTCTAGTGTTATTTGTCTATAACATGCTGCTTGCCAGTAGCAATATAGACTTATTGCACGAAACCAAAAGATTTCTAACAAAGAATTTTGAGATGAAAGATCTTGAAGATGCCTATTTTGCATTAGGTATACAGATACAACAAGATCACTCTCAAGGTATCATTTGGTTATCACAAAAGAGTTATATCGAAAGAGTTCTTGATAGATTTGGTATGAAAAGTTGTGCACCAGGAGATACCCTTGTTGCTAAAGAAGACATGTTTAGTCTCAGTCAATGCCTTAAGAATGAGTTGAAATAGAAAGAAATGCAAAAGATTCCTTATGCATCAACTGTAGGAAGTCTAATGTATGCTCAAGTATACACATGTCTAGATATTGCATTCATAGTAGGAATGTTTGGCAGATATTTAAGTAACCCATAGATGGATCATTGGAAAGCAGCCAAGTGGATCTATTATTTGCAGAGAACAAAAGATCACATGCTCACTTATTGGAGACTAGATCATTTGGAGACGTTGGATATTCTGATTTTGATTTTGCTGGATGCCAAGACAGTTAAGATCAACGTCAGGCTAGATTTACCTACTAGCTAGAGGAGTTATTTCGTGAAAAAGTGCTTAGTAAACACTCATAGCTTCTTCCATATGCAGCTGAGTTCATAACTTGTTATAAGGTATCTAATCATGGAATATGGTTGCAAAATTTTGTTACAGGGCTGCGAGTAAGACTATTAAAGATATATTGTGATAATAATTTGACTATGCTATAGATAACAACAGAAGCTCTACGAAGTCGAAACGCATAGACATCAAGTTTCTCGTTGTTAAAGAAAGAGTTCAGAGTTATCAAGTGGCTATAGAACATATCGAGACAAACTTCATGATTGCGGATTCGCTTACTAAGGGATTACTACCCAAGGTCTTTCATGAGCACATTGCTCATATGGGTGTTGTTTTGGTTGATGATGTGCATGTTTAGTGGGAGTTAGTTTTTTAATGTTCTTTGCTACAGACATGTTTTATATTTATTTTTTGTAGAATAAAATATATGTTTTATTTATAAACTTTGAATATTATTTGTGTTTGATCCCATTGAAGATTAAAGTGGGAACAGTTAGAAATAGACATGTTTGAGATCACATTGCATGTAATTTCCATGCTATGCATCCATACTCGATCTATGTCATTAAATATATTGGTATGGTGACCATTGATGAGTCTAGTTATGAATATATGTAACAAAGTCGTTTTGATCTCATGCTAATATACTAGATGGACCAGATTGTAACTAAGGAGATATTTCAGAACCGATAGCTTTTTAGTGTGCACTTAAGACTAAGATAATATATATTTCAGAAAATATATGTAGCCCAAGTGGGAGTTTATTGAGATTTTTTTATATTTCTTATTATGGACTTACATATTAAATAACAGTTACAGTATAGGCTATCTATTTTAATAGGTCAAATAAGTGATATATTAATTGGGCTCTAGAGATATCTATTGGGTATGAGTTTTAGCATGTAAAAATCCAATACTAATGAAATTAGGGTTAATAAGAACCTAATTTGAGTTAGTATATAAAAAATATTATAAAGGTTATGGTTCTCAAATCAAATCAACATACGTAATTTTTGCTCTCCTTCTCCTTCCTCATTCAAGGTATGATAAGGGTTTGAGTTCTACTAAGCGTATTTACATGCATCTGTAGGAAGTTTTCTGTAAAGTGAGAGTAGATTTCATTTATTGTCATAAGAGTGAATTTTCGAACCATATATGATACATATTATAATATTGAGAGTTTTGAATCGCACATATAATCTTTAATCATGAGAATGGATATCTGATTATCTTATAATTATATATATAAAATAATTTATTTTTACGATTTTAACTTAGAAAAAAAAAATATTTTTAAAAAGTATCCTATGATTTTAACATTTTCATCCTTTTCCATAATTTATATTTTATTTTTTTAATATCTTCCTTTATTACATTTGTCAAGTGTCTATATATTAATTGTTTTTATTAAATAAGGTAAGAGAGAGAGAGATAGAGAGAGAGGATAAATGGTTTATTACATAGTGAGGAGAAAAATAGCGTATTAGTAATAATCCTTAAATTTTGAACATTCAATAAGTTCGTTACTGGTTGATGAAGTAATAATAGTAAAAATCACAGCTCATTACACTTATAACCATTCATTCATGATAACATTTAGAAAAAATTACATGGAGCTCCTTGAGATTTGATTTTAAAACATGTAGCTGAAAAGGTTTGGATATTCTACACAAACACTCCTAACACTTGAAACTACACTTCTAACAACTAACATTGGAACGTAGTTGAGTCTTTCCATAATTTTATTGCAAAAACAATCATAAAACTTTACAATAAATAAATAAATAATCATATTAATATATTAATTATCATTTTAGAATAACACATTCTATTTTATTTTGTATTCGATATTTAAAATAGAGTTGAGATTTTAAAATGGAAGGAGCACTACTCACTCTAATTCATAATTGATGGAGGAAATTCTTTAGAGGTAAACCCTATTTTTCTACTTTTTTTTTTTAACTTGAATCTATTTTTTTTTTTTTTTTATACATATAAATGTAAGAGTATTTTAAATATATCAAAAGTCAAAAAGGTTTAACTAGCATCTATTAAGTGCAAGGGTCTTTGTGTAGAATACCCCAAAACTTTCTAGCTAGGTTTTTAAGGCCAAACGTCAATGTTCTCAATGTAATTTCACCTAATGTTTAAGTTTTATCATATCATTAATATATATATATATATATATATATATATATATAAAGGGGGCGTTGTGATACCATTAAAAGGTGGTGAAGAATTGAGGTGAGAATTTGATGGAAACTCTCGGTTGTATTAATTTCTAGAAAGTTTTTTCACTTGTATTGGAGTATCGGTTCTAAGATATATACACAATTCTAAAAGCTTCACAAATAAACACACTCCCAGATTGCATTTAGTTTACTTTTAGAATTTAGATTTTCTGTCATCCTTTTGTTAGCTAATTTTTTAATCATATTTAGTTAGATTGTGACATATGACAAAACATAAAAATGAATGGCTTGGATGAAATTAATTTTTCTCTCCCATTTACTGTCCCAATTTCTCTTTCATAATCTCATTTAAAAATTAACAAAAAAAATAATGGCAAAGAATCTGGATCCATTGAGTTTTGCTAACTTAATGGTTGAGTAAGATTACTCAGTAATAATAGCCTTTAGATTAATAAGATTACCCAGTAATAACAATCTTTAGATTAATAAGATTACTCAGTAATAACAACCTTTAGATTAATAAGATTATCCAGTAATAATAACCTTTATATTAATTGTAAAGATGATTATTAAAAAATACCTAAGAGTTGTTATTAATGAATAACTTTACCCAACTAGTAAGATAGTCAAACCCTATATCATTTGTAACTATTTTTTACTAAACAATTATTGAATAAATCATTGAATAGATTTTATGTAATGGGTATTACAAAATTCTTTCCGGTGGCAAAGTTAGCAGAAGATTTCAAGTAATTTCTTTATTGGTCTTTATATAAACGTTGCCGGTTATTCATGATCAGTTAAGAGAGTCCTGCACTGTCCTTAGCTGAGCATGAAAAACACATTAGTCATGCAAATGCAGCAGAAGTCCATTTCCCCGTGTTATTGTCACGCACTAAAATTTGTCACAATTCATCTTATTATATTCTAATTTTTAATATACGAAAAATTATTCATACAATCATTCTCAAATCAATCGCAAATGGAATAAAAATTTACGATTGAAGTTTGGATGAATATTATTATATGATAAATGTTGGATCATATAATGGTTTTGGAAGCTCTCCGAGCAAGAATGAGCCAACAAAGAATACGATACAACACAAAGAAAGCAAACATGATTCCCACATTGATCCACCTTGTGTCCTTGTCAAGTCCTCTGCTCTTCAACACTTGATTTCCAGTCATCAAGCAATCGACACCATACCATGAGAAGCACTCTCCTCTCACACTCCAGTACTCGTTTGTCAGCAGCGCATCCAAAGGGTACCTATAAAGCGAAACGTAGTACATGAACATCCAATATTTTGGGATGTTATCTTTGGGTATGAAGTAGCCTGAGAACAAGAAGAATGCTCCAAGAACCGTGCAGATGAGAGAGTAGCCGGATATGAAATCAGGCGATACCGCGCTGAGGAAGAGCACCAGAGAGCTAGCCATGAGTACAATCAACCAGACCACGAATGTGAAAAAGGCAAAAGCTGCCACAGAAGGGTTGAGTCCAACGATCCAGTACACAGGCACCGCGAACAGAATGGCTACAGCCA
Organism: Nephelium lappaceum; assembly: GCA_021234005.1. Classification (NCBI taxonomy): domain Eukaryota; kingdom Viridiplantae; phylum Streptophyta; class Magnoliopsida; order Sapindales; family Sapindaceae; genus Nephelium; species Nephelium lappaceum. The sequence continues at coordinate 15,511,511 of CM038009.1, forward strand.
ACAAGAAGGGCAGGAAGACAATGGTATTGGCTATCATGTATGATGAAATCTTGTAGGCTTGTCTTGAGGCTTCTTTCATCAGTACACGGCGCTCCTGCAGGTATATTGGAAGTGCTTCCACGGTGGAGGAAAGGAGAAAGCTGAGACTGAATGCAAATAGGCCTAATCTTTCCGCAACTCCAGCCTCATCTTTTCTCACTTTTATGTACACACTTCCCAGTCCGAATCCGCCTACAAGAGCCTGCATTGTTCTTGCCAAGAACAGCTGTTTTGTTCTGTAAATGATCTTCCAAAATCTTGAGCAAAGAAACATGATCTCATACAAGTTTATCAAGTAACAAGTTTCATTTCGGTCATTGGTGTCGTTGTGGTGTTCCTGTGAACAAATTGAGTCAGAAAATTTCTCCTTATCTTCAATATGAGACATGTAATTTTTGGAATATGATGATGAGTCTTCCAGAGTCTGTATAATCTCCATGGCGAATTCGATTGCATTTAACTGGACTGGAATTTGGAATCCTTGTCTTGCAATGGTTTCCTCAAGCGATTCCAGGCTGCCATTATGGACAACCAAGCCATGAGAAAGGATCAAGAAGTTGGAAATGTATTGAAGAATTCTATAGCTTGGTTGGTGGATGGAGAGCACAACTGTTCTCTGCTTGGTTTTGGCCATGGAAGCGAGCAACTCAATCACTTGAAGAGCTGAAGAGCTGTCCAAGCCTGAAGTTGGCTCATCAAGAAGCAAAATTGAAGGGTTGTGTATCAAATCAACACCAATAGAGACCCTTTTTCTTTCTCCACCAGAAATCCCTCTATTTTCTTCATCTCCAACAAAGCTGTCTGCAACATGTTTAAGTCCAAGTTCATACATCAAGCTCTCAACCCTCTCTTCCTTTTCCTTTCTGCTCACTCTTTTGAGCCTGAACTCAGCGCTGTACATCAGGGTTTCCTTTACTGTCAGCAGTGGCAGCAGATTGTCTTCTTGTGCTACATATCCACATATCTTCCTCAACCGAGCGGGACTTGTCATCCGCTTATCATTGATCACTATGCTATTAGGATCAAACTCTTTCTCGCTTATCCGTCCTGATATTATCCGAAGAAGGCTAGACTTCCCAGTGCCGCTCGGACCTACAACAGCAAGGATTTGAGAGTCTCTGGCATCAAAAGAGACTGACTTGAGTATGTCAATAGGCTTATTAGGCCTCTGCTGCACCAAGTGACAAAATGAAGTGTTTGGTTGAATAGTATAAGAAAGGTTTCTGACAGACAGTTTGTGGGTTGTTTCGGATTCGTGAGGCAGCAGCAGCGGTGGTGAAGGGTGGTAGAAAGAAGAGGAAGGGCTGGTGGATTGATCAGGAGAGTTGGAAGTTGAGAAAAGGTTGACTGAGTCATCTTCATTGATGCTTGGCCTTGGTTGCTGGAAACAAGATGTCATTCTGATAATTTTTTTTTTTTCTTTTTAGATGGATTTGATTTTCTGCATGAATTCTGCAATCATGGAGGAGGTTTTGAAGTAAAATGGATTGGTAATGGAGGTTGGAACAACCAAGTTAATTGTAGAAGAAGGTTCTTCAGTGCTGGTGAAGGTGGTGAAATGTTTGGCAGTGTTTGTTGATCTAATAAGCATTTTGACCATCTCAATATTGATTTTTGGACTTTTGAAGCATTTTGACCATCTTAATATTGATTTTTGGACTTTTGAAGCATTTTGACTATCTTAATATTGATTTTTGGACTTTTGTTTTTCGAGTGTGTATATATATATATATATGTATATACACACACAAACACACTAATGTCAAGATTTTGAAGAAGACAACCCTACCAAAGCTTGACGGGTTGCTCTAAATTTTTGTTGGAGAAAAAAGGTTCTCATAGACAATTTTTGGGAATGTTTTGATGTCATTGAAAACGCCTTATAATTTGTTGAAATAGATAATATTTGGGAATGTTTTGGTTTCATTGCAGGAACTTTTTAAATCGTTACAACATTTTTTTGTTTGTTCACTTTGTATTGTAGGATTGAAATAAAGAAAAATCTATTTAATTTTAAAGTGAGATAGAAATTTATTGGAACTTACTGAGAGCAATTACTTTTACAATAAGAGTATATCTAATACAACCTAATTTATTACCACATAAGATCAATAGATAATCAGTAAAAAAAAAACCTCTTCATTGCAATTATATAACTCAATTATGAAGCTGATGTGGCAAAAAACATTTTAGAAATTATAAATAATTTTTTTTTCTTAATTAATCAATCTCTATTGTCCATCTTTAGATGGATGATAAAGATTGACTTATTTTTAGCTTTTTCTTAAACAAAAAAAATCATTTTTTTCAAAATTTTGATTGTTCATATCATTTTTTAATTTGTTTTTTAATTAATTTTGAAATGCTTAGTAATTTTTTATTTAATTAAATTAAGGGCAATTTAAACTTTTTATCATTTTGTTTGGGTCAACCCTTTAATGGTCAACCTTAATTTGAGGGGAGTAATTGTCTTATTTTTGAAAGATTGATTCCATTGTACAAAAGTAAAGTTTGAGGTTTGCTCCTGTTGCCAATAGGGTAAATTATACAAACACCCTCAATGTTAGATAACATCAAACAAATATGATAATTATGACTCTTTTTACATTAATATCGCTTGAACTTTCATATGTTCAACAAAAACATCCAATCCATTAATTTTGGCTGTCAATTAGTAACAGTCAACGGTCAATTGTGTTAGAAAAATTGAAATACCCTTCTTCTTAAAATTTAAATAATTAATTAATTTATAACTATTTTATTTTAAAAATTAATTAATTTATCAATATTTTATTTCAAAAATTAGTAATATCAATTAATTTATATTATTTTACATTAAAAATTTATCAATTTATCTTTATTTTATTCTACAAATTAAGTAAAATATAAAAAAATTAAAAACATTAAAAAATTTTCATCATATTCTTCATCCATCATTTCTCTTGTTTATCATCCATCAACCTCACCCTTCTTCATCATCAATCACCCTCATCATCTCCATCCCTCTTTTTTCACCATCATTTCCATCTCCATCACAAAATCAATTTATCAAAAGATCACTAAAAAAAAAAAAACTCTCAAAGTAAAAACAAAACAAAAAAATCTAATAAAAAAGTTATGTCTACAAAGAGTGATCAAGAGTTTATGGAATGGAGACCTCGTTCTTTGGGTCCTCACAGTAGGTCTTCATCGTTTGAGACCCAAAACCGAGTGAGACTTAGTTCTAAGTCTCCATGATAGAGACCCAAATTGGGTCTCCAATTAGAGATAGTGTTATTTTATTTTTTGACTTTTTTGTAGTTTTTTTTTATATTTTAATATTTTACTGAAAGAAAAAATATCCTAAGTTAAAAGATAAAATTATCCTTAATTGAAAATGACGTAACACATTTTGATTGGTTTGTTTTTAAATTTTTTTAATATAGTATAAAAAGACCAAATTGCCTCTTATTGATTATTTCAAAGTTTGGTCAATAGTTAGTTAACTAACAGTTGAAGTGTTTTTGTTGAATTTACGAAAGTTCAAGCGATATTAGTGCAAAAAAGGGTTATAGGTGCTACATTTGTGTAATATTGTCAAAAGCTAGGGTGTTTATGTAATTTTCCTTTGGGAATAATATGTATGATAGATACTTTCAAGTCTTTTTATTAAAAATTGAAGAGTTTTTACTTTTACAACTGCATTCCAAATCGCTATTTAAAACATTGTTAGAGTATTGAATATTCTATTCAATACCGTAGGAAGTTGTTAAGAGTATAAAGTTTTTTGTTTTGTGCAATAAATATAATAAAAACGTGTTTTATCTCAAAATATATACATAGTAAAAACGTCTAAAACTTAGCTCACAACTAGTTGAAGAGAGGGAGGGATCAACTAAAATTTAGAGCCATGACTTTCCCTTCCTCAAAATAAATAAAGATTTTTTTTTTTTTTTTTAAAGAAGTTAAAAGATTAACTATATATATTTTAATATTGGGATCCTCTCAAATATTTTTTTTAATAAAACAATCTCTTAAGTAAAATGTTTTGAATCCAGCCCTACCCACAATGTTGAGCCATTAACTTGTAATTACAACAATAACATGTAAAGCAAAATTGCAAAGGAAAAGGATTAAAGAAACACGTGGTATATGAGACCCAGGGCTATTTTGAAATAGCTTTTGAATAGAATATTTAATTATAATTTTGATATTAAAAGGTGTTCGATAAAGTATTCTAAAGGTAAAAATCAAAGAACTAGAACCATCTCGAGTGACTTTCGAACAACACCCCACTATTATTGGATGGAACACAAATTTCTATTTCAGCACCCCTTACCTAGAAATCTAATCCATTTTTACCTAATAGCAATAACCAATTCTACTCTTCACAAATTTGAAACGATAACTCTGTTTGTTTTCTAAATTCGCTAGGTCACTCAAACTCCCCTTCCTGATTGATGTGCAAGTTTGATGAATCCTCCCTCTTTCTTATCGCACCAAGAAGCAAGGTCTTATGCTGATTGAACCAATCATGGTCATTAGAATGCATATACGTGCTAATGTATGTATTAACAAGTACAATACTTAATCGAAACACATAATGCAAACCTAGATATAATGAGGGAACACGCACAAAAAATCTAGACTTTACAAGGAAAACAAACTCTCTAGAAAAGCTCTTTCAAATTGAATAAATGAAAATAAGAGCTTTTTCTTTTTTTTTTTTTGGTGGTGAGAGAAAAAGACACCTATTTATAATCTAGAGATTTGGAATTAAATATAATTTTGGAAACTTCCTCAACTAAAATTTTTCTAATCAAACTTAGATTGAACTTTGAATTCAACAAGGAATGTGTTAAGGACCTAGTTAGAGATCTAACAACAAGCCCTTATGATCCTGTCTTGCACCACACGTTAGGATGGAAATGAACCAAACAACTTACAGAATGGGTAGATTGATCACTTTAGAATTAGATCATAAGACTAATCTAACCTTGGCCCTAGTAATTCCGTTCAAGAATACCCAAAAAAGCTTAAACAAATTGCTAAGAGCTTTACCTCGCAAACTGTAAGATTTTATTACTATTCTCTAATATGATGGTCATAGCCTCCAAGCCCTAAATTTAAACTGTTATTTGTAGCAAAACAATTCTGACTTTCCTAAGAAACATGACTTTCTTAGGAAATAAAATCCTAAAAGGAAATAACATTAAATAGCTAAAGGAAATAACATGAATTAAATGAAAAAATAATATGAAAACCCAAAATATAATAAAAGTCCATAATTCTCGGAATTAGCCATCTTACATGAGACCCTTCTTCCGTAACTTTAATCTTTGGTTGCAACTCGCAGTGTAAGTTACGATTACTCTTTGGAATAATTTCACTAGATACACCACTAATTACATCTAACAGCGTAAGTCACGGGTACTCTCTAGATTAATCTCGTAGGTTGCATTGTTGATTGCATCCAGCGTTGTAGGTTACACTCTTATTTTTATCCTCTCAAATCTTCTAATGTTCTTATCATTCCCCTGTTCTTCAAGATTGAGTTTGTCCTTAAGGGTAAAGTCTAGAACTCTCTCCATTATATCATCATAATCTTCTTAAGAAGCTTCCTTTATAGCCACTTTTTTCCACTAAACCAACGTTTGCCAGAACTTGATTTTTCCAAGTCCTTTCCTCAGACTCCTATAACGAAGAGCTCCCTTCAGCTACAACAACATCCTTCCCTCCTCATCAAATAATAATAATTCACTCACAACAAATTTAGGATCCCCAACTCACTTTTTGAACACAGTAATATGGAACACTAGATGTAGCCTTTATGTTAGTGGTAGTTTTAACCTGTAAGTTACTTTCTTACCCTCTCCAACACTTTCCTCTTTGAAGACTTTTGCTAATATGGTTGAAGCTTGAGATACATGTACTCCCCTAGCTCAAAAGTTACATTTCGTCTTCCTTGGTCATAATGCTTCTTCATTCCCCCTTAAGCATTGTTGAGCTCTCTCTAGACTTTCGCTAACACCTTATCCCTAGCCAATAACACCTCACCCTATCCAATAAGCATTTTTCGTTTTAAAAAATGGAAAACCGTTTTTAAAAACAGTGTTAAACAACACTGTAAAATTTAAAGTATACATAACAGAAGATAGTTGACTTTTAACTACTAAACTGATCTCTTGATCAAGTTTTATCTCCATTCAACTCCTTATTTATCTTATTAGCCCCCCTCAAATGTAAGGGTGATAGTGTCAGTCCAAGTTTGGATTTTAGATAGTCACAACGAGAAAAAGTCAATGCCTTTGTCGGACAGCCAATAATTTGATCACAAGAGAAAACGTAACAAACTTCTAATGCATGATAGAGAACCATGTCTCTGATGAAGTGACAATCCACTTCAATATCGTTCGAACATGAAACACTAGATTCATATTCATGGTAAGTGCTTCAACAATCATGTGACACCAAGCTATAGAAATACCAGTTAAGGATATTTTGATTTTGGTTAATAGTGACTTAAACTAAACAATCTCTATAGCTAAATTTGCTAGTGCATGATATTCCAAGTTAATATTTGATCGAGCTACAACATGTTGTTTCTTTGAAGACTATGACATTAGATTATCTCCTAGAAAAATATGGTAAACAGCCATTGACCTTCTATATATTGGATCACAAGCCCAATCTGTAAACCCTTTATTTTAATTTTACGGGTTTTCTAGAAATAGTCCATAAGTAACTATTAGAGACTCTAAATGGTCAATAGAAACGCTTAAGATTATAGAGAACCCTTAGAGATCGATTTAAACTCGATTAGAGATTAAACGAAAAGGTAAAATCGTGAACGAAATCGAGTAATTATTTAATGTGACAAGGGACTAAATTGAAGATAAGTTTTAATATTTGTGGTTCAACTAAAATTGAGTTAAAAGTTAAGGGAGGAGACCAAAATTTTTTCAAGACGTGACCGTCATTTTTAAAGTTGATTGTGGAGAAAAATAAGAAGCCAAAAACTTGGTTTGACTCACAAAAATAAAACAGATGACAGCTTCGCCGAACCAGAGAAAAAGAACAAGAGAAAAAAAAAGAAGAGAAGAAGAAGAAGAAGAAACTGTCGTCGGACCAGCCACCATCGCCGACCAGACTTGTCGTCGAGCAGCAACGAAGATGCCACAAACCAAGCAAATCTTGCCGAACTCAACGACAGAAATGATGCAGAACCGGACGCGAACCAGACTCGATCGAAGCGGAAGAGAACGACGACGAGCTGCCGTTCGACCACCTGTAGGACCCGACATAACACCTAGCCCGATTCACACCATTTCCAACTTCAACTGAGCTCGATTTTAGCTCGAAACCAGTGAAGAACGCGGCTGAAACCAAACTGCAAAATGAGGTGGCCGATCAGAGAAGAAGAAGAAAGGTTCGACCGGAGAAGAGAAGCCCGTGTGGAGGAGAAGAAGGAGGAAGAAAATAGCCCGAACCCAGTCCAAAACTCACCTCAAAATCAATCCCAAAACGAAGTCAACGCGAAGAGAAAAATAGGTGAGTCGTTTACATTTGAAGTTGATGATTTTGTTGGTGATTAGAATGATTTGAAATGGATTTTATTTTGATTTATTTGTTCATTGGTTTTGAGTAAAAACGATTTGAAGAATAAGTGAATTGATGTTAATAGGGAGCTTAGGAAACTAAGAAAATATCAAGAATTTAAAATGATGTTAAAACGCGCGCTAAACTAGTTTGAATGACAATTTTGTAAATTGACCCATAAGACGTCCTTGAGTGTTCGGATGACCCTAACGAGTTTAATTATGAGTGTTGAGATGATTAAAAGTCAAATATTAAATTTAGGAACTAAAACCAAGATAACGCCTAAAAATTAGTAGCGAAAATAATGCGTTTTTAGCCTAAAACGCCTACCCGATTGACCATTTCTTTCCGTACCGATACTTGGACTAACTAGATGGCGAGTTAGGAAGGTGTTCAGAGGAAAAACGGAACGAAGAAATTCGCCCAATTGGGCTAGGGAATAGGTTTGGCCAAAAGGGGTCGAAATCAGATAATTTTCATTTCGGACCTCCGAACGCAATTCCGTTAGTGTCAGAACATCCCTAGGTGATAATAAATAGGTTCCAAGTGAAGAAAAATGAGTTTGGAACCTTAGAATCGATAAAGGAATGAAAAACGGAGGTTTGTGAGTAAAATGAGTCACTTGGGGGCAATTGTGTAATTTTAGTTATTTTGAGTTTCCGGAAGTTAACGCAAACATAAATTTTACGTGTATATATATATATGTTGTGTAGGTGATGAGCAAGCTAGTGGAGCAAGAGAAGAGCGATAAGGAGCGTTTCAGAGCCTTCCGAAAAGCTATTCGGAAGTGATCGTTAGTAAAGGTGATTGTCAAAATGATTTTTAATGAGTTTTGTGTTGATTTGATTTATGAATGAATATTTCATGCATATTTGAATGTTTTGATAAAATCGAAATATGATTTAAATGATAGATTGTATGGTAACGAATAATATAGTGTTTTTTTGTATTTTCATTAAATCGATAATTTTTCGTTTTGAATTGTATATTAAATGGATTTTAGTTTTAAAAAGGTGAAAAAAAAAATATTTATAAAACCTATGGCTTACCCAAAGAGTATCAGAATAATACCGATCTGGGTTGAGTACCCGAAACGTGCATTAATAGAGTTAGTAGTGTCAGGATGTCATTAAGTAGTCGTGTAGGTCAAATGTCCGAGTGATTAGTCCAATACACGTAGAGAGTATACTATTAGCTAGCTTACACCCCAATGAGACAGAGTTCCACTCTGTAGCGATGCAGTATTCCGCTACATGAACTGAATAGAGAACGATTTAGGATCCCGCTCCATACTAGGGTGTCATGTGGCACGGGTCACTATAAGTTGGCGGGAGCCGGATTGATTGGCAGGACATCTACGAGCGGAGTCGGATCAGTTCGGTTCATGAAAAAGAAATGTTTTAGAATAAAAACCCCGCAATCATAGGAGATCCATTTATGAAATTGAAAACCGCGCAACATGTATTTTATAATATTAATGCATGAAACTCAATTTAAAATAAATGGATTTGAATCAAATTATTAAAACTGTTTTAGAGAGATTTTTATAAAAACATAGTTTTAAATATATTATATGACACTCACTGGGCTTTTAAAGCTCACCAAACAGTTTTTGTATTTTTCAAATAAACCTCCCCAGGCACAGGTACCATAGCTGCGGATTACTCTGAAACAATACTAGACAGCCCCGGCGCTAGTGCTGATGTGATTGCCTACTCTTATTTTTTGTTCAATTTTAAAAGATATTGTATATATATTTTATTATCTCCACGTGGTTTTGTAAATATCCTTTTTTGGATTTAAATTGTGTTTTTGGAAGTAAATTAATACATGACATATGATTTTGTTGATAATGAGTTTATAAATTGAAATGTGAAATTGTGATTGTGATTATGGTTGTGTTGAAAAAATGAGAGCTTGAGGCTCTGTAGTTTGGGGGAATTGACTTGTGATATTTTAGAAGTGTTAAATTTCATAATTTGCAAGGTAGTAAAGTTTGAAAAACAGACGAGATACTGCCCAAATGTTTACAAAATGTTTTACAAAGATTTGAAATAAAAATGAAAAATTTCTCCGAGTTTCCACTGTTTTCAAAAAGGTTTCAAAAAGAACACGGCTTAGCTCTGCAGAGATCCTTTAGTTGAGCGAAAGGGTTAACTGGAAGGTCACCGTAGGGTGCCGACAGATCGCCTAGGGAAAGGGATCTGTCACAATCTATATCACAAAATCGAGTCAAATCAAGTCTTGCACTTAGTTTGAAATGAAGCCTTTGAATGATGGAGCTCTTGAGATATCTTAGAATTCTTTTAACTTTTTGAAGTGAGATAGACTAGATGATTGTAGGGACAGATTAAGTTTATTAACAATAAAAGCAATATCTAGCCTTGTGAAAGTCAAAATAAAAGTCAACAATTATGTTATTATGAGAAGTTAATTTTGAAATACTTAATAATGTTTTTCTTTTTGTAATTGAAGGAACATGTAAAATCTTAGAAAGTTTCACAACGATGCTAAGTGTGTGAATTTTTAAGTGACCAACATGACTAATATGAAGTTTACTAGCATCACCAATGACAAGTTTGTCCTTACCATGATAATTAGATTCTTCAAGCCGTAACATGATTTGTTGCTCCATTGTTTGCATAGCATAGTGGATCTCCGACCACCTCAAGAGTAGCAATATGTGAGGAAGTGTTTGAGCAAAACTTAAGTTTTTTGAAATTCTATGTTACAACAAGTTGGTTTATTAGGTTATAACAAAATATTTCTACTACATTATAACATTTTTGAAACATGAACAGTAATGTGAATCGTGCGAATTCTCGAGAAGTTTTTGTTTTTGTTAATATTTGTTTTTGAACTGTCTCCTGATGTGTTTAGGAATTTATATCTCTATTTTTATTGTAAATATCCTCTTAAGAGATTTATTTGAAATATCTTTTACTAAAAAGGAATTGCCAATTTGATTATAAATATTTCTTTTGAGATAATCTTGCTACTTTAATATCTCTAATCTTTTACATAGAGATTTCATTTATATCTTTTTCCTATTCAGATAGAGGTTGACCGAATATTAGTCTCTCAAGAAGTTGGATGAATTTGGTCTTATTAAAGACCAGATTCAGTCTCCTTGAAAAATAGGAAAGAATCCTTTTCCAAGTAAGCTTCTTTTATTTGTTTCCTTCGTCTCTACTCTTTCTTTACAAGGTTTTTTTTTTTTTTTTTTTTTTTTATGTAAATCTAATCTTTTAATTGCATATTTGCTTTGACCAAATTGGTCTTTGGTCTCATGAATGAATCAAAGTCCTTTTAAGGGCAGATTCGTTCTCCTTACAAGAATACAAAAATTGTCCTATTATATGTGAAATTGCTTATTATTTTATTTTTCTTTTTCTATAATTAATCTTTTGATGTGTAGATATTTTGGAGATTAGAAAAATGACATTTCTTCTATAAAGCTTGATCGGATTGATGAAGACCAATGAGTTAAATGAGAACATCTTGCTATTATTGAGATATGTATTTATGACTTAGAGCATGTATCTCTAGATAGTTTAAGTCTTAGGAAGAGAGTGACTTTCTAAGTAATCATAACAACTTGAGTTCTTAAGGAAGAATGGCTAATTGTCTTAGGGGAAGACTGATCTCAAGCTTTTGAAGGGAGTTCAAAAAGCAAAGAGATCATTGACATTGAGGGGAGCTTGTTACAATAGATTAGTGGAGTGAGTATCACACTTTGCATCCACTATAAAGAGGGATTCTTTAGTTGAGTAGGTCAAGTTATGTTTATACTATTTGATACTTCATTAATAAGTGTAAACTTTTAGGTGGAGCTTCATGAATATAGGTGAAAACTGAACTACGTTAAAAATATTGTTGTGTTTTATTATTTTTTTTGTTACAACATTTAATATATGTTTGTTATAACATCTCTTATTTCTATTTTACAACATTTAGTCATTGATTCTTGCATCATAACTGAAAGAATAAGATTTAGTTTAAAGATTCGATAGTTCAAAGGAAATTGATCTTTCAATAACATATAGCAAAGATGTGGTTAAGTTTCTCACGGACATGACATCAAGGTCTACTGTTTTGATTGTAACGACCACTTCCACATCCTTCAAGTGACCTACCTTAGCCATGATTGTTGCTAGAGAAAGACATGCAATCTTTCCCTTGCACGGTTTGGTCTTTTGGTTTAGAAAATTCAATTGTTTGTTAATGGTAGCAAGATGTGCTTAGCAAATTCTGTTTTTTAGCATTAAATTACTCAATATGATTGTTTTGAGTCATAAGAATTGCTTTTTGATTAGCACATTTATGAACATATTTTAAGCCCCTAATCTTATACTTTTGTTATGTTTTCTTGAGTAATTTGTTGTGTTTAATAGGTTTGTGGAGTGTTTTTGGAGAATTTGTATTTCAATACATTTTGGAGCAAAGTATAATGATACAAACTTGCAATTGTTCAATTTAGGCGAGTTTCAAAGGTTCTCAGAGCTACTGTGTTGGCGTAACAAATGGAGGTCTCACTATGGTCGAGCAGTACATGGGTCATGCATTATCAAGCTAACTCTACCAATGTGGTGATGTCGTCCTTGGCCGTACCATATGTCATGCCATGGAATCTAACTCTGAATCTCATGAATTTTCAAGGGTAGAAATGTCTTAACATGCTTTAGGGTTTGAGTACTATAAATACCTTATTTAATGTTGGAAACAATGAACTTTTGGCAACCTTTCACAACCCTAATTTTGCATACAATTCTCTTAAAGTAACTCTATTTATTTTTATTGGATTGTACAGTTCATATCAAAGATTTGAGGTAGTGACATAGCACAATAGAAGAGACGTGTTCAAGGTGTTATTGGTTGTATCTTCTCTATGTATTTGTGCTATTTGTTCTCAGTTTATGATGTGTAACTAATTCGATGGTTAGGAAATCAATGTTACAATTGTTTTGATATTATTTATATTGAGATTCAATTACTGTTTATTCATGTGTAATCTATATTTGCTATTGTAGAATGTTGTATTGTTCTCTAATATTAAAGTGAATATTTGGATGGTTGATTGTACTAGAAGTCATCTTGATATAGTTGATTAGATTATGAATAAACATATTCAATCAGGTTATTGCATGACCATTGCTAATCTGATTGAATTACACTTTATTGGTTATCTTTGCCCATTGCTAATCAAGTTTGTGTTATTTAATAATTTTTCCAGTTTGTATGCATGCGCTAATCTTAGCATCTACATTGGCTTAACTTAGTGTTATCAATCCAAGTTGGTTAGTGTGTTATTGGAAGTTTAGTTTGTACATGCATGCCATCTCCGATTTGCACTATTAAATATAGAGTAGCTAAATTGTTAATTGGTGTCTGATCAATGCATGTAGTGACTACATGATGGAGGGTTAGATTAGGATCATTGAGTGACATGTAGAACCCGCCAATTAAGAGTTTAATGAATAACTAAATTGTATTGCATTAATTCATCAAAATAGGAGTAACATTGGTGATTTGACATTCATTTTATAATAGTGGTGATCTAACATTCATTCTATCTTTCATTCCTTGAGTGATTTGTGTGTTGTTAGGATTAGTATTAGTTGTCTTAAGTTAGATGTAATTTTCTCATCGTTGTCATTATTCATTCATGTTTTGTTTTCATTGCATCGATCATTATTGGAATTTATTTAGAAGTACCAAACCTCCCTATAGGACGATTCCTTCTTCTCTATCTTATAGCCGAGTGTGAGTTTATAAATTTTATTTTTAATAGTGATAGAAAAAACCACATCACTTCCACTTTCGACCAGTTGATAAGTGTCTCCTGACACCACATTTTTATAATCTCGATCAAGAACTGCAAAAACCATTTGTTATCAATTCAAAAGTTTGCATTAAATGACTTGCGACTTCCATTTGATCAACAAGGCTCTTCATTTTTGTCAAGTATTCATAATTGGACTTTGAACCCTTCACGGTTCATTGCATCTATTGTCGAAAGTTTAGGGTGTTTGCCATGCTTTGGTTTGTAAACATGATCTCTAACTTCGAAAGTTTAGGGTGTTTGCCATGCTTTGGTTTGTAAACATGATCTCTAACTTGGATCATACTTCATAGAAGGTGGACAAGCCAACAACTTTGGCTAATATTGACTTTATCATGAAACTTAGAAGCCATCCCAAAAAGAGGTGATCATGCATGACCCATTGTTCAAAGCAGGATTATGTTGAGAGAGACAATCAACATCTGTGGAAAAGAATTAAGGTGGACATGGTTACGTTCCTAATAGATAGCCATCAAGCTTGTGTCCACAGATGACAAGTAGCACTATAGACTTCCACAAAAGGTAGATGTGTCTGTCCAATTTTAGTATTGAATAATGGCTAAGCTTTCGCCTAAAAGGTGTAAAAAAGTTGGCTATTGGAAAAGTTGGCAGCGTGGAAATTATAGGAATGGAAATAGAGGATGGAATTATGGGTTGAGTGTTTGACGTGTTGGGAGATTCGCTAGACATGGTGATGAATCTGGACGTGTGTCTGTGAAAGGTGCTTTGATACCAAATTGAGTTTTTAAAATTATGTATTGATTTGGAAGCCAACTTGTCACTGCATATTATTTTCTCCTCAAATATAATAGTTGTACGTGTGATATAGTTGTACGTGTGATAAGTTTATCTACAAAACATTTAAAATTCAAAAGCATACACAACAAAAGATAATTTAAAATTTAAGTTTTTGGTTTGGGGAACGTTTTGATAGCCTTAATTTTTGTCATAAGCCATCATTTTGAGTTTACTTTATATATGGTTATGTTATTGAGGTTAAGGTTGGATCATTTACTTCATGGAGAAACGTTTTCTTTAGATTGTCGAAAGGTTAATATACTAAACTATTTAATTTTTGAAACTACAAACAATTTATTATAAAGCATAGATGATCACGATAAAATCTATCGTGATTTCATGCTTTTAAATCTTATCTTTGTAATGAATACTTGAGTAATTTCAGTTGTTTTGATGTGGTTTTGTCAGTGTTTTCTATAGTTGAGTCATGGATGGTTATGATAAGCAATTTGAAGTGTTTTAAAGGCAAATTTAGGATAAAAGGGTGAAAGTCTTGCTAGTTTAAGTTTTAAGGTTAATTAGAGTTGAAATAGTAAATTTTTGTTTTTGGGTTGGAAGATAGATCGCCTTATTTGAGATCATACAAAGTACACAATTTGAGTTACGTGAGCCATAACCTATCAAATTAAAGCACTAGATGTCTAATTTCTATAGCTTTTAACGATTCGTGCATCAGAGTTTTATAGAAAAAGTTATGACCAAATAGTGCTTGAAGGTGAGAAGTATCGTGACCCGACAATGTGAAACACATTTAGCGATACTAGGTCGTGATACGTGACAGAAAAGAGTCCGAGTTCACCTTAAATACCTAAACATGCACCAATTTAAACCTTATTTTTACCATATAAATACAGTATCTAACCATGTTCACAACAGCCTTTAAAGACCTAAAAATGCAACAAAAAATGAGAGAGTGTTCGGGAGGTTTTGAATGTGAGTTTAAGGTGAAATCTTAGACATAACTTGCTGTAGTTTTCTACAAAAGGATCGATAGCCCATTAAGTCTATTCTTAGCAGTTCTTAACCAATTTTTAGGGTCTTTAGAAAGGGTTTGTCATGGAAACAATGCAACAACCTTGGAGGAGACTTTGAAGCTACAAAACGAGTCATCATTAACATTTTTTTGGTGTTCAAATGATGGCAGCAACATCATTGGAATTCTTTGCAGTTACAACAGTAATAAGGACAAAGATTTAATTGTAGGAGGAGTCGAGTTCAACCTTAAGAACAAAGGAATTTGCTAGATCTAATGAGAATTCTTTTCCGCTTTTAATTTTATTAATTGAATGACGATGTTTGTTAATTGTTTAAATGGTTTATATTGTGATATGATGACAAATTTCTAATGAATAAAATACTCACTAAAAACATGTGCAAGTATACACGGTCCATAAGTAATAAAATGATAAGTAGAGATCGTTCTCATGAGGATTGTTCAAATTCCATATGTTAATTACTAACCTGATCAAAACTATACGTTATCCAAACTAACAAAATAATGAATTGTAAAAAATAAAATAAAATAAAACAAATAATTAAACTAAATTCAGCCAACGAAAATTAGATTCTAGAGTTACAACTTAACCTTACCAATTCACTTATCCTATATTTCTATTATAATTAATTCATTCTCATTATTTGTTTGATCGAGCACTAAATTATCCACAAATCTCTTTCAAACGGTTAAGTGGACTTACCTAAATCAATTTAATCAACTATATGTCTATGACGAGTAACCAACCTAAGTACATTAAACATTCAATCACTCATGATGATCACACAAACCACACAAGTATATATTCATCCTATATAATTCATGTCATCCTATTTCAGATCTAAACACGTGAATACCTTTGTCAAGTGCACTCACGGTTATCAAATCATCCAAACTAGTGATCAATTAATTTAGAAGCATTAGGAGCAAAATAGAATGGAACACAATAATGAGAATTAAATTAAAATCGATATCAATTCAGTGAGTTCATGGGTTTGGGTTACATTTTAACCCTAGATCATGTGTCTAGTTCATCATCGAATTACAAAACAAATCGATCAAACAAATATTAAACAAAATCATTCCAAAAATAAAAGTAAAGGAAAAAGAAATTCTCATTGATTTCGGCAATGAATTTGGCTCCTCCAATGCTGGAATTTCCACTCCTTGTCAATTGTTATCGAGCCAAAATAAGCAGGTGATGAAGTTGCAATTGTTGGATCTCTAAACAGGTTGATGATGGGCTGTGTTCGTGGCTCCAAAATCTCCTCCATAGGTTGCTGAAATCTGCTACTAAGGGCTGATTTCGTGGATATTTCGTACCCCAAAACCAGCCTATAAACTCCTCATTCAAGACCTGCAAGAACTGAGTTAAAGCAGGACAAGAGGCTGCTGCAGAACTGGCTTCATTGGCAGCTGAAAATCTGCAGAATTCTGCAGTTTGCTCCTTTGAAAACTCCCTTCAATCTCACGCTAAATGCTCATGTTCTTGTCTGAGCCAAAAAGACCCTCATCTGTGTTAAAAGACATGCTTCGATAGGGTTCAAGTAGGGCCTCACAACAGTCCACGTGCAGTCAAAAATCATCTCAAAAATTTGCCGAATCGCGAGATTTTCCCGTGTATTAGATTTGTCTCACGAGAAACTTTAAATAAGTTGATTCTCCGAGCTCAAAATGGAAATGCAATCATGTCCTAGACTGCCATTTTGATTGCGCATCAAGATCATGACTTTCTTGGTTCCAAAATTCTCTTCAAAACCGACTCAAGAATCTCGTACGCGGAACTGCCACGATCACCTGCTGCATGTCAACATGCAACACTACTTGGGCTTTCTTCTTGCAGGAGCTTGCGTGGGCCTCCTCCTTTTCAAGTTGATTATGAGGGCTTGAAATATGGCATGAATATTTTGCTTCTTGAAATTGCCACATGGGCTGAATACTTGGGCTGGACGTGATTCGTCCTTATAATCACAACTCCATGTAATCCATTGGTTTTCTAATTGTAACCCATGCTTCAATTGGTCTTAAAATGTTTTGTAAATGCCTTGGAAATTCATCATTTTGCTCATCTTCATGACTCAACTACACAAAATAAATAAAAACACATCAAAATAACAATGATTAATTCAAGTTCTCATCACAAAAGTACGTTTAAAAAGCATAAAATCACAATGTATTTTATCATGATCATGATATGATGTTGATGACTTAGATTTGTCGTATAGGGTTTCATCGTAACCCTAATCCATGAAACTCACCATATTTTCATTGTTGATTAATTAAATTTTTGTTATTTAAGTTCTATTCTATTTTGAACTTAGTACTCTTAGATTACTTAATCACTAGTTTAATAGTGAGCTTGAAAGAGGAACTCTTATGTTTAAACTTGAATAGAATGACATATAATATGTAGGACAGAAATATACTTATATGTTATGTGTGATCTTGTGTGAGTACTTATTCATAATGAGTTTGTATTAATCATCCAGCATAGAAATGTAATTAAGTGTTTAATGTGAACATACTTATGATGAATTCGAAAGAGACTTACAAATACTTTAGTCTCGATTAAGCTTATGATGAGAATGAAATAATTAATAATAGAAATATAGGTTAAATGGATTGGATGGGTGAAATTGTAGCTCTAGATTATTATCTCATTGGTTATGTGTGTAGTTTGATTAGTTGTATTTGTTATTTACTTAATTTAGTGTATTTTATTAAATTCAACTTTTGATAGTTTGGATAAAGTTAGTCGAGATCAATTTTGTTAATCAACGTAGCTTGAACAATCTTTGTGGTAATGATACTCTACCCATCATATATATTACTCATGGACCGTATATACTTGTATGTGCTTCTTGTGTATATTTTATTCATTAAAAATTTGCCATCAAGTTTTTGGTGTCGTTACGGGGGATTGTATTAAGTTATCATTCATATTAATACTAGTCAAGACTTCCTTAATTCAAACATTTATTTTTTGTCATTTATTTATTTTTGTTTTTCAGGGAATGGCCTATAGGAACTATAAGTGGTGTAATGCTAGTGGGATTACACATTCCAAAGCCCATTCATGAGTGGTGATGATTGGAGTGGTAGAAAATTGAGTGATAGTCGTTGGAGCAATCAAGTATCAACCTATTATGTGTTTGACTTCAATGAGCAATATTATCACTTAAATCAAAACTTATAATCTAGTGCGGAGTGGTCAACCGAGCTACACATGGAGTGAAGAGCAAGAACAAAGCTAATATATATGGACATCATATCCATAAGATTTTCAAGAACAATGTCAGCAACCTTATATTCTTCCAGATTTTTAAAGTTGCTATCAATAGTTCAACATTCCTTCTTAAGAAGAGAGACCATCTAAAATGGAAAGGATTATACAGATGCTTGAGAGGATATATCAGTTCATAGAAAAAGTGACATTTTATTATAGGAACAACATCAGCAACTCTATATTTCTCCTTAAGAAAAGAAGTCAATGCTAGAATAAGTGTTCAAGCAATCCATGGAAAGGATGGACATTTTACCTTAGAAATAACAAGTTATGCTATAAGAGCAACAAGCTTCAATGTAATGCTAGGAGGCTGTAGAAGTACAGTTGGATCAGATTACTAGCGCACTAGTAATAGTCAGCATGAAGCACTTCTAGTAATACAAAAGACAGCCTGATAATGGAATGTGAGGAGTAAGGCCATGCAATTACTTGGAGTAGTTGAAAAGATTTAGATAGGGGCAAGGAAGATCTTAATTCAGCATTTAATCCTCTTATCGACAATGAATGGGTCAAGGATGAAAAGGAAGATGAATTTGAGAAGACCTCAAGTCAAGAAGAATAAACCGATGAGTTAACTCAAGCTGAATTTACACCATATGTTTCACTACAATCCATATCCAAGAGATTTGGTTTATGGGTGTTCGAACCTACTGTTGTTACTTGACAGTTGGTGGATAGAACTCTCAATCGACATAAGGAATTTATTGAAGAGAAGGTGGACACACAATATACTGAAATTATAACTAGGGTTCAGAATCAAAAGATGATTTGCAAGACACATTGACCTAGTGAAATGTCACAAATGAAGGAGGGTTGTTGTAAGGTTGATATATAAATTGACAAGGTAGAAGATATGTGGACAAAAGAACTACCACCAAATCCCTATGAGTTCTTTGAAGAAAAGAGACTTTTGATTTCATCTATATAGGAGCGGAAGACAATGCAAGAAAAGAATTAAAGGATGGAATAGGCAAAAGCTTTTGAAAATTCATCTTACATCATGCTAACAAAGGCGTATCTCCAATGTTTGACATAAAATCTCCTGGAGCAAGTTCAAGTGTAAGGGGAAAAGGTCGTTACTCTGTGTAAAGACTTACCCGTGGAAACTAAGTTGAAAAAGGAGAGGAAGAGTCAAGCTTAAGATTATAAAACAAGCTCTTTTAGGGAGGCAACCCAAGCATTTTTAATTTTTTATTTTGCTTTGTGTGTTTTTATTTAGTTATAATTTGTGTCTTTGGATTTTGTTTTGGTATTTTGTTTGTATTTTGTAGGGGTACCCGGGAAAGGAGAGCAAAGCTATTTCAAGATCATTACTTAGCCAAGCCTAAGAGTGAAAGAGAAGTTTCTTAACGTTACTTTTATTGTGATTTACATTGATAATACTGCAAGAACTTAGGTTTGGGAGTGCCTTATTTATTTTATTTTAGATTGTTAGTTTTTGCATTTTTAGGCTTAAGTTAGTTTTCTTTATGAATTGTGGGATATCTAGAGTTAAGAATTGGATATTGGATTAATGTTGATAAGCATGTGAATTTCAATCAGCTGATTTTGTGTGAATAGTTTGAAGATTTATGTCGTCACTCATATGCAGATTCATGTCCACATTCTTTGACATCATTGTGAATAAAATGCATGTATAAGTAGTCTAGGATCTACAGTGGAGATTTCCTATGTTAGTTAATTAAGCCATAACGTTTATTTTTTAGGGAAGTTTCCTTTACTACTCCTAAACATTCATTTTATGTTCTTAAATTGATCAGATTGATCTTTATAGGTTTTGCATCGGAAAGAAATAGCATGTTTTGCATCACATAAACCGTTTGCTTTTAATGAGAAGTTTTATGACTTTTGAGAAATGATGCTAGGTTTTGTGTGTTTAAACCAGTAAAAGGCCAAAACACCTTTCCTTACCTATATATGAGTGCGCTAATAGCCACTTTGAAGCCAAACACTTAATTTGTCAAAATGTTTGTATTCTTAACTTACAAGAATCCATGTCCAAGACTGAATAAATTTAGCCTTACCCTTTCAGACCTTGGATTCACATGTGGAGACTAAGATTTAAGCAAAAAAAAACAAAAAAAGTGGGGTTAAGAAAAAAAAAATGCAAATATTTGATGAAATTGAAATGGTGGTGGATGAGAATACTTTGTGCATTTGCAGTTGTTATGAATGAAAAATTTTGAACGTGTAACCACAAACGAAAACCAAAAAAAAAAAAAAAAAAGGCAGAAAGAAAGAAAGTTCAAAAGAAAAAAAAATTGATGAATGAATTAAAAGAGTTGAAATTGAAAAGTATTGGAAAAGAAGAAATGAGGAGAAGCTTAGAAGGGCTAAAAATAGTGAACAAAAGTTCAATGCCTAAACAATCGAATTCTTAGAACTCATATTATAATCCTAAGTTTATTTGATAAACTACTTTAATCCTTTCTTTCTTTTAACCATTCACCTATTGGCCCCATTACAACCTAATGAAAAGACCTAGTTGATCTCTTGAGAAGTTGAACTGTTTTGTTAGAGTAAACAATGCATGACATGTTGTTGAGATCCAATTCTTTCTATGAGGTCCTTTGAATTCATATAAGCAATCTATCTGTTATTTTATCACATGTGTTATAAAAATTTGATATTTTCTTGTACATAACTTCCACCTCGCATGTGTTGCACGAGCATTAATATCTAGGATCTGAGTGAATTTAAAGAGTGATATCCTGTGAGGCTCAAAATTGAAGCGAACTGAATTCTGGCACTTGAATATGTATTTCTTAAAGCTGTAGTATTCTGAATATGACATTCACAAGACACGAGAGGCACGAATTGGATTTGCAAGATTATACTCTACTCATTGATTGAGCATGTAAAATTGTTATTGTCTTGCATTCTAGTTCGATTCTCTTAGGTGTTTCATGTTTTGTGGAAAGATATTTGTGAGTATCGTAGTTGGTAAACCCTCGTAAGACTATAACTCCTCCACTAAGGACATTTAGAAATTTAAATGCTTGTGGTATACGCTAAATGTCATCGTATTTACCTACAAAAATATATTAATATTTGTTATGTGTTTTAGATTTCAATTATTTTTGGGTTTGGTCAAGGGTAACCAAAAGTTAGGTTTGGGGGTGTCGAATTTCCTTAACCTTTGTGATGAAAATTCAAATATTAATCCATTCATTTTGTTTGTGTGATTTTTTTTTCTTTTATTTTATTGTTTTTCGAATTTTCTCAAGGACGATCAAATTTTATGTTTGGGGGTATTTGATCACAATAAAATATTGTGATTTCATGCTTTTAAATCTCAATTGTGTAATGAATACTTAAATAATTTCGGTTGTTTTGATGTGTTTTTGTTAGTGTTTTCTATAGGCAAGTCATTGAAGGTTATAATAAGCAATTTGAAGTGTTTTCATGGCAAATTCAAGATAAAAAGGTTGAAAGTCTCGCTAGTTTAAGTTTAATAGTGAATCAGAGTTGAAATGGTAAATTTTTTTATTTTTGATTGGAAGATAGGTCGTTTTGTTTGAGCTCGTACGAAATGCACAGTTTGAGTTACATAAGTCATAACCTATCAAATTAAAGCCTCAGATATCTAGTTTCCAAAGCTTTTAATGGTTCATGAATCAAAGTTTTGTAGAGAAACTTATGACCAATTTAGTGCCTGAAGGTCAGAAGTATCGTAACTCGAGCACATGAAATGTGTTTAGCGATCCTAGGTCACAATATGTGACAGAAAAGAGTTCAAGTTCAACTTAAAGACTTGAACGTGCACCACTTTAAACCTTATTTTTGTACTTTATAAATACATCATTTAAGCATGTTCACAACAGCCTTTGAAGACCTAAAAATGTAGCAAAAAAAGAGAGAGTGTTTGGGAGGTTTTGAACATGAGTTTAAGGGAAAATCTTTGACGCACTTGCTGCAGTTTTTTGTAGAAACATCGGCAACCTCTTAAGCCTGTTCTTAGTAGTTCTTGGCTGATTTTTGGAGGTCTTTGGAGAGGGTTTTTGGTGGAAACAATGCAACAACCTTGGAGAAGGCTTTGAAGATGCAAAACAAGCCATCATCAACATTTTTTTGGTGTTCGAATGATGGCAAGAGCATCATTGGCGTTCTTTGCAATTACAATGACAACAAGGATAGAGATTTAATCGTAGGAGCCGAGTTCAGCCTTGAGAAAAAGGGAATTTGCTGGATCTAATGAGAATTTTTTTCCCCTTTTAATTTTATTAGTTGAATTACGATGTTTGTTAATTGTTTGAATGGTTTGTATTGTGCTATGATATTGATAACTTAGATTTATTGTATAGGGTTACAATATAACCCTAATGCATGAAACTCATCATATTTTTATTGTTGAGTAATTAAATTTTCGTTATTCAAGTTCTATTTTATTTTGAACTTAGTACTCTTGGATTACTTGATCACCAATTTAAGAGAATTGGTAACCTTGAGAGAGCTTAAAAAATGAACTCTTGTGTTTAGACTTGAATAGAATGACATATAGCATATAGGATCAAAATATACTTATGTGTTATGTGTGATCGTGTGTAGGTACTTATTCATAATGAGTTTGCATTAACCATCCAAAATAGAAGTATAGCGGAGTGTTTAATGTGGACATACTTCTGATGAACTCAAAAGAGACTCGCAAATACTTTAGTATTACCCGATTAAGCTGATGATGAGATTGAAGTAATTAATGGTAGAAATATAACTTAATTTAGTCTAGTTTATCAAATTCATCTTTCGATAGTTTGGATAAGGGTGGTAGAGATCAATTTTGGTAATTAACATAGCTTGGACAATCTCTGTGGGAATGATACTCTACTCATCATACATTACTTATGGACCGTGTATACTTGCACGTGTTTCTAATGTGCATTTTATTCACTAAAAATTTGCCATCAATAGACTTCTTAATGGTCATCAATTTTATTGAGTTTATCTTTATTAGCTCTTACAATTTTCCAAATTAGGGAAAAAAAAAATTTAAGAAATATGCTTACAGCCCAGAATTTCTTAGAGCATCTCTAATGCTATTATATATTTTTGAGTTTCTATTAGTGACACATGAACAATTTTTTTAAATATGGATCCACTTTGGCCAAAATAAAAGTATAGAAATGCATATTCTTATGTCCAATGCAATTATTAAAAGCAAAATTTGTATCCAATTTAGGAGTAAGGATTCCTTACTATTTTTTTTTTAATCTTTTGATAATCTAATAACACATCAGTATTTAAAAAAGTGGATGATTAAGATTATTAGATTTTTTCTCTTTTATACATCACTCAAACTTGAATTTCTCTTATAAAAATATTAGCATCATGTCAATATTGACAAAAAATCCTCACTCCCAATTTGGATCAAAGTTTCAAAAATCGTTACTCATTAATCAACCGATGAGGTAACGATTAGCGATTTATCAATTACTTGGTAATTAATCAGAGATTAATCAGTGAATACTGTTCACGATGGTCAAATAGGGTCAAACTTGTAAAAAAAAAAAATTAAAAAGGAGTTTAATGCTATTATGGTCAAAATTTAGATATTGATGTAATTTTATTAAACCTTAGGGGATGTTTTATAATTCTCCCTAATATATACAAACATAACACCCTTCACACAAGCCCTAGTCGTCCAACTCCACCTCTCTCTCTTTTTACCTCTCTCTCTCTCTCAAAACCAGACATTCATCACCTCCTCTCACGTCTCCTTTCATGCCTCCAACCTCCTCTCATAGCCTCACCCTCTTTTCTCAACTCACCTCGCGCCACGCCAATCACCAGAACTATATCATAATCATCACCACTGCGGCTCCACTAGATCATCATCATCACCATAGTGTCGGCCCCTCTCCTCTGTCCTCTCTTTCTAGTTTCTTCTTTTTATTTCTCTACTTTTCTGTGTATTATGGTGGTTGTTGGCTAAAAATAACATTTTTAGTAGTGTTTGGGATAATTTTCAACCGAATGTGGTGTTAGGCTCACTGGTTATGGGCCGAGTTGGACTGATAAATGGCCAACTCAGCCAAGTATTCGCCTTTGGCAAGTAAGACCCCTGATTTGAGGGTTGTCAGACCGATAGGGTGCTGGTCAGTGATTAACCGACGAAAAATCGCTGTTGATCAGTAATTTTTGAAACACTAATTTGGACCAATCATTATTAAATATGTGTCTCACTTTTTTTCCATTTATTTTACAATTAAGAGGAGAGAGAGAGAAAAAATCATACTTATAATTGTTGAAAATTTTGAGAAATCCTATTTAGCATTTCCAAGAGAGTTTCCGATGCAAACTAAGATAACAATAGCAATTGAAGGCAATTGGTTTAATCTTGAGGGCTTTAGGCACTAATTAAAGACAATTGGAGGCAAAATGGAGTTAATTGGGCTTCAAACAATTTGGGTTGAATTTATTTTAATTGTAATGAGTTTTAAGTTAAGTTAGCCTATTTTATTTTAGTTTATATTATTTGGGCTGAGCATGCAATTAATTTAATTTAAGCCCATAAGTGTGTTTAATAGAGCCCAGTTGTTAGGGGGTTAGGGTTTCATGTGATGCTTTATTTCTTTGCCCATAAAAGAGTTTGTAAACCCTAAGCAAACATATGATGAATGAAAATACAGCCAATTATGTTTAATTGAGAAAGTGAATTATCTCTTTTGTTCATTCATGAACATATGATCTTATCAAGCTATGCTTGTGATGATAAAAACCATGACTTATCTTTTATCTTCTCATCTATGTTTTGGCAGTGGCGTCATATCATTCTTGTTATAATTTTGATTCTTGATTATCATATATTCAATGGGTCAAAATTTTTTATAATTTTAGTTCTTAAATAATATAATTAATGAGTCAAAATTTTCGTTATAAACCTGTTTTAATCTTTTTTAAGGTTGTTTTTTAATTTCATTGTAGATGTCGTATCTTTATCTATGGGGTTCGCATCAGTTTCTCAATTGAGCAATTTATCTTCATATTCTCTGAACTTTTTTCACCACATCAGTCCATATTTGGGTTAGATTATTGCATTGGAGAAGATTTTTTTGTCTCATTATCTATTCATCCTATATCGCAATAAATTCAATTCAAATAGACAATTACCTTAGAGATGCTCCTAGCATTGAAACTTGATTAGAAAAAAAAAAAAATTAATGGTTTGTTACTTAAGAGTACCTTGAATGGTTATTTGGCTATAAAGATATTCATACTATTGTATGTAACATATTTGTAAAATTTCCTAAATAAGCTAACATTTTGTGTTTCATATTTGATTTGGTTTTAAGTTTCTTTTTGTGCAAGTCAATTAAAAGATAAAAGATTTCTTTTTTTTAAATGGCACAAAATAAATGACACCATATTTTATTAGTATTAAAGAACTGAAGTGAATTTTAATAGCATTAAGTTACTATTCACTTTTTTAATGACAAAAATGCCTTAAATTGAATTGTTCCTAGTTTAAATAATTTTAACATAAAAATATTCAACGGAACATCTTTAAAATGGATGAAACTGAATCAAATGCAAACAACGATTTTAAATCAAAACATAAAAGAGGGTGAAATAACAAACTCCAAGCAAAACACAAACTCCCTATTTTGGTTCAAAAACAACTATTCTCTCCCAGAAAAACATACCAAAAATCTAAAACAAACATATACCAAAACTCTCTGGAGCACACGATTAAAGAGAGAAGATGAAGTGCACGACTACTGTTGAAGAGAGAAGATGAATGGATGACGTTAGGAGAGAAGACGACCACGGAGGAGACCACTGTTCATTGACTGGCAACTTTTCATGTCAATGAGAGGAAACTTAATTCTTTCCCCATTTTAGTTTGGGTTTTCTATGGTAAAGTGAATGGTGATTGATTTTCATTGGCGTGAACTCGGATTATATACATTTAGGGGAGCATGGGTTTGGGGGAACCATTTTTGAATGATTTAGATAGCAATAGGTTGTTCGATGGTCGATCGGTTTTTTTACAAAAGGACTATCAGTTCACGAATGGTTAGGGTTCACAAACTATTATGCTTTCTCAAACTATTTAGACTAGTATAACAATTTCATGCCTTTCACGAACTGGTGCATGCTTTTGTGAACAACTTCATTCCTTCGTGAACTTTTGCATGACTTTGCGAACCATTTCATGTCTTCGTGAACTACTGGATTTTCTTATGCTGATTTCTGTCTTTGTTTTTCGTTTATTTATAGATGAAGGGTTCATAGAAGAGATTGAAAACACGTAACAATTAATGCTATGGGGCAGTTGCAATGAAGCAAAACTATATCCAAACGTTGGATACCAATGAGCGAGCGTTAGATATATTGGGGGATAATAAGGTTCAAAAGTAGCGGTTCATGTCTTCATGTTCTGATCACTTCCTCAGTATGCAGCAAAACATGGACTTTTCTGGGGAGATTGTTCATAAGACGCTATTGAAAGAGGTCCATCACAGTGAACCTCTAAATGAGATGCATTTT
Source organism: Nephelium lappaceum (assembly GCA_021234005.1). Lineage (NCBI taxonomy): Eukaryota > Viridiplantae > Streptophyta > Magnoliopsida > Sapindales > Sapindaceae > Nephelium > Nephelium lappaceum. The sequence continues at coordinate 15,538,535 of CM038009.1, forward strand.
GCTATAAGGAGAATTAAATGTAGACTCTTAAAGAAAGAATTTTGTCTAATCACAGGTTTGAAGTTTGGGGCACTCCCGAATATAAATGTGTATACAGATGTTAAGGGGGGGTATTCATGATTGATGAGGAGAAAGTTATTTGGGTTGAACATGTTAGGGCTAGGGTGGAAAGTAGAGAATTTGTGAATGTTGTAGATGAAGTGAAGCTATGCTTGCTATTGATGCTGCATAAATTCTTGTATGATACCGATGAATGGTCCCAGGTGCTATTGTGGGAGCTTTGTTTGGTGGAGGACTTGGATATTTTCGATAGATTCTCATGGGGCACATTAATCTATTCTTTTTCCATGCATCAATGGAAGAATATCCTCTCAGGACGCTAGCAAAGATTTATGGAGAGGTAGCATCGGAAAGGACAACACAATAAGGAGAAGTACAACATATATGAGTTTGCTTGGATGTTGCAAGTAAGTTACATTGTTTAGTTGTTTGAGACAAATTTATCTTTACGTTAAATATTGTGCCTTAGTTTCATATTTGATTTGTTTATATTAATTTGTTTGTAGATATATGCTTTTAAGGTTGTTACGTGGTTAGACGGTAATTAGGCCACGAGAAGGGATATAGCTGCTAAACCATAATCTAGTGTTCTAAGATGGGGGTTTAATTGGAGATCGAATGTCAAACAAGTGAGAGGATTTTGGATAGAAGCGGTAAGACTTCCATCCTTCAATTACATATTATAAATATCATTATTTTGTAATGCTAACCTTGGTTGTTTGATGTCATGGATACATGCAGAGAAGACGTTAAAAATAGACAAGGTGAAGAGAAACAAGCCATACTATCAGGATATCGAAAAAGAAATCCATTTAGGCTAGGCACAGGCTTTGATGCTTGTTGACACGGATATACTTAGGTACTGGGGTGCCAGTGGCTGCCCCGGCAAACGCAATTGATCCAGTACCAGTAGTTGAACCACCAACAATAGTTGACTCATAACCAGCGGTTAGCGTAGATAGTGGACGTGTAGCCAACGAGTCCTTACTCCATGTCCATGCATCAGGTCGTAGTGCATTCGATGTGCTTGCTAATAACGACGATGACGACAACTGGATGCCATAAGGTATCCCACCGTTTGTTTCCGATGGATATAGTGGTTCGGGCATTGGTATGAAAATCATCCTGGAGATCCGATATCACCAGTGAAGGATCCACTGATAGATATGAGATGGGAGGTCGGTGATAGAAGACAACCATATGTTTGTCAAAAACTTAGCTACAATGTGCTTTTTTAATATATTTATAACATGATTATAACCTGCTTAAACTTGATAATGATATGTAACTAGGAGCCAGAGTGCAGTGCACCCACTAATGATCATGGGTTAGATGCGTTGTTTGACTATTTATACACTTTTGAGGTACAGATCACTACCACTATGAATCGTCTTATGGATGAGGTGAGATGGATGAAAGATCGAAGAGATGCACATATGAAAGGGATAAGAATGACCATTACTGCATAGTCCACAGGGATTAGAGGGGCCATTGATGTTTTATCACGATCATTCAGGGCTCCTGACACGGATGCTTTGACTGCCACTGCTGAGGTATTTAAAAATCGCGAAAATTACGAAAAAACCCATTTCAAAATGACAATTTTTGTTTTTACCCAATATTTTTAAACAAATTGAATTTAACCCCTCAAACAAATTAATTTCATTATATACCCAAAATACCCATAATGCCCTTACATATATTTATCTATAAGTCCTTAATTTTTAAAAAAATTAAAAAAAACCAAAATATGTAATTACAAAACAGCCTCTCCTATATATATTTGTAAGAAATCGGTGAAAAGTCATTTTCATCACCGATTTCTCATTCAAAAACTCGACCCACACTGTGCGACCCGTACCCGATCGCCCTCTTGCATGACCCGACCACGACTCGACCAGCCGTTCGACAGTTTCCGGCCATTCTCTCACCGTTTTCGACATTGGCAGACCATCTCCGACCGCCGGTGACCCTCTAAAGTTTGGCAAAGTACTCGAATCTACCATGTTAGGGACTTTTTAATTTTGTTTTGCAAATTTGAGATGTTTTATGTGTTATGATGATTAAATTGTGTTGGATTTGTGTTAGGTTATAATGATTATATTAGAATAGGTTAGATTTGTGTTGTTTTTGTGTTGAAATAGGTTAGATTTGTGTTGTTGACGCTGCGGCCTTTGTATTCTTTGAAATCGGTTTTTCACAATCGGTTGTTGAAATTGGTTTTTGAAATCTCTTGGTGACAATCGGTTTTTCAAATCGGTTTTCCACTTCGGGGTTTTGCACTTCGATTTCAAAAGGGTTAATCGGTTTTTCTCTTCTGTACTGTGAAAAACCGAAGTGAAAAACCGATCAATATCATTGATCGGTTTTTCACCAGGGCTGAAAAACCGATCAATGATATTGATTGGTTTTCCAGCCATAGTTAAAAACTGATTATATTTGTTCACATTTGTCATTTGAATACTATACATCATTTGCTGTTTCTGGTTGTTTTCTATGAATGATCGGTTTTCCAACCCTGGTGAAAAACCGATCAATGTCATTGATCGGTTTTCCAACCATAGTTAAAAATCGATTTTAGTTGTTCACAGTTGAATACTATGCTAGTCAGTTGCAGTTTCTGGTTGTTTTCTATCATTGATCGGTTTTGGTGAAAAACCGATCAATGATATTGATCGGTGTTTCACACTAGGCTAGAAAACCGATCAATGATCAATATCATTGATCGGTTTTCCATCCCTATTGAAAAACCGATCAATATCATTGATCGGTTTTCCATCCATAGTTAAAAACTGATTTTCTTTGTTCACTTTTGAATACTATACTAATCATTTGCTGTTTTTGGTTGTTTTCTACAGATGAATTTCAAGTACAAATATAGTTCACAAACAATTAGCAAGAATTCGAGCGGGAATACACATATTGGGCAAAAATGGCTTGGTAAAATCATTGCGGTGATTACTAGACGAGGCTTATACGACCGGTTCATAAGAGAGTGCTCATTCGGACATATTTTAGAGATAAGCAACAACAATACAACAGCTGCTTCAGTGATATTATGGTTTCTTGTGAGAGAGGTGGAGGTCCCCGGTGGGCGCCGTGATGAAATGTTGTTTAAAGTCGGGGGAAGAACATATAAGTTTGGGAAACAGGAGTTTTTATTGGTGACAGGACTTCCTTTTAGGGGTGTAGATCGAGAAATCTTCAATACGGTGCAAAATGATGTAAAGAGCATCCTATGGCGATTGTTTGATGGAGTGTCGCCGAGTATCCCCAATCTAGCCACCTTTGTTGAGGCAAGGAGTCATACAGGACGTCAGGGCCGTACGGGTGAAAATGTTTTAAATGATGAGGATCTTTTGAAGTTAGCAAATGTAGGGATCGCTTTCCATCTCCTCATGGGGCAGGATGACAGAGCTAGCATTGGTCATTTTATGTGGGTGATGATAGAGAATGCGGAGTTATAGAACTCGTTCCCTTGGGGTACATTGAGCTATAGTACGCTGATCCATTGTCTCCATATGGCGATTACTGAAGAGCGGGTGAAAAACCCACCGAAGACCATTAATCTTTATGGTTATATTCCGGCATTTCAGGTATACTTAATATGGTAAATAATTAATAATAGTTTCCTTTTAATTGGTTGATATATAGAATTTTATTTTATATATATATACACTAACTATATGTTTGTTATTTGTTTAATAAAATTATAGTGGTGGTTGGTGGAAATATTCCCGGTCTTACGAGAGAAGATAGCGAAAAATAATCAATCGTTGCAAAATGAACTGCCAAGGTGTAGGAGACGGACACTGAAGAGGACCCCGAAAGGCATAACCAGCCTGAATGACTTTCCTCCTGTAAGTGGTGAAAGTAATTGAAAATGATTTCCTTCATTTTTTTTTTTTTTGTTTTAACCATCTTTAATAATAATATAACTAACCATTTATATAATTCTATTGCAGATAGTTGGTATTGCACAAATGCTTGAGCCTACTGATGCCGAAAAGGAGACGGATTATTGGACATCATTCAATCCGAAGCATTTGGTTGTCGAAAAGGTACATAAAGTAGGTGGCGGAGGGAGTGAGGAGGATGATGATGATGATGATGATGTACGTGATGATGATGATGCTGATGATGCACGTGGTGATGATGATGATGCACGTGATGATGATGATGATGCAAGGGATGATGAGGAGCAGCATGAAGACATCCCAAGTGCATAGGCTGAATCAGAGGATAGCTTTACGGAGTTACGAGCAAAAAAGACGCACGATGTACCTACAATACATTCTGAGGTACGAATCTTAATCGTTTTTTTTTTATTTCATTGTTAAGTGAATGTGCATTTGAGTAAATGGAAAAGTTGTGGATATGTTGTATAATCATATGAAGTGGGATAGAGAGACGGAGTCTCTAAACATGATAGATGAAGTGTAATTTCAAATATGCAGGTTATATTTCTTTGGATACTCAAAAAACAGGGGAGACTCTGTCGAATTTTTTTTTTCAATTGTGTACATTGTGTAAAATGACTTATTTATGCAGGTGATGCAGTTGTTTGAGTACCTTGTGGGTTTACAGAAGACAACCTACAAGAAAGTAAGTAAGATGGATAGAAGGCCGAGACGGGTGGAAGAATATTTAAAGATGCCTATGGATGACGACGACGATGATAATGATGATGATGATGATGATGATGGGAGCATTGTCCCTGATGACCATATCGATAGCCCACCACCACCACTTCCCCCCCCCCCCCCCCCCCCCACCCCCCATCCCCCCCACCACCACCACCACATGAGGATGAGGGGGTCCATCAGTCACCTGACCATATCTATAGCCCACCACCACCACCACATGAGGACGAGGGGGTCCATCAGTCACCTGGCCATCATGATGAGGTAGTCCATCAGTCGTCTATCCATAGAGATGAGACAGCCATCCATTAGGATGAGCAGAAGGTCCATCAGGAGGATGAACGTGGTGATGACCAGGTACGTATAGTATTTCAATTGTGTTACAGTTTGATTTATATTTCTAAATGTTTATTTCTTTACAGTTGCATGATGAGGTCATCCAGGAGCGGGGCAAACAAAAGACGAAGCCAGCGGCATCTCTGCGGACACCATACACTGATCCTGAACCGCTAAAAAAGAAAAAGAAGGTGCCCCAAAAGCAGGTTGAGGAGGTGGCAGAGTCTGTAGACCCCGTAGAGGTTGTCTACAATGAATACAAAGCTTCTTCCACGTCATTGGATCTCAGGTTTTGATAATAAGTAGTTTTATACCTTTATGTTGGTTACTATTAAAAAAATTTAACCTTTTTTTTTCTTTTATTTTAGGCGTGCAGTTGAGCGTTGTCAGTGGTGCGTGATACCAGACACATTGCGAACCATTGAGGATGAGAACAGATGGTTCACTTCTGAGCACATCGATTCTTATTTGATGTGTTTACGAAAGAAGTGGAATGAGGTTGAGGATACTAGATATGCGGTACATGGGAGCTCTTTATTTGTGAGTGTTTACATTTTAATAAGTTATGTCGTTACAATTTATCGTCATATGTCCCTTAAGTGTGATAACATGTTTAATTTTTTTTCTTGCAGGCATTGATGACATTATACTATAGAGAGCAATACGTCCTCAAAGGAAAAACATTTGATCCGATTACAGCTGATGTACCCTCAGAGTGGCTAGCATTCGGTTCTAGCAAGTTAGACTCATTAGTACCGTGGTGGGAAGTTGAAAATGTGAGTGTTGTATGAAAAATTATAAGTTATTATTTGATCATTTAAATATTTAAATTAGTCTTATATCACTGACGTCTTCAAATTGCAGGTGTTGCTACCATGTAGCCTAGATCAAAATCACTGGGTCCTTTGTCAGGTGTGCTTGAGACAAAAGAAGATATTAATATATGATTCGCTTGCACATACTGACTTAGCTTTACGCATTGAGCCACTTGAGCCGCTGGTGTGTTTGATGCCCATTTTATTGCGGTTTGTGGGATTTTATGGGAGGATCCAGATAGAGATGCCACCTATGGATGAGCGATGGACAGTTGAACGTCTTAATAGATCGGTTGTGCCCTAGCAACCCGATGGGTGAGTAAATTTGTAACTTAATGAAAATTCAATATTTATATATATATAATATATATTTTTTTATTTATATTATATTTAATGATATGATAACATCATTTAATTAATTTGTGATTAATACAGGACGAGCTGTGGAGCATATGTGGCCATGTACATACGTGATTTGTTACAATCAAACGAGACTACATGGAAATCAAGACGACCGGATCAGGTTGCAGATGTCATTGCACTGAGGGCAGAGATTGCAAGGAATCTGTATACCTTTTCGACACCATTGTATAAAATAAATAAATTTGGAAAATGGATAGTTGACTCTGATGGAGAGGTTGTATATAAGTAATTGTATTTATTTTTTTGAATTATTCATTCATTTATATAAGTAATTGTATTTATTTTTAGTAATTAAATGGGAGCATTTTCTAATATTTTTACAAATTCCTAATGTTCCACTAAATTGCAACACACAAATGCAAAATTTTAATCAAAAACTTAAAGAAAGAGGTGTTCACCAAAAAATACAAAAAAAAACACCTTAAATTATATAATTATTTTTTTACCCAATCTTAACCTATACCAAACAAGAGATGATATTATTTTTAATCTAGTCCAACTGTATGAAACACAACTAAGTATTAATTTAGTTCAATTTAATTATATCCAATTTCACATCTTAAAAATAGTTCAATTCAATCATATACATCAAACGCAATTTTAAAGTCGTGAATTTAAATCATATCTCATTACCTGAACTTCAAATAAATAAATAAATAAACAAAAACAGTATTTTTTTCATGAAATTTGTTGTGAACAAGAAATATATTAGACTTGGGTTGCAATTTTTTTTTTTTTTTTTGGTGTTTGATGACTAAAGTGCTAAATTTTATTAAACAAGAAATAGTGGCTATCAACTAAAATTTGAATATTATATATATATATATTTTTTTTAAAAAAAAATTGAAAATTGAATTATATAGACTAGAAAATAAAATATTTAAAAATAATACAGTTAAATTAAATTTGAAAATTTTCACTTTTTTTTTTTTGAAATTCTAAAATTTTCAATTTTTAGTTACACTATTTTAGAAGTAATTTAAGTGATTTTATTGCTTAAAAATCAAACCAAATAATTTAAAAAGACATACTAAGTGCTATTCACTAAAAAGTGAAATTTAAAAAAAAAAAAAAAAAAAAAAATCAGATAGACAAAACATTTAGATAAAAATGTAACATAAAACAACCTTCATAAAATAATATTGTTACTATAAATTCACAATAAAAATGTTTTTAAGGAGTAAACTTTGTATCTATAATATCTATTTCTTTTATAATATCCCAGTAATAATATAAATTATTATTATTATTATTATTATTATTAAATAAGAGAGTGAAATGAATAAAAAAGTGATATTTTAATACTTAATTTAGTGTTCATATTAGTTAAGATGAAAATTTTAAAATAATAATTAAAATGTTTGAATTATAAATTAATATAATATCAATATCTGCATGTCACCTCGTGTTTGGACACCTCTCTATTCATTTAGATGTTTTAAGTTCAATTCTCACCAAACATATTTTAAAAGTTTGTGTAGATAATTTTCCTTCCTTATTACAGCCATGGTTGTCCGCCATTTATAACAATAGCTATTTAAGTCAAGGGTTATTTGTTTTAGCTCTTATCACTTAATGGATTTGAATTAGATCTATTAAATTATTTTTGTTTGTTTTTTTCTATATAAATATCAAATCACTTAATAATTCTTTAAATATATTATTTTAAATCTATCTTCCTTAAAATAATATATTTCTAAATTTATCATAATTTTATATTATATAAATTCCTTTTAACAGTATAACTAACATTGTTAACAAATAAAAGCCCTAAACATCTAATCCTCAAAATTTTTTTAAAATTTAAACTTTTATTGTAATAGTAATTTAACTTAAAACCATTTTGTTTATTTTTATTTAAATATATAAATTTAATTTAAATAACTATAATAATTAATCATATCTTAATTATAAATAAAAATATTATTAATATATACATAAAAGTGTTTTAGTTTTTGTTAAATAGTTTATTTGTAATTGTTTGTATCATATTAAATGAAATTAGATAACAACTAATAGTAAAATATTATAAATATCAAATTGCTAGTTTTCAAATATTTTTAACTTTTAAAAACAAATATGATTACTATATATTGAGAGGTAAAGAAGGAGAAAAAAAAAACAAATTAATATGTCATTTAAATTTCAGACTTTTATCATTATTCAGTCTTCAATGACTTTCAATACTATTCAATCTTCAGACAAAAAAAACAACCGATCACTTAGTTTATAAAAATAGATATTTAAGTCACAAAATAGTATTTGATTCTGATAGTCTCTTACATATCTTTAATTCATTCTATGTAAAGATTTAATGTCTCAAACACCATTAGTTGATATGTACAGATTTTTAATCTTGCTATTTAAAATAGGGAATCTCCAAGTCAAGTCATACCAATACAAAGATCGGTTTTTTAAGTGGGCTTAAAAACCGAAATCTATTTCTCCTTTAACTGAAAAACCGATCAGATGTGCATATGGCAAATGAAGCAATGTCGGTTTTATGAGCTATTAAAAACCGATTTCGGTTTTTTATCAATAATGAAAAACCGATCAACCTGAAAAACCGATCAACCTGAATCACGAAATCAATTTCTTTTACCAATTTAGACCTGGTGTATATTATTGCCTGCATATGCTAAATAATGTGTTATATAATTGAGGAAACTTGTGTCATTATAAAAGTTTGAGTTCCCAAAATTTAAACATATGTTAAATAAATAAATGAACATTTACATGCTACATGTGTTCTAATTAATAAAAAACTTGCAAGACGTCATTAAACACAAAATAATATAAGTTTCATTGTACTCTGATGAAGATTAAATCAACATAAACAAGTAAGCATGAAATAACATAATACATATTATTAAAATAAAAGCTTCAATTAATTAATGTGTCTAATCATCAATGTTTTGATCATTACCCATCATTTGATTGGGAGGAGGAAACCTTTGAGGGTATCGACGTTGGTTATGTCCAGTCTCATGACAGAGGCGGCATCTTCGTGAGGGCGCAGTATTTGGATGAGCATTTGCACTTGTTCCAACTTCTGCAGTAGCGACTTCGCTAGTTTGGGCTTCTGCACTTGCGGCTCCGCTCGTCCCTCCACTGAAGGATGTTAGAGGGTTAGGGCAATGAAGACGGTTATGTCCCCTCTGACCACATCTTCCACACTTCTTAGTTCGACGAGCTTCCCCAACGGAAGGAATCCGAACCTCTTTTGGCCTACCTGCTTGCCTTTTTCCTATGGGTGGTAGTACAATCATACTTCTAACTTCCGCGGAAACATTCCAATCAGAAAATTTAGGAACGGGATTGATCGGACGTGCATATGCAGCTTTCAGCCACTCTGTGCTATAATAATGATTGCAAAGTGTATCACAACTGACGCCCTTAAACCTGACATGTATCATAAATATTTATTTAAATGTAAAAATATGATAGGACATTAAATATAGAAATTAACAACGTACAATTATGATACCTGGCTACAGCACATGCATGAATACATGACAACTGATCTAAGTTCCACTTCAAGCAAGTGCATGTGCACGTTTCAATATTAACCACCGCATCGCCTTTGCTAGGATGTAGAACACTGTATGTGATCGGTTCTGTAATAGGATATACGGTACCTTCCGTTGATAAATTTTTGGCCAACATGATTCGATCGTACGCAGCAGTGGTAACAAAAGTTGTGAGTTTTTCAGCAGCACCACGTTTATTATTAAACCATCTTTGTAACACATTTCTCACATATTCATGTGCGGTAGTTATTGGCAAACGACGTGCTTGCATCATGCAATTGTTGAGTGATTCTGCAATGTTAGTGGTCATCATGTCATATCTTCTGTTTGGACAATATGCCCGTGACCACCTGCTTACCCCAACCTTAACCAAAGTGTCATATGATTTCGGATGCAACGCCCGAATTTCTTCTAACATTCTATCGCAGTCATATGGCACATGACTGTATGCTGCACTGTAAAATGCTTTTTCCACTACATTCGAATACTTTTTACAGTGTTGCTTCAGGTTTTGCCACAGGTGGAAAAAACACAATATGTGAGGGACTTCGGGAAAAGCTACACTCATCCCATTTGATATGTTTTTGTGACGATCGGATACGATAAGCAAATCGTTTGACACACCGATCACCTCTCGTAATCTACTTAAAAACCAAGTCCATGAACGGTCTGACTCTCCATTAGCAAATCCAAAAGCGATGGGATAAATCATCTCCGACCCATCTTTGCAGGCAGCAAAAAAAATCACCCATTTGTATTCACCTTTCAAATGAGTGGCATTAATAGCAACAATCGGTCTCATGTAAGATCGAAAACCCTCAATATAAGCTCCAAGTGCAACGAACGAATACAAGAACCGGTTGTTTTCATCCCTCTCAATTGCCGTCATGGTGCCGAGGTTTGATACTTTTAACATTTCAAAGTAGGACGGAAGCTGTTGATATGACTCGTCCGCTTGTCCATATGCTAGTTTCTTTGCATATTGTAAAGTCTTCCAAGCTTTACTGTACAAGATCTGCACACCATACTACTCTAGCATTTCTCCGATCAAACGATTAGGTGTATAAATATCCCTCCCCACCTTTCCCGCATATAATTTTTCTATAACAATAGCCTTCACACTTTTCATATGTGATTCCATGGCTACCTGACGACACGTGTGTTCCGCCACATACTTCAATACAAACCACATCGAACAACCTGTTCTGCATCTTGCACGAACTATAAAGCTACAACTTTTATCCTTGCAACCAGGTTCAAATCGTTCCGCGTCTGAACGTCTAACACGATATTCAAACTTGGATTTCAGAGCATATTCTCCAATAGCTGTACACATTTCTTGTTTACTATCAAAGAATGCACCTTTATACAAAGTACCACATTGATAGACAGTTGAAATAGCGCTTGAAGTAGCCTCAATGTCGTCCAGTTCTACACCGGAAACAATCCAATATGGTTGTGAAGGATTGTTCTGAAATTGTAAACCCGAAAATCTTATTTCTGGAAACCCTTCATCCTCATCGACATCATTAATTCCAGCTTCCTCTTCATCACTATCTTCAGTTTCCTCTTCATCACTATCCTCTGTCCCATCACCATTATCATCTGTGTCTTGCTCTCCATCATCACTAACATCATTCATATCATCATTATTAATGTCATGAATGAGACCTTCCATAGATGTAAATGGGGTGACCGAAGCATCAACCTGATTGCTACCAACACCTGAAGTCAGATAAAATTGACTTTGAACCATATACGGATCTACAGGTCTATTACTATTTGGCATCTCATGTCTTGTGTCTGGTATTGAGTCGGTGACATTTGGACGAATGATATGCCTACTAACTCCAGCTCCAAAATCTCTTACAACCTTATCAATGTAAATCTCTCTAACATCAACATTTCTCACCGCCATCAAACCAACCACACCAAGATCGGACATGATACGTATTTTTTTCACTTGACCATTTCTCATGCTTTGTAGTAAATAATATATACGAATATCCCACCTTCTTCTATCAATGCTAGTCTCTTTATACACAACATCCACCAACGATGAAAAACTACTATCTTTGGAGACCCCACACATGATCGACTCACCCCCAACGTAGTTAGATTCATTCCACTCTCCATCAAAGTTGATGACGATCGTTTTGTGAGTCATTCCTATAACATTCAAAGAATGTTTAATTAGTCTCACTAGATATAACAAAATCTAACACAATAAATCAATGTCCATCATTGAAAACAAAAGATATATCACAATTATGCTAACACTGCCTACGATCATATCTAACCACATATAACACTAAAATTTAATACACGGCATCCAAAACACAACAAATGTCGAAAACATCAAAAATTGCTCAAATCGGTTTTTCATATACATGAAAAACCGATTTCGGTTTTTGAGTGGCATGAAAACCGATCACAATAGAGAATCGGTTTTACACCTCTGTAAAAACCGAAATCGGTTTTTAAATTACCTAAAAAACCGATTTCGTCGCAGATTTTGCAGAAACTGCAAATCTACAAATCTATCTTTCGGATGATATTTATCACAACCAAATCACTCTTAAAGCCTTTACCTTACAATTTGAACAAAATAACCTAAAAACCAACCAACAAAAACACATACATTACCTTCGAAACTCAAATCACTTGAAATGAAAAAAGAAGTTTCAAAACGAATCACACTTGAATGGATCAAAAACCTTCAATGGACAAAGAAGCTCAAATGAAGAATCCCTTACTAGGAGGTTTGACTTTCGGCTATAATGGTGAATGGAAGAGGACAAAAACCATGAATAGAGTAAAGAGAAAGAAAAGAGAGGTTTGGATGCTAGGAGGAAGTAGGAGGAAGAAGAAGGCTATTTTGGTAATTTCGCTTAGGGCAATTGGGTGATTTTAATTTGAAGGGTAATTTAGTAATCTTGGGTATAGAATAGAAATAATTTGTTTGAGAGGCTAAAAACAAATTTGTATAAAATATTGGGTAAAAACAAAAATTCTCTTTTTATTTGGCTGAAAATGATAAATCTCCCTTAAAAATCTGTCTTTACTTGCATTGTTCCCACTTTTGACACGAACTTGAATTCTTACAGTAATTAGTCATTGGCATTGCATATAGGTGCCCGACTTGATGAAGTAGTGAGTTGTGCCCATGGAGACGATCTATATGGCGATTATGTAGACCCACCATCCAGATGTGGTCACAGTTTAGACGTACCCAACAGCCAGATATCACTACTATGCAGACCCAGTATCCAGATGTGGCCACAGTTCCTTTACCCTTAAGCCCTATAGTTAATGGGCTTTCCCTTGAGAATCTCACTAACTTTAGCATCGGAGGGTTTTTGCCTATGGAACACCTTCTTTTTTTCTTTTTAACAGGTATCCAAAGGGAAGAACAAACGCCCAAGGGGGAGAGTCCCCTTTTGAAGGGGATCCAAGCACCTAAAGGGATCCAAATCGAATTTCCTAGTTCTTTGTATTGTATTCCTTTCGTAATTCCTTGTATTTATTGTTGATGTAATTGGTGTGACCAACTTTGGCATCAATAATTTGTTTCTATGAAAATTTAGAATTATGTATAATAAGTAAATTGTATAAAGAAAAATTCTATATGGTCTTTTACAAATTATAATTTGTATGCTTGACATTTAATAATTGTCAAGATGTATTGATAAGTTTTAAATGATCTTTCTTGACATAGCCTTCCTTCACAATTTTTAAACTGTCAAGAAGAGGGCTTATTGGCAGTTTTCAATTGTCAATGAAAGGGATTTTTCTTGGTAGTATCAGTCACATTTTCATGGTGTAAAACGCGATTATGTTAATATATAAGTTGAGATGAATTCAAGAAGGAATTATGATATACAATTATATATTTCTATATTGGCCAAAATCAATATAGTCCCGAGGTCTCTCTCCAAGCTCAAAATAATATCAGCCACGATATGGAGGATCAATAAGAAATAGTGTCAATCAGGGTTTCATTATAATTAGATGAATTATGTATAAAGGGCAATTGACAATGGCTAAATGTTGGTAGATGACAAGCCACCACTCTCAATCTGTAGAGAATGGGCAATCAAATACAAATAATTTTATGAGAGAGAAGCCCTCTCTTTCTCTAGATTAGTGGCCATTAACATAGAGTTTTTCTTTTTAATTTTTCACTTTCTTCCTAAGTGTCCACACTCTAAAGTTGATCACAGAGTCATTGGAGAAAAGACATTGGGTTTTCCAAAACATCAAGTCGATTCAAGCAAAAAGCAGTCAAACCATCAAAGGGGAATTTTGAATTGATAACCTTCAATACAAGATTTTTCTAACTCTTTTTTGTCATCAAGTTTTACAGTAACGACAATCTTGGCTTATTGGAACTGTTTTTATTAAGTCTTTCGCTTCATATTTTTATGGGTCTAGGGAAGAGGTATTTTTGTAATTTTTGGCTATTGGTAAGAAACAATTTGCTCACTTAATTACATATAATCACATAATCGAATTTGGGTAATTTTTTTTTTTCTTTTACAAACTTAAAAGGTTAAATTAGACAATCAATAAGCTTGTTTTCAATTTTGTTTCCTAGTACTTAACATCTGCCATTTGAACATTCAGAAAGAGGACTCTAAAATATCAATTTTAGGTAATCTTGAACTCAAAAGTTTAAACTTGTATGTACGGATTCTACAATAATTTCAAGATGTAATCCCTCATGTGCAAGGTTCAAGTTGATAATTCTTTATTAAGCTGAGGGCCAAACACATTCAAAAAAGACAAATGTAACTCATGCATAATGGACATCATGGACTAAAATCATTTAACCTCTAAGTAAAATTAGTTTTGATTTCATATAAAATGATTGTTAAACAATAAAGTTTGAATTTGCAAGTAACGGTCCAAATACAATAACCATCGTATATCTATTTTTTTCATTACTAAAACTGATTCAGAGGACCACCGAAACTAATATTTGTCTGTCTATACTTCCTTTGCATTGTCTGTTCCTGTTCCAAACTTTTCAGAGAAATGAATTCTCAACCTTGGCATGCACATGAATTCGCTGCACATCTAAACGAAGGACATCCACAAATGACCAAGTATGGCTGTGGGCAAGAATTGGCCTGACCCCACGTCTATCAGACACTTAGTTGATGGATAATATAAAGAAAGTTAGGTACATATGATAATCGATAAGCTATTTAATTTTATTTGTTCTTACATACAAAGACAAAACAATGGTGGCGTTTGATCGATTGGATTCCTTGCACGTGTCCGCTATCAGAACGAAAATATCAGTGTCTGCATCAGGACCGTACATGTCCTCACTGACAAAATTATTAAAGCAAAGTAAATGTTCCACGAATCAGGGTGCCTCTTTGTACACGTGGCCGTCTTTGTCTCTTGTCTTAATTTTTTTTTGAAACTCGTTTCTGTCCGTTTCCGCCAACAGTAGTTAATAGTAAATGTGGTAACGTATGTGCATTAATCGCGTTTCATTTCATCATCGAAACCGATTGTGGTTTCACGGTGGAGGCATGAGATTAGAGGGCAATTTTTGTTTTTCAAAGGGAAAAATGAAAATTTAATATAAAACTTGTGAAGAACGACAAAAATGCTCATTTTGATATGTATGACAACGAGATTTGCAACTCCTACGTGGAGTGACGCTGCTCCCAGCCAACTTTATGTTTTTCACGTTGAAGACCGGATTCGATTATCTGTTACCCATCAAAATAGATAATTTTTATAATAGTCCATTCATATGAATAAATTCTTACGAAATTTTATTAATACGTAGATAATTTTTTTACTATATATGAACCGCTTTCTTTCATTTATTTAGAGTAAAAATTCAGACTATTTTATAAGAGTTTTATATCTAGGAGTTTCTAATAACTGTAAAAATGTATTTATAATAGGTAAGGAAAAGAAAAAAGATTTGCTTGACATTTTAGGTTACCAAGACAGTGGAATGGAAACAATTAAATATTATTTTTTTTAAAAAAGAAAACAATTAAATATTAAATAATTTTGTTAAATTTATTTACCTATTTATTAATCTAGATATAGTGTCATGATGTTTCCCTATAGTTAGAGTGAGAATTAATGTTGATTTGATTATGTTTTCAAGGCTTACAAATATAATAAATTAGTAACTTAGAAAAACAAAGAATTAAGTGGAATTAAATCACTTTCATAAAAGTAAAACAAAATAAAAACTGTAAAATTCCTATATAACAGCAAAATATCAAGATATAATTTTGAGTATCTATTATAAAACTAAAATTCAATTCGATCTCGGAAGAAACTCAATCCTAAATTTCTAGCATGTTTAAAATATTAAATATGCTTATCATGTATTGCAATTTCATGACTAATCATTATGTTTGTTGTAGAATATCAGAATTAAAATATCTATGTAAACAAAAGTAGGAGTAATCTTAGCTTGGACCTTTTTTTAATATAAAATTTTTCTAATTGAAAAACACATCTGATTTATAATTGCCACCTAGGTTTATAATTGCAAATAAATTTCTACGCGAAACTTTTTCAAGGTAAAAATTGGGCAAAGTTGTTTATTTTCATATCTAAATTCAATGTTAATTAGTGAGAAATTAAGGAAAAGAAATAATAAAATGTTCACAATTTTTATTTTTAAATTGATATCAAATGAATTAAAGTTATATTGAAATTTACTAAGATAAATCACCATTTATACCTTCAAAATATTAGATATGTTTATAGTGTATTGCAATTTCATGAGTAATCATTATTTATTATTTTTATTGTAGAATCAAAATATTTATATATAAAAGAAAGTAAGAGTAATCTCAGTTCGGACATTTTTTAATCTAAAATTTATCTAATTAAAATATAACTGTCTCATAATTGCAAAAAAAATAGTTGTATTTATTAATACAAATTGGGCAAAATTGTACTGATTCATACATAAATTCATTGTTAGTGAGAAATTAAGGAAAAATAATAATAAGATGTTCACAAATTCTTTTAAAATTAATATCAAATAATTTGAAGTTATATTAAAATTGATTGAGATCAATTACTATTTATATATTTAAAATATCTATTCTTATAATTAAAAGAAAAATTACTATTATAATAAATAAAATAAAATCACCCCCACAAAACCTACATAGCATGGATGGAGAGGGTTGAATTTTGAAAAACAAAAATTTTTTTATTATCATTAGGGCTATCGGGATTAAATAGAATGAAACACTAATAATACAGATCGAAAAAACAAATTTTATAAGGGGATCGGTCCACACAAGCATGGGGTGAAAAGTAAATATTTTGACAAAAAAAAAAAAAAAATTGAAAGTAAAAGTAGGAGGGATGCCAAATTTTCAATCTTTCGGTTCGGTTAGGCAACCAAGAAATTTTATATAATATCAAGAGAACAATAACGTGGTGGTCCTCAACCAACCGTCTGTCTTGTTTTCCTGCGGATCCACGTGACACGATGGAATGCCCATATTTGTATGCCCACAGTGAGCCCTACCAACTACCCACGTGCTCTGCACGCGCTTCCCAACTATTTTCGGCGACGGTGATGTGCTTGCTTGACATTGATTTCCAGAATGTCATTCAACGGCCATATTATCTCTGTGGGCCTTGATCTGATTTATTTTTGGATAAGTATGGACGAGTTTAGTTAAGGTAGTTGGTACCGAAACAACGCCGGTAGCGACGGATCCATAAATTCTGGTAAGAAGATGTGCTTGTACAAAATAATAATAATAATAATAATAATAATAATAAATTTAAAAATATTGACAACATGAATTTTTACAAAAATAAAAATTCGAGAATATGATTAAATTCAAATAAAATAAAACAAATAATATACTTAATTTAGATGAATTAAATAGTATAACACTGAAAAAGTTCTTATCAAGGTATTAAGAAAATAAAAACAACGTAAATTATGCATTACTATAATTTTTCTCAATTAAACTTTTTATTTTGAATCATTATAATTTATTTTTTTTTATCAATTGTATTGAAAATATGTCTTTAGATAAGTAAACAAACTACCATCCAACCATGCATTTCTCACTCAGTTAAGCAAAACTAAAACTATTAAATTTATAGGAAAAAATCTTGAGATTTTAGGGTTCAATGATTAAATGTAGTAAATTAAAATATCTTATTTTAGGATTTATTGATTAGATGTATGTCAAACTAAAATTATTAAATATAAAAATTAAAAAGAATAACAATTAATTTAAGAAGGAATTGCACAATGCCCCTCTGAGATTTGCTTAAAAACAAATGGAACTATAATTACCCTTTTATTACACAAAACCCCTATACCTTTCTTTTCCAAAAAAAAAAAAAAAAAAAAAAAACCTCTATACCTTTAGTTGAATTTTGTCAATATTAACTAAGTTAAATGTATTTTTGTCCTTTCATTTGGGATCACTAGGGTGAGTAGAATAATGACATCAACATCTGAAATGAAAATGAAATAAAATATAAAAAAATTCTGATGGGGTCAAATCAATCAGAAAATATTAAATGTAAAACTAATTAAAAAAAATAAAAAGATCCTATTGCAATGCACGAGAAGGATTTCTTCTGGAAGACACCATTTTCTTTTTGAAACCTTAAATCTTTATATCTCTTTCGCTCTTTATCTCTCTCGTTCAATCACCCAAAACACACTTTTTTTATTTTTTTGGAAATCACTGTTTTTCTTTCAAAACATATATATATATATATATATATATTTCTGAAAAATGCACTCTTATTCATGGATGACACGAAAAGATAACAAAAATCACTTTGAGAGAACTGGGTCTTCTTCGAGAGCTGGAGACAAGACAAACAAAGTCATAGTTATCTTTTCATAGTTTTCCGCTATATTAGCGGGCACGAGAGAAGGAGCTCCGAGGCAATTGGGTCTGTTCTTAGGGGTGGCAATTCGGGTTGACAGGTTGGGTTGAACATGACCCGAACACAACCCGATAATTTTTAAGACGACCCGAACACGACACAAAAAGTAAATGGGTTGAACTCACTCGACACGAACACAACACGATAATAAACGGGTCAACATGACAACGACACGATAATCAGTTTATTAACGGGTCATTTAGCTAACCCATTTCTGACCCGTTAAGCTGACCCGTTGACCCCGTTTATGAATTTAATCATATTTAATATATTTAAATTTTAATTACATCTAATAAAAAATAACATTAAAATACTCAAATACAATCCAAAACCTAAAAATACAATCATTCACAAATACAATCCAAAACCTAAAAATATAATCATCCACAAATTACAAATATAATCCAAAATAATTCAAAACATCCACAAATTACAAATACAATCCAAAATAATCTAAAATATAAAAATACAATCATCCACAATTACAAATAAGAATGTAAGGCATGTACATTTTTATTTTTCTCTATAGTATGACCTACAGAATCACATTAATCATTGTTGTACATCTGTATAAGATTCAAAAAGCAGTGCCAATCAGTACCATCTTGACCAAATAAATGACGAGAAATTATGAATAAATGAATGTTCTTGTTGAACAATGTCATTTGAAACTCAAAAAACCAAGGGCTACGCCAATTCTTTGAACGCAATCATTTCCTTGGGTGCCATTCGATTGACTTGTTTGGCATTGGCCATAATTATGATCAAGGAACTCTGTCAAAGGGTTGCGTATCATTGTAACAAACATCCCAGACGGCATCCATGGCTTCCTTTACAGCTGCTTCTGAGCATATAGGGTTAGCACGATGTGATTTCATAACTCTTCTTCTAATATAATCCTACAAATGTCAATGCAAACAAGATTTTATTTACCTAAATTCAACAAAAAATCTAGAACCAACAGATCAGAAATTGTATGTAGTACATGCATATTGAAGAAATTACATATCATGAATTAAAACTTGGGGCAACTAATGGAAGTCCTAGATACCACCTCAACTATGATACATTTGCCTCCTTCTCTAGCTGAATTTGGGGAAGCACATTTTATGTTTTGCCATCGGATTTTAGAAATAAATCAGTAAAGATCGCACATAATCAATGAGCACTACAAGAAATGCTTTTAGTAAGGAAGTTTAAGATCTTTCTAATCTATTCTCCCCATGCTTAATTCCATTATAAAGATGCATTTGGGTAAAATCAAGACACACAAAACAGTTGAGCACAAAAACAACCAATCCCACAGAATATAATAGGAATTCGAATATAACACAAACAACAATCAACAAAACTGAGATAACCATTCTACTACAACAAACAAATCAATAGTAACAACAACAAACAAAATAATCAATCAAAAGTCAAAACAACAAATACCAGAATAGAATATCAACTACAGTTCCCATAAAAAACAGAGAGAAGTGGAGGGTGAGTTACCTTATATGAGAGCAAGATTTGGAGTGGCAACAGAAAACACATAAGAAAATCAAAGCAAAACCCTCTATTGTTAGCGTCTCTTTGTTATTATTTCTCTACAAGAGTACACAATAAAACCCAACGGAGATGGCACAGCACGGCAGTAGCAACTCAACGACGCGGCGGGCGAGAAGAAGCTACGCCAAGGAGAACGATAGCAGTACTGCGCAGCAGTAGCAGATCTGCAGATGCGCTGCGACTTGAGAGCAGAAGACGTTGTGCGGGACGACGGAGATGTCACACGCGGGCGGTAGCAGCTCTGGGAGACGACGCGGCAAGCGAGAAGCTACGCGGAGGAGATAACAGTAGTCAGTAGCAGTGCTGTGCAGCAATAGCAAATGCGCTCCGAGCAGGCGGCGTTGCACGGGACGGGGGGTGACACGGCGCAATGGCTACTCAGGCTTGGTTTGGGACATTGGGTGGTCGGACGGTTGAGAGAAAACAGAAGAGAAAAAAATAAACTAATAGAGAGGCAAAGATAAAAATGAAATGTTAGAGTTTTGACTTTCAAAAAATATATATTATCATTAAAATTACATAAACATTCTTTAATGTAAAATTACTATTTTACCCTTCTTAACGGGTCAACCCGTAACACGATTAAAAGAACACGAACCCAACACAATAACTTAACGGGTTAAACGAGTTGACCCGTTAATTTACTCAACCCGTTAATGCTCAACCCTAACCCATAATTATCATGTCGGATTCGTGTTGACCCGTCGTGTCGAGTTCCAAATTACCACCCCTATCTGTTCTACCCATTTGGCTCCCGTAATAAAGTGAAACGAGCGAATGGTGACCCACCGCCACTGTTTTATTGCTGGTAAAATAAGATAGTAGTTTCAAAACTATCGAAGGTGTCGCTGTTATGATTGGCAAAAAATGGTGATAGTTTTGGAGGGGTGGGGTTAAAGATAGTGTTGCTATTCAATCAACACCATTGTTTTCAATCGTCGGAGGCATCACCATAGACAGTGGATAGGTAAGTTCTCGTCTCTTTCTCTTAAAGTTTGATCAGTGTGAGGTGGTATTAAGTTTGTGGGTGTGAAATGGTGTGAAGTTTGTATTTAAATTATTATTTGATGGGTCACCGTTTGTGTGAAGTATCATGAATGTGAAGTTTGATGTGTCATTGTGTTTTTTATTTTGTGTTTAAAGTTTGATGGGTCACTGTTAAGTTTATTTTGTGTTTAGTATGATGTTGTTTATGATTGATGCTATTTTAGATGGTTCAAGGGGTTGTGTATTTAATTTTCTTATTGAATTGTGATTTATTTTCAATATGACAGGACAATGAATGGCCCATCAAATGCAAATCTTTATACTAGTTCACAAGATGTAAGAGTCACAAGGGTGTGGTTTTCAAAATTATTGTTCACATTCCGTTTCTGTCATTCACTATTATTAACTTATATTCTTTTATGTTGCATTGAATAGGTGTTATGGTTTGTATCAAGCCAAACCAGTGTAGCAATGAGGATTCACAGATTCAACCTATTGAGATAAGAGAGAATCCAACTGAACCTCCTTCTCAACCATCACAGCCATCCCAGATGCATTTTCAAGATTAAAACACATACATCTTTGGTTCAGGTTGTTGGTACAATCACTGTATACTTTTGTTGATCATGCATGTGGGGCATGTTTTTGTGTGATAGTGATACAATATTTATACTGTTGTGATGCTCATAGTGTGCAAATGCTTGTTTAGGTGAGACACACTACTTCTGCAGTGTCATACTTGTTGTACATTTTATGTTTTCATTGAACAGTGTTTGTAATAACTAGTTTATACATTATCACTAAAAGCATTTATTGAATCTTCAACTTATGTTTTTGCTTAATTTTCTGTCATTTGATGTTCAAAATGAGTGGTATTTGCAATTTCCTTGTTCACGATTGAAAAATTTTTATTAGGATTTTTTTTAATTCTGAAATTTTTACCAACACTTTTTTCAAAAACGTCGTTTTATTTTTTAACTTGATAATTCCTCCATTTATCTCACTACTGCTTCCACAAGATATTGTCATTAAATAAGAAGAATAAAAATGTAAGAAATAAGAATAGGAAAAAAAAATAAATGAAACAAAGTGTTGCAGTAGATAAACAAATAAGAGTAGAAAAATGGTAAGAAATAAGAATGTTTAAAAAAAAAAAAAAATTCAGTGAAACAAATAAGAAGGTGCAGCAAGCTGGAAGTAATACCATGTCATCACTCCTTTTATAAAGAGTTGAAAACATCTAACATTATTCTAAAGGGTAAAATAGTTAAAAAATATTACATGCAAAACTTACTTTCATGGCATTATTCCAATTCATAAGCGCAAATTAATCAATTAAATTAAATTATAAAACCTTAAATCACGTGCAAAATTGGTGGTGTTGGCGGCTGAACATGTGTAAATGGGGGAATATTTTATTGTTTCTTTTTGTCGTATTCATGGGCAATTGGGTAACTTTACATTGTTGAGGGCATTTTAGATTTTCACTCAAAATTTCTATTCAACTGTTAAAGTTGACGGAAGTCAACTAATGGTATGAGAGTTTGGTGTAATAAAATGGAAACTATATTTCCAACTGTTTTTAGGCCAACCTCAAGCAGGTGTTGTGCAATTCCTTCTTAATTTAAAATAATATAAAGCTATATTTATTAATTCAGAACATAAGAATGGTTGTCAAAATTTTGGTCTCCCAAAGAAATTGTTAGTGTTGATTGGAGATAAATGACAAAAAAAAAAAAAAATTAAGTTGATTGCTAGAAAGCAAGAGAATTGGAAATAAATTAATCAATGCAAAGTCAAGAACCATAAAAGAAAAAGTAAAAATAAATTATATAAGCACAAAGACATGAAATATTATTATTTTTTTTTTCAAGAATTTGAGGGGAGGGTCTGCCACTGTCCTCTAAAATAGGTACTTGTACATTTTATATTTTTTTTTCATGTATTTTGATAATGAAGAGTTTATTTATTTATTTATTTTTAAAGAAAAATTCATATTTTTAATAATAATAAGATAATTACTCTTACAATCAAAAGATGATTACTCTTATTAAGAAGAGAAATGCACACACTTTTTTTTTTTTTAATAATAAAATAAAGATGTAACTTGAACCCTTAATCTTTGAGGATAAAATGAGACATTCAACTACTGCTACTAATCATGGTGTCATAGAGACTCAAGTTTTACAAAATCTATTTCACAAGTTTTATATCAAAAGTTTTATCCCCTTTTATTGTGGAGTATTTGTTTTCAGTTGTGGGAATAAATATCTTATCCATGTAATTAGTAATTGATTTTGAAAGACTTCCCCATACTATTAACTGATTCATATTAATTTAAAAAAACAAGCACTTGATAAAATACACCCTTTTATATAAAAAAATGATTGTGTGCCTCCCCATTCATCTTAGTGATAGAAGTTCAGATCTCATTTGATGCATTTCACAAATATGTATAAATAATTTTCATATTTTTTTGTAAGAATTGTTGTATCATGATTATAGGAATTGATACTCAAACCATGCAAGTGATCAATCTTAATAGGTTTTCATATATGTCTAAACCTTTTACTTTCATAAAAATAAAAAGCACTTGATAAAAATTCAAAATTTAGATAAAATAGTTCATGTTTATTTTTCTAATATATTAATAACATAATTTGTTTATATTTTTTAAAAATTTTAAATATATGTTTTTATATATGTTTTTGAAAACTGTAGTCTAAAAGTATATATTATCATTTTTGTTAGATTTTAAGCTAAACAATTATTATTCAATTACTCTAAGGTCTATTTAGATTTTTTTTTTTTTAAGCTTTTTACAGTAATAGAAGAAAACGAGAAGTTTAAACTTTTCAATACCATCAAATACCTTGATTTTTACTATTATTTATTTATCTTTTTAGGTTAGAAAAGATTTAAAAGTTGTCTGATTCGAACATTTCAAAAAAATCTTCAAACCAAATTTCAAGCCCTTAAATCTTTGAAAAAGAAAACAAATATTAAATTCAGAATTGAAAAGAAGAAATTAGGCAGCTAGTTTTGACGGCCAGCATTTCTAATTAAGAATAATAGCTGTATATTTTTTTGTCTGGTTGAAAAAGATGAAAGTGACGGTGAAGGGAAGAAAAAGTGATTTTATAAATGAAATAGAATAATAAATTTATTTTGATTTATTGATTAATATAATAATAAAACTGTATTTTCAAGACAAAAAAAAAGGATAAAACTGTAATTACAAAAATTTAAGAGTCAAAATTTTGATTTAAAAAAATAATAATTATACTTTGCTTGGTAGCCCTTTCAAAACTTGATTTCACTTGAAAAAGCCAACTTTGGGTTGAGAACTTCTTAAAGCCATGTCAAATGTGCTCAATTGAGTTTGAAAAATGAGAAATTAATCAAACTATATATGCACCTTTTGTTTTTTGTTTGTTTGTTTTTTTAAATCAATATCTAACAGCATTTCAATAAAGAGTCAGCTGGTAGTTGATATATTAGAAACAGGACTTAAAACACAAACTCCTATTACAAGGGAGGGGTTTCTCACTATTTTAGAGTTCAATAAATAAAAATGGAACTCAAACTCCTATAATAAAGATGAATGGAAAAGTATTTAATCATTTTATTAATATGGATGTGCATTTATACACATTATTTAATATGTATATCATCTATAACAGCTAAAAAGGAAATATAGTCCTGCTACCATATATTTTAAGTGCACACAAAATACATAATTAACATTTAAAAATTAAATAAATAATTAATATTTAATTTTCATATATACTAATATAAAATTTCATATACTTTCAAAAAATATGTATATATATAATTGAATTATGACTTTCATTAATACATACATCATCAGATCATCTCTTATATTTTATATTTTCAATATGAATTTTAAGAGGATGTATTTAATCTAGAATTTATTATAGTTTGATAGATCTTTTTAAATAATATATTTTAATGGAATTTGTAGACTCTATAGTTTTCATATAAAATTTATTAGAATTTTGTATGAAATCTAGAATTTTGGAAACAGGGTAAGATTTGTGATAAATTTTTGTATGAAATCTCATAAAATATTTGGGAATATGATAAGATTTATGATAAATTTTTATTCACAAATTTTATTTTCAAATTTTTTTAATTCCATCACTTATATAAAATCAGTAAAGTTAATAACATTTTTAATGCAACTAAATTTGTTTGAACATTTTAAAAGTCGAATTGGATATACCTAAATCTGTATGGATTTCAATAGAATTCAAACAAATATGAATTGAATACATCTAAATTTATATTAATTTAAATAGATTTCATATAATTCTAAACTGAATATATCTAAATTTTGATGGTCTTTTCAAAAATCTTAATTAAATACAACCAAAATTTTAAAATATTTTAAATTCCAATGAAATTTTAAATTCATATACTTCCAATATGTATATGAAATTGAATTATGACATTCATTGACTCGTTAATAAATACATCATTTCTTATATTTTATATTTTCAATATGAATTTTAGGAGGATATATTCAATCTAGCATCTATTGAAGTTTGATAGATCTTTTTTAAATATTAGATTTTGATAGAATTCATGGAATTTATAGATTTTATTAGAATTTTTTATGAAATCCAATGGAATATTTGGGAATATGGTAAGATTTGTGATCTTTTTTTTTTTTTGGTTTTCAAATTTTACTTTGAAATCCAACAAAATACATGAAATTCAATTACTTATATAAAATTTACAATGTTAATGACTTTTTAAACATACTTAAATTTATTTAAACTTTTTAAAAATCTAAATTAAATATAATAAATTTGAATTGAATATATTTAGACATATAAGGATAGATTTCATTAGATTTTTTTATGAAATAGAATGAAATCTGTAAAAATCTAATGAAATCTATGAGAATAGGAAAAGGTTTGCATTAAAATTTTTTATTCATAGATTTTAATTTCAAATCTATCAGAACCTATGAAATTTCATCACTTTTATAAAATTCATAAAGTAAATATCTTTTTTAATATATTTAAATTTATTTAAATTTTTAAAAATTTGAAATAAATACACATCAATTTATATGAATTCTAATAGAATTTAAATAAATTTAAATTAAATACATATAAATTTATAAGAATTTTAATAGATTCTATATAAATCTAGATACATTTAAATTTTTACGGGCTCTTTCAACGAGGGAGAAAAAGTAGCTTGAACCACGCGCCTAAGATTCCCGTGGCGTTCCACCAACCTCCCATCACATAAATGCAAGAAGAACTCGGTAATATCACAAACCTGAAAAACACCAAACTAGTTCACCAACACAAACACACACTCTCTCTCTCTCAGATGTCTCGGCACAGACGGCAAGGCTCGCAAGTCCTGCCGCCGGACCTTTTCGGTGGCGACGACCCGCCACCACCAGCGCCACCTGAGTGCATCCAACCCGCAGCTGCCCATCAGCATGGTCCCACTGGTCCAGTCTCGAATGCGGCTACAGCGACTGGTCATCCTCATCATCAGCAGCAATCCTCTGCCGTCAATTCTGGACCAGCTCCTCTGAAAAAGCCTTCTCCCAACAAACCTTCCTGATGGCTTCTAAAAGCACTTTTGCGTTTTCTGGGTCATGTTTTTTCTTTTACTAGGAAATGGCTTCTCTCGTCGTCTGTTGTTCAAGTTGTTTCTCTTTTTCCTTTTATGGTTTTCGTGAATGTTGGCTTCATGTTTTTCTTTTTTCTGATATTATAAGATGGTCTCTCTGTGTCAGGTTTCGTTGAACTCAAATCTACTAGCATATTTTCTTGTTCTGATTGGTTGAAGGAAATTAGGGGACATTAATGATCAAAACCAATGCTTTAGGTGCTATTCCACAGAAAGCGCTTCCTTAGAAAATGCTTTTAAAGGCATTTGAAACATTTTCTTATAAACAGGGATAATTCCACTAAATTCCCTTTGATTTGTAAAATGGTGCCTTTTGCTCTTCCAAGATTTGGACAAAATGGTATCATATAGGTCTTTAAATTTTGAGTAAAATTAAAAAAAACAAAAAAACAAGCAATGTTCTAGATGTTATGAAGACTGATTTTGATAAATAGAAAGTTATATTACTCTAAAAATAATAAATAAATTGATAACTATAAATATATAAGTTATATTAATTATTATAAATGCAAAACAATTTATAATAAGAAAGTAGAAAACCTTAGAAACCACCTTCACTATAATGGAGGCTTGCGAGCTATCTCCTAAATGGAAATGAAAGAAACTTGTAGCTTTCTTCTCACAGATGGAGGAAAAAACTTGGGTATGTGATGCAGACAGTCTATTTAAAATCTACATGTGAAGTAAAACAAAATGTAATTCATTGATCATATTATGTAACATAATTTAAATAAAAAATGCGACTTAGGTTGAATACACTCCCTCAACCAAGTGGATTTTCCCTCAATTCCAAATTTCACAAAAATTTCGCAACGAATCAATCCCACATTTCAACCATGTCAATCAATTATATTGTCCACAATTTCACAATGATCTACCGAAAAACACCAAATTACCGTAGTTTCAAACATGGACTAAAAGACTTAAGGTTGAAGGACTTTTCTAATTTATAGGAAACCTTTGGAATAAATTTTGTAAACTTGGAAAAAGTAGTGGCAGTATATTACTAAATTATATTGTTCTTTCCTTATGAGATCGACCCTTACTTAAAAGGACAAATTGCATTATCTCCCACGATTGCTTTATAATTACACTCAACCTTAAACTATTGAGTTAATTACACTAGCATTCCTCTAACTGTTGACTAACAGTTAACTACCACTAGTTAATGACGACATAGGGCCCATTTATGATAGATTTTACATCTAACTTTTGACAGTAGAAGAAAAGAAATAGAAGTCTGAGCTTTTCAGATACTGTTTAGATTATATATTTTTAAAGAACTTTTAAATTTATAAGAACTTTTGAGATTGTTTAGTTAGAATATTACTAAAATCTCTTTTAATCGTGATATGACTTTTATGCCTTTCTAGAAGAGTTTTTGAATGTGTTTGGTTGACATATTTCAAATTATCACCTACATACTATACATCATCTGCATTCCTTTTTTCTTTTTCTTTTTCTTTTTTTTTTCACTAAAAAGTAAAATCAAATTATTCATCTAGCAATTTCCTACAAAATACTTTCACTAAAACTTTATTTTTAACATTCCAAGTTCTTGTTATAGTATAATAAGAATTGAATCACACTCCTAACACATAACAAATAGGGAAAAAAAATTGACTAAATTATCATTTGCATTCCATAATTATTAGAGTTTTTCCAAACTCAATTCACCACAGAAGAAAAAGTTCAAAAAATTAATTCCATAGCCTAACATTGCTGACTATAAACCGCTATTTGTATATTCTCTAGCTTCAAAGCACATACATGTTACACAAAACACCAATTACAACCAGAAAAATAGATTGATCAAAACTACTATTATATTGAACCGTGATGTGAAATATCAAAATTGTAGGACATGAAGTAAGGAGGGTAACTAAGATGGATGATTAGACAACCCTTGAAAAATTCATTAATACATCAAGCTGCTTGAACTTCCACTGTTGGGGTATCTTTTGATGGCTTCATTGGGATTGGTGTGCTTCTAGCTTGGGATGCACCTCCAACAATCTAACATATAGTTTCAAGTATCACTACAATGCTCAAATATAGTTCAATCCAAAGATTACATATCAATTGAAAACAAGATTTAATCACTTCCCTTCAATGTGACTTTACAAATAGCACTGCATATACATAGATGAATGCCAATACCATAAGGAAAAAAGATGAACTTGTTCACACATTGATCAAATCGATTTTAGACATGATTATATATCTTTAATCTTAGCTTTTGTGAGGAATACTTGAGCATATTCTATTATTTTAATGTGTTTTTCTAGTGTTTGTGTTTGTAGGGTCATTTAGGAGAAGATGGAAGAAAATGGTGGAAGAAATCAAGTTTTAAAAGGGAGCTAAAGCTTTTCATAAATGGCTTCGCTAATCGCAACTTGCGGTCTTGAGTTGCAAAATATTAATTAGATAATCTTTCTGAATGCAGTTGACCAAATGCCAATTGTTTTAGTTTTTTAGGGATTTTCGTTAATTGTGATTGTGAAACGTGACTCATGATCGTAAGTTGCGAATTGGCATCACATGTGCATTGAGGAAACTCTCCAACCCTATACCATTTCACTTATAAATTCATCATTTTCTCGATATCATCAGCAAACCATAGAATATCTTTAGAGCATTTTTCTTTCATTTTTGCATAGTATTATCATGCAACAGTTCATTGCAACCATTCAAGAGCAAATAGAAGTGATTTGGGGTGTTTAGAGCAAGACCGGTGGTGAATTCGTGATGTTTATTTTTGTTCTTGTCTCATTTATCATGTTCAATTATTATTTTATTTTTGGCATAATGTTTTATAGATCTATTGATAACTAAATTTGTTTTCTAGGGGATTCATTGTAATTTGATATGGATCTATTTTGTGGATGATTTATGATGTTTATTTACAATGATTTCATATGTTAGTATTTTGTTTTATCATCTCTTAATGCTTTTGATTGATTTTAGGCCTAGTCAGTTGAATAATTTTGTGTTATTGGTAATGCCTGAGAAAGATATTAACAATTAGAACTTGATAAAATGGTATTTGAAAATTAGAATAGAAATATATCTAGTTTTTAAGTGAGATCTTGTAGGGGTAGTTGTGCATAATGAATTTGTATTAACCATTTAGCATAGAAATCTAACTAGGTGTTTAATGCGAACATATCTATGATGAACTTGAAAGATGCTCATGGATATAATAATTGTTTAGTTGGTCAAGTACAATATGAAATTATATATGGGAGAATTACGCCCAACCTACCTGAAAATTTAATATTCACATGCGAGTACATGTTTTGGTTTTTTTACAGCATCATTCCCTTGACTAAAAGGTTGACTGCTTTGACCTTACTAGATATGGTTGATCATGTAAAAAATGTTGAATGACGAAATTACCCTTAAATAAATTTATTTTTTATTTTTCTTTTCATATAAATTAAAAATAAATTGAATCAGATCTCTAACATCAATCTAAAAATGGACAGTGGTGATTAATTTGAGAAAAAATTTAAGAATTTAATAAAAATTTAAAGTTTTAAAAAATATATTTTTTAATTAGATCTTTACCGTCCATCTGAAGATGGACGATGGAGATCAATTTGAGAAAAAATTAAAAAAATTAAAAAAAAAAAAAAACTAATATTCATCCTTCTCTCTCTCTCTTCTTTTTCTCTTCTTCTTCTTCGAACCTAGATCTGAGTTCAATTTGGCATCTTCATTATCTTCAACCTCAAAAGATTGAAAACAAACCATCTTTAACCTAAAAAAAATTCATATGAAACCCATTTGAAAGGAGAGAGATGGTAATTGGGCTTTTGTGTTTTTTGTGTTTTTTTTTTTAATTCATTTTTTTCTCAAATTAATCTCTACTGTCTATTTGAAGATAGAATGTGGAGATCTGATTAAAAAAATATTTTTATTAAATTTTTAATTTTTATTAAAAATTTAAAATTTTTTCTCAAATTAATTTCCACTTCCATTTCCAAATATGGTGGAGATCTGATTCAATTTGTTTTTAGCTTATTTTAAAGTTTTTAAAAGTTATTTTAAAAGAAAAATAAAAAGTGAATTTATTCTGAGATAATTTCGTCTTTCAATATTTTGACACGATCAACCATATCTAATAACGGTCAAAGCAGTCAACCAGTTAGTCCAGGGAAGGAAGCTGTAAAAAAACTAAAATCTTGTTCGTGTTTGTGAATATTAAACATCTAGGTAGCTTAGAAGTAAATCTCCCAATTGTATATTGTTGATCGATAATGACACAAGAATAGTGAAGTATTAAATGAAGTTGAATTTCCCTAAATCTTTTATTCAAGTGATTTATGTTATTTAACTAAGTTTTTTGTTAATTTGATTTTTGCAATTTTATTTTTTAATTCAACTTTTATTAATCGATTTTTGAATAAAGTTGCATAAATAAATTTCAGTAATTAGTTTTAATTTGAACCGTCTTTATGAGATTGACCTTGATTTGTCAATATATTGCATAGAGGCCATGTATACTTGCACAAGCTTTTACGTAGTAAAGTGTATTACTAAAAATGTGCATCACACTCACACAAACAAACTCTAAACTTGTGTTACTAGTTCATACACACACACATACTCTAAATTTGCACTAAAAAATTCCTTATTTAACATAAACCAAAATCCAATTGCATCACAATCATCACTTGTCAGTCATTGAAATTCTAGTCTTCTGCTTTCATTTGGTGACCTAGGGAACCGGTGTGCAACATATGACTCACATCAACTCCTAATTCAGTAAAATCAATAGGAATTGATGTATCATCCACTATCTCATTCAGCAAATTAGCTCCAAGCTAAACCAACACAAATTGTAATATTTTCCACTCAACTTCGATCAGTCTCTTGAAAAAAATGAAAGAAAGCATATTCATTTTTATTGCTCATCCTTAGTTACAATTTTCTACAACAACATGATCAGGCAACAATTATAAAAAATTAGCACAATGGCAACACTTTGCTACTCATATAGTTGTTCATTTAAAAACAAAAATATCCCTCCAATGTCAAGCATCACTAGTGAACACACATACACACACAAACACACACACACACACACACACACACACACACACACACACTCATCATCATCAAAAACATCAAAACAAACCAAAAACAAACAATCCAAAAAACCAAACAACCACACAACCACACACACACACACACACACACACACACACACACACACACACATTCATCATCATCAAAAACATCAAAACAAACCAAAAACAAACAATCCAAAAAACCAAACAACCACAAAATCAATCAAACAATCCAAATCAAAGCCAAAAACACATTAAAAATCCAATATTTTTCATTTTCCGTCATTTTGTTTAGTCATAGCAGGACACACAAAGGCATCATTCGCCAAACTTAATTCCTCGGCAAAGGCGCCTCTGTCCTCATGTAGCGCAACACCAAACTAAATCCCTACCAATTGAAGCTAGATCCATATTTAGTGACATCTCCAACTGTCTCGACAGCCATTTTCAAATTCATCATATGATACCCAACAAAAACCGCACAACCTTTCCATTTCTTTTAAAGTCAAAGAAAAGATTGAGAGAGAAAAAGCTAATGCATTATTCATAACCAACACTACCTCAAACATCTAAACAACCAACCTAAACTACAATCCTAAACACCCTAAATTCATATGTCAAACAATTCCAACCAAGATCTGATGTAAAGAAAATAATCAAATAAAAAAACCCTAACAAATTGAAACAAAAAAAAAAAAAATTGAAGACAATGAAAAGGAACTTACTACTTAGGATTCACAGTGTCAAGCAAAGATATAGAGCTAGAAGGAGGTAAATTCAAGCAAACCTTGTGATTTCTCTAGCGAGATCGAGGAAGAAAGGAGAAGAATAAGGTGAGACAAGAAATGAGAAGAACAGGGAAGAACAAAACATATGAAAGGATAAGAGTGGAAATCTGATTTTGGTATTTATGGTTTGAAGGGCAAAATTGGTATTATGAAAGATTCATTAAACAAAATTGCTTTACTTGAAAGCTCTTTCCCAAAGCAAAAGCCTTTTTTGGGAGAACACTCAAACACTCCAATAAGTCACTTTTGGGCTCAAGAAGAGCTTTTGAACCCTCCAAAAGCTATTCTAAATAGACACATAGACAAAATGTCTATATTGCGCATAGCATTTAATTTTTATTATATGTAAGTATTTTAATTAATTAATAAAAAAGTCATTTTTTTTTTTAATTTGGTTGGAACCAAATTAAATCATTCTTCACACCTAAACTCAACTTTAAACCTAGATTATCTTTCTCTTTAATTAAACTTAGACCTACTACATTCAGAATCACAAAAAATCATTTCTTTTCTTGAACCCACCTTTTTTTTTTCCTTTAAAATTAAATTTCAAGAAAAAAAAATGGGAATTTCAAAAGTAGTCAAATTGTTGAAAAAAAAAAAAGTTTTTAGACAAAAAACTGAATTTAATTTTGATACACTGAAAAAATATTTCCAAGTTATGCCCTTCAATCACCTAAATGCCACTACCTTGAATACTTAAAATACTCTTCTTTCTTTTCTTTCTTCCCAATTGCTTCTTTCCTCTTCCTTATTCCAACCATAAACTTCAACTTCCTTTCTCTTCTTTCTCTCTAACAAACACATATTCTCTCATTTTTTCTGTAACAAAGGTGATGGTAATAGCTTTATAGTTATATTTTTAGAGAAATTAGATTTTGAAGACTTTTCAAGATATATTGCTGATGTTGTTATTGTTTTTCTTTTCTTCTTATTTTTTTAGTGTTTAAGTTATTGATTGTAGTTAATTAGAGTCATTTTGGCTTTAGGTCAAACTAGATTGGTTAATCTAGTGTGGAAACTTGTTCTTTTAGGTTTTGGAGAGGAATTTACGATTTTTTTTTTTCTTTTCAGAAGTAAAAAAATTGTGAGATGTAAGTTATATCTCATGGCCACCATGAGATGCATGTTACATATCACAATGATCATAATATGCGGCCTACATATCATGATCGTCATGAGATGTGGGCCACATCTCATGATGATTCAGATATGTAGGCCACATAATCACAAATTAGTTTCAAAAAATTATTCAACAAAACACAAAAATGTCCAAAATAATCATGAGATGTGGGTCCACATCTCATAATTATCTCATGGGTCCAAACATAAGAAGAACAAAGGTATCATTTCTAGATGTCTCTCAAAGGTAAATGGTATATTTTTGTATATGTGCTGACTTTTCTAGATTTACTTGGATAGATTTTCTTATCTAAAAGTTAGAGGCTTTTGAGATATTTAACTTGCGTTGCACCATCTTCAAAATGAAAAGAAAGTTAAAATTAAGAACATTAAGTGTTGATGTCAAAAAGTGGATATGCCAAATTGCACCAACAGCAAATTGAAAAAGGTTACCGAGGTGATTTGAGTTGGTAAGAAGGTCTATTGAAATCCTCTTTGATGCTTGGACTCCACCCTACAAAGGGAATATTTTCCCTCAAGAATGCAGCTATTGCTCTTGGCTACCTGCAAAACGGACATACAGGTCAAGGGTCACCAGAGTTTCTCCGACGAAAACCCTCTGACGCTCAAGTCAATGTGGTTTTCGAAGGAAACCCCTCTTTGGTAGCTTTGCCAAGGGGAATAAAGTATAGAGGAAGTATGATGAAAAGAAGAAATGAGAATCTAGAGCATCATATAGTAAGAATCCCAGAATATCAGTTAATATTAGTGAGGAAATCTCTTATTAGGGATTTCTTCATATATTAGAGAACTCAAGGATGTGTGTTCACTTACCTACCTCATTCTTTAATAGTGGTGTGGTATTTACAGTGCCTCGATTTGTTAGGGTTAACCCCTTTCCTTCCATTTTTCTCCATTAACTCCTCTTATAAGCTCCCTTAACTCATTTTTTGGTGTCCTATCGCTTTCGCCTTGTCCAGTCGCTTTCATCCTCCCAGGTCTCGTGCCTCGAGTTTGACTGGTTTGGTTGGATGGGATAGGTAACTTCTTCTCGTTCGTTGGTCATATAGAGTATCTATGTGGTGCGCTTAGCACCTTTTCTTTTTCCTACCTACTTTCTGACATCTATTGCTTTATTACTCTACTGCTCCTATAGTGTGTCAGCTTAGGTTTGAACCTAGTCCTAACACCTTTGATTTCCTGACGGGACGACCTGTATGATGATGCTAAAGAGATTTGCCACCTGTTCAAAATCGATTTTTCATTGGCCTTGGTTACTGCCTCTTGGTAGGGTTAATATAAACATTGCAACTCAATTCCCTAAATAATCAAATTTAGGCCTTCTCTTCAAGGGGAATTGCTATTTTATAGGCTTGGTTTTGGTCTTAATTCCAATGAATTGGAATTCAAATCACTTGAGCCAATTGAATTGTGGGAAGCTAATTTTTCCACCCAACATTAAGAGAATTTGGGGAGATTATGGGAAGGAACTTGAAAATGTGCATTTTAGTGATTTTTGTGATAATCTTTGTATTTCTCATGAATTTTCTACTCCTAGAACTTCTCAACAAAATGGTGTTATTGAGAGAAAGAATAGGGTCTTGCAGGAGATGGCAAGATTTATGCTCCATGGCAAAAAACTTCCTAAGAATTTATGGGTTAAAGCTCTCAACACTGCATTCTACATTTCAAATCATGTTTTGTTGAGACCCGACACAAAACAAACTCCATATGAGCAATGGAAGGGAAATAAGCCAATCATCAAATACTTTCACATCTTTGGGAGTAAGTGTTACATATTAAATGATCAAGATCATCTTAGTAAGTTTGATACAAAAAGTGAGAAAGGCATATTTCTAGGATACTCCTCAAACAGTAGAGCATATAGGGTCTTTCATTAACTACTCATACTATTATAGAGTCATCTAATCTGGTTGTAAATGATGCAGGAAATATGTCTAATTTTAATGATAAGTATGTTATTGAAAACCCTGAGTGTGCATGTGGTGACATAGAAGTGAAAGAAAAAGAGATTGAGAAAGCACCTGATCAGAGAGATCCTACTCCTTGGGTCAGAAGGTTACATAAGGAAAGAGATATCATATGAGATGTAATTGAGGGAGTGAGAACAAGAAGGCAACTAGCTAATCAAGTTAGCTATGTTTATTACACATCTCAGTTTGAACCAAAGAGAGTTGAAGAAGCTTGCAAGATGAATTCTGGATAGCTGTCATGCAAGAGGAACTCAATCAATTGTAGAGAAATAATGTATGGTTTTTGGTTTTCCTAGACCAAAAGGTGCCAATGTTATCGGTACGAAATGTATTTTCAAAAACAAATCAGATGAGGAGGAAATGTAGTGAGGAAAAAAGTAGGATTGATAACCCAAGGCTACACAGAACTTAAGGGAGTAAACTTTGATGAGACTTTTGCACCACTAGCTAGATTGGAATATATTATACTACTCTTGTATGTTTCTCATATTTACAGGTCCAAGCTACATCAAATGGATGTCAAAAGTTCTTTTCTGAATGGAGTTCTTCAAGAAAAAGTATTTGTGGAGAAACCAAAAGGATTTGTGAATCCATATCATTCAAAGCACGTATACAAGCTAAAGAAAGCTATGGTTTGAAATGTTCCGAGATCATGTATGAACGTCTCACCCACCATCTAATTGAGAACAAATTCAAAAGTGGTAGTGTTGACAAAACTCTTTTCATCAAATGTGAAAATGATGAGTTATTTATAGCTCAAATTTATGTTAATAATATTGTATTTGGTTTCATCAATGAAAACAGAGTGAGTGATCTTTTTTTTTATGTGATGACTAGGGAGTTTGAAATGAGTATGGTAGGTGAGCTAACTTACTTCCTAGGTTTACAAATAAAATACATGAGTGATAGAATTTTCATATTTCAAGCTAAATATGCTAAAAACCCAGTGAAAATGTTTGGATTAGAATAAGCCAAGCACGATAACATACCCATGAGAGCACTTCATTAAAATTGAGTAAAGATTCAAATGGGAAAAGTGTTCATCAGAGTCTTTTTCAGAAGCATGATGGGAAGCTTGTTATACTTAACTGCTAGTAGACCTGATATTGCTTTGAGTGTTGGTTTATGTGCCACATGCCATTTAGATCCAAAGGAGTCTCATCTTACAGCTGTGAAAAGAATCATCCGATATATCAATGGGACTTCAGATTTTGGAATGTGGTACTCTTTTGACACTAACTCTAACCTTGTTGGCTTTAGTGATGCAGATTGGACGGGATGCATAGAAGATTGAAAAAACACAATTAGAGGATGTTTCTCCTTGGGGAACAACCTTGTTTCTTGGCGTAGTAGGGAGCAAAATTCCATCTCCTTGTCCATTACAGAGGCAGAATACATAGCAAAATATAGTGGTTGCACACAACTTTTGTGGATAAAGCAAATGTTGTAGGATTATGGCTTGAAGCAAGGTACTCTATGATCATGATAAAATATAGCTTGATTTCATGCTTTTAAATCTTTTTTTTGTAATGAATACTGGAGTAATTTCGGTTGTTTTTTATGTGATTTTATTTGTTTTATTTAGGTGAGTCATGTAGGAGGTTAATGAGCAATTCATGGAATTTTTCAAACAAAACCATGCAATGTATGTGTTGAATTAATTTCAAGAAGCCATGTATTACATGGGCGAAACCAGTTGCAAGAAATTACGTCCAGCCCATATTGCAA
This sequence comes from Nephelium lappaceum, assembly GCA_021234005.1. NCBI lineage: Eukaryota > Viridiplantae > Streptophyta > Magnoliopsida > Sapindales > Sapindaceae > Nephelium > Nephelium lappaceum. Next base: position 15,576,203 of record CM038009.1, read on the forward strand.
GCACATGCAGACAACTTGAAGAAAAATGGACATGTGTGAGTACTGAGTAGACCTTTTTGTCCAGCAATCAAGCACAAGAAAACAAGAAAAGGAGGTGATGATATTGACAAGTAAATGGAAAATAATAAGACCAAAATCATGTGGCAGTTGTGTGAGAAGTACAGCACAACAAGTTGAGCAAAACATCAACATGCAGCTCAAGCTATGTGTCAAGAGCACATGTAGCAACGTGAGAGATTGACTCGCAACAATGGTTCGCAATACGTAATTCTCAGTCACCAGAAGATCTCGCAAAACATCCAAATTGCAGGAGAAAAATATGGTAATATGAAGGAGTTGGAAATCTTGCGATTCGGCAGATTTTTAGAGATGATTTCGGGCTTGAATGAGGGCTGTACGTGGACTGTTTTGAAGCCCTACTTGGAACCTATAAAAGCATGTCTTTTTACACATACACGGGGAGTTTCCAGCCGCACATAACACAACCGAAAGAGAGGATTAGAGAGGGCTTCGAACACGGTTCAAAGGGGGAGTTTTGTGAAGGCAATAGGCTGCAGATTTCTGCAGATTCGTAGCAGCCCCTAGACCAGTTCATAGCTATCTAAATCAGCCTTGGACAAGCACTTGAGCAGCCCTTAAATGCAGGCTTTAGGAGAGGTGTTGGATGAGGTTTTGGCAACTAAAAGTGCAGGTTTAAACGTGACTTTGGAAGGGCTGTTTAAGCAGACTTTTGAAGCATAAGATGAGGAGAAATCATCAACATTTTTAGAGTCAAGAATCATCAATGATCATGACCAACAACTCGGGTGTGACAAGAGCAGAGAGGTAGAAGGATTTTCAACCCGGAAGAAGGAGCATATTTAATGAGAAAATTCTTTCCCTCTTAAAATTTATTTATTTAAATTGGTGTTGTTTGATTATTTCTTGAATGGTTTATTTTGTAATACGTTGATGATCAAGTACATTATTTGTCTACGGATTAAAATGTACCCTAACATGAATTCAACCTAATTTATTGATTTAAATTGATTAACTTTTATTTTTGTATTCCATTTTATTGGTGCTTAATGCGGTTGGCTAATTTGGTACTGTTAGTTAATTTGATCTTGTGGTCATGATGCACTTGGAAAATGTATTATGATTTTGAAATCAATAGAATGGCATAGAGCATATAGGATAGGAATATATTTATGTATTTTGTATAATTGTGTGTGGGTGATTAAATCGTTATGAGTTTATATTAACCAATCGGCATTGGAATTTAATTTAGACATACTTGCTTGACTATTAGGAAGAGGCTTGCAAATACAATATAATTACTCATTAAATACAAGATAAAAATATATTTTGAGACATGAAAAATAGGTTGATAAAATAGTTAGGTGAAGTTGTGACCCCTAGAATTAATTCTCTGTGGTTGTTTTTTTTTTTTTAATTTAATTTGTTTTCATTATTTTATTTTCATTTAATTTTACAATTCATTATTTTGATAGTTTGGATAAGATATAGGCTGGAACGGTCTAGTAATTAACATAAGTAATTTGGATAATCCTCGCGAGAACATCTTTATTCACTACTATATTACTCATGGATCATGTATACTTGCAAGTGTTTCTAGTGTAGGTTTTATTCACTGGAAATTTGATATCACTCTGACACTTTATTGTGACAATACCAGTACTATAAGGCCTCGTTTGGTACACGGGATAGGATTGGATAATTTATGTGGGATTGGATTGGATTGGATGAAATATGATTGGATTAGATGTTATCCCATGTTTGGTGAAAGTAGGATAGGATTAAAAATAGTGGATATAAACTTGGATTTAAAAAAAAAAATTTAAGGTCTTTTTAGAAATTGTGCAAAACCTTTATTAATTTAAGCCTATTTTCCACCATTTCCAGATTCTTCTCAAAGCTACAAAATCACAAAACTGGCGACCGCCATCTCTCTCCTCCCTTTATCCTCCGCATCGAGCCCCCCTTCCATCATCCCTCTACCGCTTCTCACATCTGCTGCACGTCGTTCTGCATCGAATCCCATTCTCTCATCCCTCCACCATTTCTCACCTCCATCGCGAAGTCAAACCTCTCACTCTCCATCGTCATCTTCGCTTGTCTTTGACATCGACGTCGAGTGATGCCGTTTGCAGAGCTACTTACAGCACCATTTGCAACACTGTTTCCAGCACGATATCGTCGAACTTGGCTGCGACGTGATCCCCATTGTCATTGTTCAATTGGACGTTGATGGGGCGGAGTGATATCGTCGAAGGACGCGTCGAGGTCGGTGAGAGAGGAAAGGTCCGGTGGGAAAAAGTTAACCCACCATTTCAATGGGATGGATTTATCCCACTGTAATGGGATAAAATTATGGTGGAATAACTTTCTCAAGACTCATTTGTCTGCACCAAACATGGGATTGGATAAAATTTAATCCAATCCCAGCAAACAAACGGGGCCTAAAGATTTTCAAAAATCCTATACAACATTATAGGACTAAGCATATTAACATTTGACATCATTTCATTAGAAAGTTGGTTGAAAGCTGTAGTGGCCACAGATCCAAGCTCAATAATCATAGACCCACGAACCAATTAGATGTTTGCCTAATGTGTTGGTCGACATAGGCTTACATTACAACTTGTTGGTCGACATAGGTTTACATTTCCCTATATGGATTGGTCAATGAGTCAAGTGACTTCATTTATTCAATTTGGGATTGATATATCCTTAGTAGAACGACTCCTAGGTTTGATCGACTAAATTCAAGATAATTATGAATTGTTCCTAAAGGTCGATCGATATAATACCGACCTAAGATTCATAATCAGACTCCAACTCTTCCACCTCGAGTCTAATTACACCAGGATTCAACTATCTATGAGATGAGGCATAATCTGATTAGGATTAACCCTCATCGTCTTTGATAACTTAAGGATAAGTATAACCATCCACCATCTACTAGAATTCAGACTTTTAAGTCTACTGATACTAGACTTCTTCCAACTTAGTATGATAGCACACCTATAAAAGGGTTCTCACACCCTCAAATCAGGCATTTCATCACACACATTGCCATGTTGCCAGATTTTCATCAAACACCTCTGAGATCCAACTTCAACCACCTTTAAAAATGGAATCCTTACGATATTATCTACATTCTCCTCCAGTATGTTTTTTCCTCTTATAAGCTCAATTGGATTCACCAACACAACATTCTCAATCATTTGATGCAATCAACCTAGTACTAGATCACCTTTGTCCTGGATAATCATCAACGTTGTTCTAGTCAACAACTTTGATCCACTTCACCCCCATTACCTTCCAGCTATAGTGCCTCCTAGCCTAGCCTTTTAGTCTACATGGTTTACATTGTCCAACAACATAAAGCACACTTATTTTCCGTCCTAACTCAACTAGGATTATGCTTCCTTACTTTTCCATTACCTTTTACGTTCAATCTATTAACTTAAGCATCTGAAGGTCTTTGGCTGGCACCCCACCAATGCCAAGATTACCTGTATTCTCTTTGGTTGATTTGTGCAAGATACAACTTGCCAAATTCTATAAAGTCGACCAAAGAGGCCTACTTTTAGTCCATATATTATAATTTGATCCCACGACAAAAGCAAAGTAGTGTCCTTAGAGCATGTGACCACTAAAAACCAGCTTGCTGTTAACCAAACCATTGGATCATACTAGGTTTCTTCCCTTCATTGATTGTACCACTTCATTTGTATTATGGGTTAATCATATCAAAGAGTTGATTAGTGTCATGATTATGTAAAATGAAATATATCTCTTCTCTAATCTTGAATTCTTGATAAGAGACTATTTGATCTTTGTTGCAAATGATAAATTACCCATATTTGTACCTGTATAAGTTTTGTGTGAATGATGTGTGCCTATTAATCTCATCCAACTTCTAAATGTCTATAAATTTCTTCTTGTTCTTAAGTGTTTAAAACTCTATAAACAATACCTTTGTTGAGAAAATTTTATTGGATGAAAATGGTTTGGAAAAGGCTATGCCTCTTTGGAAGAGTGAAAGCTACCTCTACAACTTGCTTGAAACAATATCATTATCGCAAAGTTAGAGGAGAAGGCTGTCTCCTTAGTTGCAATGAAAGCTACCAATGCCTTCATGAATGAAATTAAAAAACTCTTCACGTTTTTGTTTTTTGTGTAACTTGTGCTTAATCTTTAAGCTCCAATTCTTATATTATAAAAAATGAGCTTAACAACGCTAAAATATACCGTTATTTTATACTCATTTATTTACTATTTGTGATGAATATTTGAGTAAATCATATTAGTTATTTTATATTTTTATATTATTTTACTCAGGTGAGCCATTGAGTGTTATGACAAGTAATTTGGTTTGTTTCAAAGAAAGTCAAGATAAAAGAGCTAAAAGTCTCACAAGTTGAAGTTTTAAGACAATCGGAGTTGAAATTTAAGAGTTTTTGGGTTGGAAGATAGGTCAACTTATTTAAACTCTTACAATGTGCATAGTTGGAGTTACATGAGCCATAACCTATCAAATTAAAGTCTTGGATGTCTAGTTCCTATAGCCATAGATGGTTCATCAATCGGAGTTCTCTAAAATAAGTTGTGACCAATTTAGTGATTAAAGGTCAATGTAGTTACAAGTTTGAGTCGTAGGGTCACAAGTTGCGACCATAACATGTTACCGTTGCATCATAGTTTTGTAGGTTACAAGCTGCAACAACAAGTTGTGATCACATGTAAGATGTTTTCGTAGGATGTGCAAGTCATCACAAAAAGCTACGACCATTGATTTAGCTAATTTTCGATTCTGTCGTGCATTAAATTCATGACTATCGATTTAGGAATTTTCTTCTTTGTACATGCCTTTTAGTTGACCTCATGCATCTATAAATAGGTGCACTTTCTCATTCATTCAACACACAAATCAAAAGAGAGAGAAAGAGAGAGAATAATAGAGAGGAGAAGAGAGAGAGCTTTGCGTGGGGTGAGGGCTTTACCCTCAACCACGATTTTTCAACAATAGTCTTTGGAGCTTTTGAGTCATCATCAACATTAGCGAAACAAGGGTTGCAACATATTGGGAGTCAAGTTGGAGGGATGAATCTAACCTTAGAGATGAGGGAAGTCATGTCTATTCAATGAGATTTTCCTTATGCTTTATTTTTATTCAATTAAATATGTTGTTTCCTTTTTGCTTTATATATTTTTATTGTAAATTGATGATAAACAAAATTCTCATATCTAGGCTACAATGTAACCTAACCATGATTTTAATTCATTCAATGATTCAACAATATTTTATAATTGGTTTTTATTCTTGTATTCTATTTTATTGATGCATAATTAATGCTAGTCGATTAATTTGAATTCGTTAATTGATTAGATCATAGGAATATAATACTATCGAGAGAAGTATTAGGAGATCAAAACCCAATAAAATAACATAATTCATATAAGATAGAGATATACTCGTATGGTTGTGTAATCGTGTGAGGATAATCTGAACTTAATGAACTCCAGTTAGTAAATCTACATAGAGATATGGTCAGATTAATTAATTTGAATAAATGTTTGATCATCGAGAGAGGCTAATTATTACTTTAGGATTATCTGATTAAATATAAGATAAAAACTATCTTTAGGGAGAAGAGAATAAATTAAATGATATGGTTAAATGAACTTATATATTTAACTGATGATTCACCCTAAATTTAATTGTTAGTTTAAATTCTTAGTTTATAATTTCTTCACTCAAATCCAATTTCAATAGTTTGGATAAGGAGTTGTCTTGACCGGGTTAGTACTTAATTAGATTTGGACAATCATCGTGGAAATGATACTCTACTTACTACTATATTACTTATGGACTATGTATACTTGCACGAGTTTCCAACGTGAATAATTGAAATTGGCAACGTGAATAATTGAAATTGTGTTCTGATTAGAAAATTCCCATCATTGAAATTAATTTATCAAACAAGTAGAAATTTGTCATCAGAGCTTAAAACATCCAAGACTTGATTTAAATTTTTTATGCCATTATATGAAACAAGGTGATATTATTGTGTGTGTGACTTCTTATTATGGACAAATGTTAGTTTGTTAATGAAGTGATTTGTGCTTTTATATTTGTGAAGTGAAGATGGAACTTGTTATCTTTGATGGTTCACACTTATCACTTTTGATCTCTTATGGATAGGGCTCCTATAATACTTGTTTGTCATATTCAAGGGGAGTTAGATTGTATTTCATTTGATGGTGCATTCTTATGATTTTTGGCCTCCTGTGTGGCATTCATTTGATGCCATATCACTGAGTAATGGACTTGAGATTGTAACTCTTAAAAATCTTTCTTGTATGAAACCTCCATCTTAATGATTAACTTACCACAAGCAAACAAAACTACAATAGCTATATGTAAGGAAAGAGCGTTGTATTGCCAATAAAGTCAAATAAACTAATGGACCTAACAATAGTTATCATAATTCACAATGGTAGGCATTGCTTTTGAAAACGGTAAATATTGACTTCAATTGGAAAGTGATTCGTTATAGCTTTTGTTACTTATCCCCTCTAGGTCTCGGTCAGCGCCACCCCCGTCGCCCCCTCCCCTCTTCCTTCCCCTTCCCTTTCCCTAACCCCATAGCAAAGAGTTTGAGTTGTATGATGAAACTCTCTAATTGAATTCTATATTCCTGATTATTTCGAAATGGTAAGATGGTAACGGTTAAACTTGCCAGGTTAAACTTGCCAACTTAGGTCTTAGTCATAATAAGCTTTCTTTGATTGATGGAATGCACATCGAAACAAATATTGTTCACTCCCTTTGGAAGGATATCTACCTCATTATAGATTTACTTGAATCTTTTTCATACGTTTCACATTTCTTATTTTATATTTTATATATATTTTACATGTTTTTACTTTTTCTCGAAGATATCGTTTTCAAAGTCAAATCATTATTAAAAAACGACAAATATTTAAATTTGACAATTGAAAACCATATATAATTGTTAAAAAATAGTTACAATATCTATTTCACATATAAACTAATTAATTTTTCATGAACAAATTTCCTAAATAGATATATAAAATCATAAACTTATTAAAGACATGAAGAATAGAACATAAAAGCAGGAAAAAAATAATAATTAAAAAAAAATTGGGTCAATGGAATACGTGGGGCCATCAACCCAAACACACAAACAAGATGTTCATCAGCATCATCTTTATAAAGCGGGAATCTGTAGCCAACCTACCACTAGATGCTCTCCCCCATCATTCTCTTTCTTCTTCCATAACAAATGTCTCGATCAACAGCCCTTCGCTCACTGTAAGCAGGTAACTATCAAGCTTCTGAGGGCCCCACATTAGGCTGTGGACCCCACATCACTCGTCCTAGAAGAACCTTAAAAAAGACAAGGGTAAAACCTCATAACTTGGTTCCAATATATGGCGGACTACGGTGGCGCTACTATTTCTCTCTCTCAAGCCGCCCACACCACCTCCGACGACGATGACTCCTCATCAGACCACAGCCCTCGCAGCCTCCCCACACTCGCTATCAACCCTAAGAGTGGTTCTGCCTCTGCTTCAACTTCTTCCTCCAAACCCAGAACCACCACCAAAAACAACAACATCAACAAAATCACCGCCATTGATTACCAGCACCAGATCATCCATTCAACGCCGGACAACACCACAAGGAAGCCGAGAGGGAGACCACCCGGGTCCAAGAACAAGCCGAAGCCTCCCATCGTGATAACCAGGGACAGTGACTCGGTCATGAAGCCCGTCATCCTCGAGATCTCTGCTGGTGCTGATATCATCGAAAATGTCATCAACTTCGCCCGTAAGAACAACGCGGGCATATCTGTCATTAGCGCGTCTGGGTCCGTGTCCACAGTCACGCTCCGCCACCCGACTGCCCACGTTCCCTCACTGTCTCTTCATGGACCCTTTAACCTTCTCTCACTCTCAGGCACGTTTCTTGGTGCTGCTCCTTCTTCTTCAAACAATTTAGCATCACCAACTACTTCCCTACCATCTTTTGGAGTGACGCTTGCAGCAGCACAAGGGCAGGTGTTCGGTGGAATAGTGGCCGGGAAGGTGATGGCGGCGGGCCCTGTGGTGGTGGTGGCTACTACATTCGTCAACCCATCGTTTCACTTGCTGCCTATTAGCGAGGAAGGTGGTGACCATCTTCAGGATAACAAGCCAGACGATGCTGCTGCTGCTGCTGCGGGAGGATCAAGTGATCAGTCATGTTCCAGTGTGCCCATGTCCATCATGCCTGCCTATGGTGGCGTTGATGTTGTTGCTAGTCCTACACCTCTCAACTGCCAGATGCCTCCCGATGTCATGCACTGGGGTCCTCGTCCTCCTTACTAAGACTAGATTATGTTAAGGTCCTTTTAGTCATTAATTCATGTCTCATTCAAGCTCTTTTGTTTAATCATCATCATGGATGTAGTTGTCATTATCTCTCTATCAAGTTCATTTCAAAGTTTAAAGCATCTTTTTTTCTATGGTGGGTATATAAATATATTTATGTTCATTCTTATGTTTTTACGTTTATGTGTGTGGCCAGTGGCCATTGTTTGTTTTCAAGTTTCAAGTTGATAACAAAGTCAAGATTAGAGTGGTGGAATGGAAAAAGGTGGTTTAATTAGATGTTAAGCTACTGTTACGAAGTGGGTTTTGTCATGACCTAATAAATCTGATGCAAAATGTCAGTTTTTCTGAGGGACTAAACACCCTCGGGAAGGTGCAATTACCATCCCCAAAGCAATCACAGATAAGTCTGAGTGAAAGCAACAGACTGTATGTGTATGTTTCCAGAGCTTTCAACCATGGAAGCAAGACTAGACTACTGCGAGTGCTGCCTTTTCCATTCCACATCCTCCACCCTTCTCTATCTTGTCTTTTTCTATAACAGTCCCGCAGCTCGTCTTTCAACTCTTATCAATTATCTCATATCTAGTCATCTAAATCAACCTCATAAATATTACATGCATCTTGATTTGATTGAATTGGAAAGAACTAAATTAATCTGAAGAACATTGTTGTTTTATTCCTAGTTTCGATCATTTGCATTGTTTTTGTCAGCTGTTACGTAGGTTGAGATTATAAGAACTTAGAGATTATCTTGATGTGACTGTTGATATATTTGGACTGGAGCACTTCCCAGCTCTATCTTCTATTTTGTACATATAATTTTTTTAGTGCTGATTGAATTTCAGGGCATTAATTCCCATGGGGACATCATGTGGAAATGGGTAGACTTATTAAAAATGTTTATATGAATATTATTATATTTTTCAAAAATTTACTCAAAAAATTTATTTAAATGATATGATAAACTAATTTTTAACTATCATATTAATTTTGAGAATATATAGTGATTACACCTAAGCTTGCTATATTATTTGTGTAATGAATTTGGATAAATTTTTGGATAGTGTAATATTTCTATTAAATGCAATATAAAAAGAGTTAGATTCCTATCTGGAAATGGATTTATTAATAATGTTTGAATGTCAAATTAAAGCTAATACATTTTACTTCATAGTCAATATAATTTTCTCTTTTAGGCTTGGTTGCATACACAGACCAGTAGTAAAATTCCATCCCATAAGAATTATTTAATTGTAAATAATTCAGACGATAAGTCTTATAACTCTTTACCTTCTATGCAGAATTGGAACCGCTTTAAAAATAATTTTTTCTTAAAACTATTTTTTTTTTTTAAAATGTGTTTAAAAAATGATATTTTGAAAATACAATGTGTTTAGTAGAATTTCTTAAAATTTATTTTTAAAAACAAAAAAAAAAATGATGTAAATGTGTTTGGTATTATTTTTAAAAGTGAATAAAATAGTTATTTGAAAAGAAAATTTTGATTTGTTTTGAAAAGATATTTTGAAAATAGTGAAAAACATTAAAAAAAAAATGTTTTTCACTTTTTACTTATCACTTTCAAAAATATATTTTCCATTTTTAAAAAAATACGTTTTACTAAATAACTAATCAAATATTTTTCACTAATGTTTTTTTTTTTAAATAAAAAATCATTTTAGAAAATAAATCCAAACAAGACCTAAATATTATTAGATGCATCAACATAAGATATCTCTGAACAAATCATAAAAGGTGTATAAAATATGAATAGATTTCAAGATTTTAATATATGTATATACATCCAACTACTCAAATTTCAAAATACATATGCATGTGAATTGAATATTAATATTTGGGCCTAAAATTAGTACAATAGGACAATATGTAACACATTTCTTTCACATTGATCTATCATGGGTTTGGCTCGTTTATGTACATATATATATATATATATATATAGATATATAGGTGTTGCCATTTGCCAAGCCCTCAACCCTTGTCACACCAGCCCCCACCATAGAGTTAAGTTGACACAAAAATGAAAAAGATTAGGGTTGGTTTGTCAGGAAGACAATGTCTCATTCAAGAGGAGAGTTAAAAAAGACAACACAACACAACAGTAGTCCAAAATCTAGTCAAAATGCTCAGGACATACCGAGCTTCTAGACACACAAAACTGAACAGAGAAGTCTCTCAACTCACTGGCCTGCCACTCTATCTTATTTATTACCTTTTCGTCCACTTTCCAAACAAGATAGAGAGAGAGAGAGAGAGAGAGAGAGAGAGAGAGAGAGAGAGAGAGACAGAAGAGGGGCAGTAACTTTTTTTTTTCATGGACAATGGATTTCATTTTTTCACTGGATTGAAATTAAAAGAAGCCCAAGTTGGCGCACGCGAGGTCAGATGAATACAGGTGTGAGTGTGTGATTGGGCAAGGTCATTTTCACGTGCCAAGTAATGTCCATAAAAGCTGTATTGACTTCCTCTTTATCGAGTAATCTTACAAAAATTTTACCGTCTCTGATGGTCAAACTTGAAATCATCTTGACCTGGATTACCATTTCCATGCCTGAATTTGTTTGTTGTTAAAAGGTGTTTGGGCAGGCAGGACTTTGCAAAAGTGAAAAAATGAAATCTATTGTTCTCCTTGAAAAAATTAAAAAGAAAAAAAAAATCTATTGTTCTCATTTTTAAAATGAATAATATTATATTTTTTAAAAATTTATCCAAAAATTTCACCTAAATGGTGTGATAAGCTGATTTATAGTCATCATATTAATTTTAAAATAATATATTGATGATATAGTAATTACACATAAGTTTGTAAAACCGTTAGGATAAATTTTTGGATTGTATAGTATTACTCTTTCCAAAAAAAAAAAAAAAAAAGACAATATTGAAAAACTCATCCTTATTTCTAATTTTGAGTAAGTTTAGCTTTTTGGATTATAAGTTAGTTTTCTATAATCAATCTTGGATTATAAATCAAACGTCCCATTAAATTTATATAAATTTTAAAAAACACTTTGCATACAAAAAAATGGTTTTTATATGTGCTCTCAAAACTTGATTGATACACGACATTTTAATTAATTGGATTGTATATAAATAAACTGATAATGTGATGTATTTGAAATAATATGTAATTAGATTAAAAAAAAAGACTTTTTGTTTAGTATATAACATGAGATTTAAAAAGAAAATAATTAAATTTTATGCTTGATACACTGCAAGATTGCCTAGTATTAGGCTATCATTTAAACAAAATAAAATAATTTTAAATTCTTTAGAAGAAGAATGAAATCATTATGCATCACATAGAATTATTCAACATTACCTTGGAATGAAATGGAACACTTAAATTATTCTTAAATAAATTAAACTACTTAAAATTAATTTAAAACAAAATGATATTATGCTTTAGTTGACACTAAAAAATATTAGAATTTTACAATTCTAATGAAATAAATATAACTTAACTTTTAAAATTGATTAAATAAATTTAATTTTATATGTAAATAGTTAGATAAAATAGAAAAGAAAGAATCAATCAAAGGATTAGAGAAATTCAATTCCATAAAGCCGAAAAAAACATGAAATTTGTTAAATATTTATTAGTGATTGTGTCCCCTATATACAAGTGCATTTGACAAAGAAAATGGAAGAGAATGAACATAAAGTCCAAGTGAAAAAGCAAAGCGATCGAGATCGACTGCGTTGGGAATTGGAAAGTTAAGTGTGGAAAGTGAAAGGTTCTTGAACAACGGCTTCGATGATGAACAATTGAATGTTGTACGGGGGTTTAACTGATCAAATTTCAGGGTTTGGTAACATTCTTCGATGCAAAGTCCGCTGCCTACTTTGCCTAGTATTAGTACTTGAACACTCGAATTGGGATTTAATTGTGGGGGACGCACATGTTAGCACTTGTTTGTCCGCTGGTTTCTTTATGGTCCTCTTATATCACTTCAATTTCTTGCTTTTTTCTCTCTCTTTCTCTGCTTTCCCACCACTAATTTACAATTTTACGTTTCACTTCTCGCGATTTTTCATTCCTCTCATTGGCTAAAAGATCCATGGGCAATGTACCATTAAATTCAAAAAATTAAACTGATAGAAAAAAGTTCAATTATAATATTTAAAACTTAAGGTTATGATATGTTAACATATCTTCCTAGGTACAACATGGATAGGTAACAAATGATGAACACATACTATATAACGAGAAGATTTATAGATAAAGGGGAAAAAATGGTTTAAACCATATAATTTCAAACTTTGATATCATATTAGTTACGATCAAATCCAAAAACTTAAACTAATAGAAAATGATCTAACTATAATATTTAAGACTTGAGGTCATAATACGTTAACAAACAATTTGACACCCTCCATCAACTTGAAAATGCCCACTATGTTAAAGTTTAAAGAAACTGAAATTACATTCAAACCTCTAAATTTTGGCTTAAAAACACTAGTATAGAACCAGTAAGTAATTTACAATCACATCTCTATCCTTGACTGGTCTTACTATAAAGGTTACCCATAAGACCTAACCATATCAGGAAAAGTGAAAAAAGAAAACAAAAAAAAGGGACATTTTGATGTCAAAAAAGGGTTCAACACCTATACTAATTACATGAATAGGAACATTTTACAGGGGGGTCATGATGAAATATTACGAGTGGTTGCGAAAGTATATGATGCAAAATAAAGGAGAATAAGTGCAGACAATGAAAGAGACACAAAGACCTTGTTTGGCATGCAAGATTGAAATTGGAAATGAGAATAAAATTATAAAGAATTGAGATTTGATGAGATTGGATTAAATTAAAAAATTATTGTCCCATATTTGGTAGAATTTGGGATTGGATTGAAATTATACTATATTATGTTTGGTATAAGTTGATATTGGACTGAAATAAAATTAAAAGCAAATTGCATAAACTTTCCCTAAGGTTTGATGAAATTGCATAAAAATGAGAATATTTGTGTGATATTGGTACTCTGACTACCTAAGATTTCAAAAACTTATCATAAACCTCTTCTAACTTTAGTCAACAACAATTAAATATTAACAGTCAATGGTCAAAAGTACAAAAAAGCCTAAAATACACTTCAAAGTCAACTTTAACAATAAATTTATATATTCTAAATATATTATTATATTAAAATAACGAAAATTCAATTAAAAATTCATCTTTCATCTTCGTGATCACCACCGTCAGAAATTCATCATCATTTCATCCCAAATCATAACTCCATCAATCATCATCTTCTTTCTTCACCCATCACCATTTGCATTTCATCATCTTCATCATCTCTATTATTTTTTTAAAATATTTTAAAAATGAACAAAATAAAAAATCATTTAAGCTCTTTTCTTTTTCCTTCAATTTTCTTAGCAACCAAACATCAAATTTTTCTAACAATCAAACAGAAAACACAAACAGTTCTTCAAGAAACCAAAATAATTCCACCAAAGATTTATTTAAAAATTAAAATAAATCCTAAATAAAAAAAAAAATTCTAGAGGTGATCGGTGGTCTCAATGCATGGAGACCATTTGTTTAGATCTTCATCATTAGAGACCTAAATAGTCTCCATTAGAGACTGGTTGATGGAGACCTAGACAGTCATCGATGGAGACCACGAACTGGTATTTACCAAAACAACATTCTAAAAAGAAAATAAAACAAATGGGTATCATAAAATAATAATAATAATAATAATAATAAGACCTCAATAGCTTCAAAGAATCAGATAATCTTGGGGTGATTGATGGTGTTGAGAATGACAATTTCTTTGAGCAAATTTTCATTGACTTTTGGGCTAAGCAACTTCTTGTCAATCTTTTTTACTGCAACTTCAACACCCAATTGCAAGTGAGTGGCCCTCTATACCATCGCGAACAATCCAACCCGATTCTTGGCCTTACTATGTAATCCCCAATCAACTGGACCTATTTCAGATCCATCTACACATCCACTTCCACACAAACACATGAACAAACAAAATGGACTTTTTTGGGCGTGAAGAAAAGATCCTCAACTAAAAGGAAAACGTTATTGTGTCAACCTTAAACACGTAGAGATGATGGGCTTGAAAAGAGAGAGAGAGAGAGAGAGAGTGTGTGTGTGTGTGTGTGTGTGTGAGAGTGAGAGTGAGAGAGAGTGTGACTAATGTGAAACCCATATATCGATGTGGCACCTACAGCAAATACTAGACCATAATCCTAAGAAATATTAAAACAAGTTTATAAAAGAATCTTGACCCGTTGATTATATAACAATCCAAAACCAAAGTTGTAGAAGAATTTTGACACATTGGTTATAAAACAACTAAGGACCAAAACTATAAAGAATGATATTGACACTGCTCCCAAGAAAGAGATGAGAAAGTTAGAGATAAGTCGTGATTGATCATACAAGAATTAACTTGATAATCACATGTTCTTCAAAAGAACAAAAGAGAAACAAATTCTCATTTCATAATCAATAATCAACTGCATAATAACGACCATAACTATTCTCTTATTTATAGTTAACTAATTCTAACTTTCTTAAGAAACATAACTTTCTTAGGAAATAAAATTTTAAAAGAAAGCAAATTCTAAATTAACAAAAAGATATATTAGTTAAAATAGAAAATAATATAACTAACCGTAATTTAAAAGAAATACTAATCCCAATTTTAATAAAATAATTACCAAAATTAATATAATCTTAGATCAATAAAAATCCTAAATTAAGCCTAGTTTGACTTCAAAATCATCAAAAAATCGCAACTTGTATGAACTGCATTAAAAAACTCAACCCGGTACACTACTTTTAGGTGTTAAGAACCTATTTCGGTATTTAAACCATAACTTTCACATCCGATGTCGAAATTGTGCAATTTTTAGTGCATTGGAAAGGTAAGACAAAGGCTACAACTTTCATGTTGAGGACTGTCTCCAAATTAGTATCCATCTATGCTAAACATTGACCACAAGTTACAGTTGTTTTAGTTCTGTCTTAGCCCGTTTTGTTGTTTTCATAATTGCTATCTTAGTTTCCATTATTCCCTCTTTTCTCAAAATGATTTGTCCTCAAATTGTGACCTATCTTTATTGTTGTCTAAAGACTTGATTAAAACCTGAAAAGAATGTTAGACAAAGAACCTCACACATTCTCTCACATGTTTCACTCCATTTACTCACGTGTTTATAACTCAACACTCCATTTCCACGCTCAAACTTTTCCATTTTTTTTTTATCACATCAGAACACTCAGATTGATATCTTTAATGCATAACTTGTGGAACGAATACCAAGATGATGAATCTTGCAAATCAAGAAACCCTAGGTTGTATAAATCTTGCAAATCAATAAAGATTTATGAATCACAACATATGACCAACAAGAAAATAAATCCAATTGATTATGAGTAAGATCAATCAATCAAGAACCCTAGAATATTCGGCAAAATAATAATAATAATAATAATAATAATAATAATAATAATAATAATAATAACAAGATTGGGGAGTAGAATAAACTAATGAACAAATAACCCTAAATAAAGTAATGTTATGTAGCTTAAAAAAAAAAATACAACAGAAATAAGAAAATAAATTGATAAAACAAACCTGAATTAATACCCAAGCTTTGACACCAACCGATGCGAACCCCATATACTAATATGGCACCCACAACAAATTCTAGATCATAACCCCAAAAAAGATTGAAATAGGTTATAAAAGAATCTTGACCTGTTAATTATATGATAATCAAGAACCAAAGTTATAAAAGAATTTTGACTCGTTGGTTACTGAACAATCAAGAACCAAAATTATAAATAAAAATATTAATGCCGCTCCTAGGAATGAGATGAGAAGATAAGAGATAAGTCATGATTGATCATACAAGAATGAACTTGATAATCACATGTTCTTCAAAAGAACAAAATACTTTGACTCCATAATCAATAATTAGTTGCATAATAACAACCCTAAATAATCTCCTATTTATAGTTAACTGATTCTAACTTTTCTAAGGAACATAATTTCCTTAGAAAATAAAATCCTAAAACAAAACCAATTCTAAATTAACAAGAACATATATTAGTTAAAATAGAATATAATAAAAATAATATAACTAACCCTAATTTCAATAAAATATTAATCCCAACTTTAAATGAAATACTAAAATAACTACCTCAATTAATATAATCCTAAATTAATAAAAATCCTAAATTAAAGCCAATTTGACTTCAAAAATCGCTAAAAAATCGCAACTCATATGAACCTACATAAAAAATCGAACCCTGTATGCTACTTTTGGGTGTCAGAAGCATGTTTTGATATTTTGACCATAACTTTTGCGTTTGCTATCAAAATTATATGATTTTTAGTGCATTGAAAAGGTAAGATGAAGGACTACAATTGTAAGACCCTAATTTTTCATTCTATATGCTAAATAATACGTTATGGATGAATAGTAACGTTTTCGGATGAATAATGGTTTTGCATGAATATTAACTCGATGAATAGTAAATTTTTGAATTAGGCCCCGGAGAATTGAAAATGTGTAGAATGATTAGTAGAGTATAATGAAACTGAAATGGAGAGAACATGAATCTATTTGAATAGTTTTTGAGCATTCTGAAGGTTATTTATCAAAAATACCCTTGTTGGAAGAATAATGGTTATGGACGATTTTAAATCCAATTGAATTTTTTTCCAAGCCATGAATTGAATGTTAAGACACCCAATTAGAGTATTGCATGGTCAATTTGATAATTGGATAACCATGAAATTTTCTTGGAATTTATCTGAAAGTGAATAGGATTAACTATAAAAGTTAACGGTATTAATAGAGATTATGATAAAAATCATTCAAGAAGCACAATCCTTGTGATTATGGATGCATCACTGATAGACTGACATCTCATGGTCCTTATATTGACTAAATATGTGGTGAAGATAAATTAAAAAGTGGTTAAAATAGGTGGAATGCATAATTATATAGTTAATGGACAATGAAATTGTGATTAGTGTGACTAAAGGATATGTTTGGTATTTTAGGTGAACATTAAGGGCAAAATGGTCATTAAGGGAGCCTAGTATATAAAGTTGAAGCCCAAATGAAATCAAAACAGAATGCAATTCGGTTAAAAAGGCAGAACCGAAAAAGAAAAAAAAAAAAAGAGAGAAGAAAAAAAAAGAGAAGGGAGAGACTGTAGAAGAAGAAGAAGAAGGAAGAAGAGGGGATGATGTTCAAGGGGTTTTTCATTACCCTCTCACCCACAAATTTATCAAGATTGAATAAGGAACAAGTGAAGAAAAAGTAAGTGAGTGATTTGATTTATTTTTATGTTGGTTTGATGGTAGTTTTAATGAGTTTTATTTATTTATTTATTATTATTATTTTTTTTATGGTTTGATGAAATATGATGTATATGACGTTAACTTTGGCTTAATTTGAGTCTAGCCATCATCAAACCAAGCTTAGAGGTGGGAGAAAGCTTAAAGCAACTTGATTAAAGCTAAGTAATAAGGTAAGGATGTTAGGGTTTTGATGATTTATGGAAATAAGTTTGATTTAATTGATTTTTTTTTTTTTTTTTTTTTTTTTTTTTTTTTTTAATGTTAGATGTTAGTTGAGATGTTGTGGTGATGTTTGATGAAATTAAAAATGAAGAAAGTGAATTGAATGAGTTGTATGAATTTATGGTGGATGGCAAAAACGGGGTGTATGTTGAGATGTGATTAATTTTTGGTGTTTGTTGAATTTGAGTGATGATTTTAATGGTTTTGAGTTAGTTGGTGAAGAGAAAATTAAAGAAAATGTTGATTTTGCATGACTTGGGATTTTTCTAGTATAAAGGGCAAGTGTGTTTTTAGTTGAATTCATGAGAATTGATGTTTTCATTTGAGTTTTGGATGTGAAATAAAATGAATGGAAACTAATGGAATGAAAATAAACAAAGTTGTATTAAGTTAGTTGTGAAAATAATTAATGGAATGAGATTGGAAATTAATATGGTAATTTATTTAGTTGATAATGTGATGTAAAATTGTTTGAATTTGTGTTGATGAGTTTCCATGATTATATGATGAGTTTTAAGTGTGTTTGGCATAAAATTTGAGATGAAATGAATGAAATAATGAAAGATGCAATCCATGAATTGAAATTGCATGTATATGAGTGCATGCTAAAGGAATTAAATGTGTGTGAAATTAGTTTAGTCGAAAAGGTCATTAAAATTTAGAATGCGAAATGGAGTAGGTGAAATCGAAGCGGCGAAATCGAATTAGTGCTCGGACGACCATAAAACCAATTGTGAGTGTCTTTTGAAATTGTTTTTAAAAGTTTTATTTCTAATCAAATAGATTTTATATGTTTTGTTTTTAAATTCATGTCTGTAATTTTGTATATGAAATTTTAGTAAATGAGTTTTATATGATATGCAGAAATTGAATATGTGAATTGATTATACTGCTACTTTAATTTTATTTCCAATATTTTAGTTTATGAGAATGATTTTATACAGTTTATAAATGTTAAGCAGCAGATTTAGAAACAGAAAGTTTTAGGCCTATTATACCCTTAAGGTAATACAAGATGTTACCAGTCAGAGTACCTTAACGTGCATGGCAGAGTCGAGGGTTATTTTTGCGTTAGACATACTTGATAGGATGAGAATGTGTCCGTTAGTCAATCTAGTGTATCGCCCTCTACACGTCTTGGGTATATATTGAGTTAGTGAGCTCGTTTTTACGTGGCGATACAGGAATTCCGTTACATAAACTGGTATAATGGTTTGAATGATATAAGAATTCCATTCTACCACCCGATACGGCCTGAGCGATGTAGGATTTCCGCTCCGCCGTATTTACCGAGGGTATTATCAGGATGGGCCACCAGTGGTTGACTATTTTAGCTTACAGATTATTTTTAGAAGATAATGCCACCACTGTTTCCAATTTCAGCGAAAAAGGAATTTGAAATTTTTATGATTCACATTATATATTTCATTTTAAAAGCATGAATTTTAAATAACAACATTAAATTATTTTATCATAATATATATATTTTTTTAGGGAGACTATTTTCGAAAATTTCAGTTGATTAGAAATACTTGACACTCACTGAGCTCGTTTAGTTCATCACATATTTTGTGTTTTATAAATAAACCTCCCTCGGTGCAAGGACTAGTACATCAAGGGCAGGGACACCCCAACAGGATTAAAGAATCGAGTGCATTTAACTGTGAATGCATATAAGTTAAATCGATATGTTTTGTAAAGAAAATGAATTGGCACTTGTATAGAAATTACACTATGTTTTGTAAATGATTCTTTTTTGAAATCATGTGATTTCAGTTGTGTTATATATATATATATATATATATATATTTCAGTTCTGATTGAATTTGTTGTGTTTGTGTTGTGAATTGAAAAGTGAGGACCGGAAGCCCAAAAGTTTGGAAAAATTGATTGCTTTTAGAAGTGTTTATATTTTGTAAACTTTCGTAGGGTGGTATATTAAAAAAAAAACAGTCGTTATGTTGCCTAATTTTTTATAAAATTATTTTGAAATCGAGCAAAAAAAAAAACAAAAAAAGAAAAATTTTCTCTACGTTTCCGTAATAAACAAAGGATCTGAAAAGTTTAGTGAAAATCAAACGGCTCAACTTCACAGAAACTTTCCAGCGGGATCAGATATCTACTAAAGGGATACTGTGGGGTGTCGGGCAGGCTGCCTAGGAAAAGGGGCTTGTTAACAACTTTCATGTTGAAGGTTTTCTCTAAATCAGTTCTCATATATGCTAAACATTGACCATAAGTTATGGCTGTTTCAGCTCCGATTTGGCTTGTTTTGTTGTCTCTATAATTGCTATCTTGGTTTCCCTCAAAGAGAGAGAACTAAGTGGTGGACGGTGAGACTAAGGGATGCCGATAAAGCTTCGCCATACTAGCCATGGGGGTTGTAGCAACTTCAAGTTTGGAGAAGAAGAGACCATGTTGGTGGAGTAGAGAAGAAAAGACCATGGCAATTTCAAGTTTGCACAACTACATCTATAGCTTTTTTTTTATAATTTTTTAATTTTTAATGAAATTTAAAAATATATATTATTATTTTATTAATTAAAAATATATTTTTAATTAAAATATTTATTAGTTGTGTGTTGACCATTTTACCCTTGATAATTTTGACTTAACGGAGGTTGACTAATGGCAGGAGAGGTTTGTGTTGAGTTTTTGAAACCTTAGGTAGCTAGACTGCGGGTATCGCAAACATCCTTATTTTCGTGCAATTTTATCAAACCTCAGGTAGATTTGTGCAATTTGCCCTAAACTTAGTTTAAACATTTTATTATAACCTAACTTAAAATTAATTTTTAAAAAATTAAAAAATCTAAATCCATTAGATTGGATTTCCATCGCCCATCTAAATGGAAGGATGTTGAAGATCCAATCTCTCTTATTGTGTCTAATATAAACATGATTTTGTATCTTTAATCCTAACTTTTGTGAGGAATACTTGAGTAAATTCTGTTATTCTAATATGTTTTTCTAGTGTCCTCGCTTGTAAGGGTTATTTATAATAAGATTGAAGAAAACGGTGGAAGAAAACAAGTTTTAAAAAGAGTTGGAGTTTTTCGCGAAGGGTGTTCACTAAATGCAAGTCACGTGCTTGAGTCGCGAAATATTGTCAGAGAACCTCACTGAACGTAGTTCGCCAAATGTCAATCGTTAAATCTTTCTAGGGATTTTCAATAAACACGATCATGAAACGCAAGTTGCGATCGTAAGTCATGATTTGGGCTTTAGACGTGCATGAAGGAAACTCTCTAACCCTATGTTGAACCACCTAAAAATTTCTCATTTTCTCATTTCCAGACATGGAGCAAAAGACACTAGAACATCTTCAGAGCAGTTTTCTTCTATTTTTGTATAGGTTTTCATAGATTCAAGCTAAGGTTTCATTGGAGGTTCATGCAACAACTTGTTGGAGTCATTCAAGAGCAACATAGGTGTGATTTGGAGTGATTTCAAAGCAAGAGCAATGGTTAATTCGTGATGTTTAATTATGTTCTTGTCTCATTTATTATGTTGTTCAATTATTCTTTATATTTTGGCTTGGTTTTACGTAGATTTATGGATAACTAAACTTGTTTCTAGGGGATTCAATGTAGTTTGATATGGATCTATTCTTATAGATGATTTATGGTGTTTAAATGGAATGATTTCATTTGTTGGTATTCTGTTTTATCAATTCTTAATGCTTTCGATTGATTTTAGGCCTAGTCAATTGAATGATTTTGTGTTATTAATATGCTTGAGAAAAATATTGATAATTGGAACTTGATAAAATGACATTTGAGGATTAGAATAGAAATATATCTAATTTTTAAGTGTTATCTTGGATGGGTATTTATGTGTAATAAGCATTAACCATTTAGTATAAAAATATAGCTGGGTGTTTAATGTAGACATACATGTGATGAACTCGAAATAAGCTCATGGATATAATTGTTTGCCTGATGAATTACAATATGAAATTATGCATTGTTGATGGAAAAATGACACAAGAATAGTGGATTATTAAATGAAGCTAAATATCCCTAGGTCTTTTATTCAAGTGTTTGCTGCAATTTAATTAAGTTTTTTGGTTAATTGGATTTTTATAATTTTATTTTTTTAATCAAATTTTATTAATCTTCTGGATAAAAGTTGCATAGATAAATTTCATACTTAGTTCTAGTTCGAACCGTTTCTAAGGGATCGACATTGATTCGCCACTATATAAAGATTGTGTATACTTGCACGAGTTTTTGTGTAGTAAAGTGTAACACCAAAATGCGCATTATTGCCTAAATTAAAGAAATAATTGTTTTTTCCTTACTATTTTGTTCTTGCTTAAATAAAGGAATAAAACTTATTTCCTTCTTATTTTGTTCTTGCTTAAATTAAGGGAACAAACTTTATTTCATTTCTAATTTATTTCCTTGAAATCCATTTGTTTTCCTTTGTTTCTTACTTTCACTACAGTTAATTCCTTTTTATTCCTTCGTTGTTTCTTGAATTTCTTTGTTGTTCTATTATTTCCTTTCATAAACGTGTGTTTCTTCCTTGTTGAGATTAGTCGGGGCCATTATTTTAAGGGCGACCTTGGTGTGATCTATTAGTTCTATAGAGAACTTAGAGATAAAACTTTGAGTATTGATAGGGAGCATTGAGTTAAATCACAAGTGTTGAGTGAAAACAAGAGTGACGAGTGATAAATACATAAGGACTATAATCAAACACTTGAGGGAGTGTTGTAAGATTATTTTCTTTCTAACATTCTTTGCAGGTTTCAATCATGTCTTCGAGTAGTGATAAAGATGTTAAAGGAGGAGAAAAAGTGGATGTGTTGTTCACGCTTAAAACAATACAATAACAATTTGAGAGGATAAACGTGGTGTTTAAAGCTATTAAAGATCAAATAGAGAGACAAGACGAGGCCATAACTAATTTGCACAGAGGACAATAAAGGAGAACTCTAGAATTATGTGGTGGTGACGATGAGTTTGAGGATGATTTTGGGGTGTTCTATGCCAGATGGATTAGAATTAGAAGATAATGTTTTTAATGCCAATAGGGACCGCTTTAGAGGTGGTAGAGGTGGATATGGAGGTAGAGATAATGGTAATGGGGATAATAGAAATGATGGGATTGGAAATGAGAAAGGAAGATGAAATGATAGACAGGATAAGGTTCTTAGTAGCATAAAGATGAAAATACCTTCTTTCCAAGGGAAGATGGATCCCGAAGTATACCTTGAGTGGAAGAAACAGGTGGAGTTGGTTTTTGAGTGTCATAACTTTGCTAAGGAGAAAAAGGTGAAACTAATCGCAGTTGATTTGTGGATTATGTCATGGTTTGGTAGGATCAGATAGTGTTGAATAGAAGGAGAAATCAAGAGCATCCTATAAACACTAAGGATGATATGAAAGCTATAATCACTAGGTAGTTTGTTCCTAGTTTGTATTATAAGGAACTATACTAGAGATTGGCAAGCCTTACACAGGGTTTTAGGAGTGTAAAGGACTATTACAAGAAGATGGAGATAGCCTTGGTTAGAGACAATGTGGATGAAGATAGAGAGGCTACTATGACTCGATTCTTGCAATGGTTGAACAAAGACATTGCCAATATTGTGGAGTTGCAACATTATGTTGAAGTGGAGGAAATGGTTCATGTAAACCCTCTATTTTTATTATTGTACGGATTCCCAGGAACAGTCCCTGAGTGTTGATTAGAGACCCTAAATGAATTATGGAGACGTTTAAGGTCATAGAGAACCCATAAGAATTGATTTAAACTCAATTGGAGATTAAACGGGAAGTTAAAAGCGTAAATGAAATCAAATAATCTTTAATGTAAAAAGGGACTAAAGTGAAGATAACTTTTAATAATTGTGGTCGCAGTAAGATTAAGCAAGAATCTAAGAGAGGAAAATGGAATTGTTTTAGGGTGTAAGTGGAATTATTGAGATTATTGTGGAGGAAAATAGAAGCCAAGAAGATGTTGTTGACTTTTCAAAATAAAAAGAGGAACCAGTCTCTCTCTCGCGAAGAAGAAAGGAAGAAAGAAAGAAAGAAAGAAAGAAGAAAGAAAAGAGAGAAGAAGAGAAAGAAGAAGAGAGAAGGAGAAGCCGACGCCTTCATCGCCGTCCAACGCCGACCGACGACAGAAACAACTCACAAGCTAGCCGAGCTGATCGACGCCAAAACGGAGCAGATCTGTCGTTGACGCGAACCAGACCGCACGCGTGAAGCCAACGCCGAGCTGCAGAACTGACCTCCGACTGCAGCAGAAACGGCGAGCAGCTGGCGCAAGCTGAACTCGACCAGAACGGAGCTGAAACGGAGCTGAACCACGGCCAGAACAGTTCTCCGCGCGTGCAGATCGGCGGCAGCGACGACGCCGTGCGACGGCGGAACCAAAGGAGGAAGAGAGAGAGAAAGGGAGGAGGAAGAAGGAGGAAGAAAATCAGCTCAAACCCAGCCCAGATCTGTCACCAAAATCACCCCAAAGCGAAGTTAACGCGAGGAGGATTTAGGGGTGAGTTGTTTGAGTTTAAAGTTTGGTGATTTGGTTAATAATAGATTGATTTGAAATGGATTTATTCCGATGTGTTGGTTGGTTAGTTTTGATTGAATAGAAGTTGATAAAAATGTGATTGAAGTCGATAGAGAGGTTAGAAAACCAAGAAAATACCAAAGATTCAAAGTGAAACCAAAACGCGTGTAAACTAGTTTGATGGGCAATTTTGTAAATTGACCCATATGGCGTCCGTTGGGAATTCGGATAACCCTAATGAGTTTAATTAGGCGTATTGAGGTTAATAAAAGTTGGAGATTTAATTAAGGAATCAAAATGGAGAGATTACGCCTAAAAATGGTCAATTAGAGATGATGATGTAATTTTTATTATCATTTTGAGTTTCTAGAGGTTGACAGGAACGTAAATTTATGTATATATATACGTTGTGTAGGTGACGAGCGATCCGATAGAGTAAGGGAAGAGCGCTAGAGCGCAGTTTTAAAAGCTTTCGGAAATCCATTTGGAATTGATAGCGGAAGGTGAGTGTCAAACTGATTTTTATACGTTTTTGTTGATTTGATAAATGAATGGATGTTTCATGCATGTTTTGATATTTTTGATGAAAATGAAATATGATTTGAATGATATATTGCACGGTAACTGATGATATGATTTTGTGATTTCATGAAATGATGGTTTCATGTTGGAATTGCTTATATGTGAAATGGATTGAAAATATGAAAATAAAACCTATGGCTTTTCCATATAGTATCATATGAGTACGGTCTGGGTAGAGTACCTGAAGCGTGCATTGGTAGAGTAGTAGTGTCAGCATGTTATTAACTATACTAACCGCGGGAGATACCCGCAAAGAGTCGTGTCAGTCACATTGTTTAAAAGATTAGCCCAATGCACGTGAAAGGTATATTATATGCTAGCTTACCCGAGCGAGACATAGTCTGCTCTGTAGCGATGCAGGATTCCGCTGCATGACCTGGAAAAGAGCGATGCAGGATTCCGCTCCATACTAGGGGGCCATGAGGCACGGGTCACTATAGGTTGGCGGGAGCCGGATTGGTTGGCAGGACACCTTCGAGCGGAGTCGGACCAGTTCGTTTCATTAAAAAAAAAAAAAAATGATTTTTGAATAAAAACCCCGCAATCATAGGAGATCCCTTTATAAAGTTGATAACCGTGCAATATGTGTTTTATATTAATAATGCATGAAACTTGATTGTAAATAAATGAATTTGAAAATGTTTTAGGGAGGTTTTTATAAAGTATGGTTTTAAATGATACTATATGACACTCACTGGGCTTTTAAAGCTCACCCAACGTTTTCTGTATTTTTAAACAAACCTTCCAGGCACAGGTACCATAGTTGCGGATTTCCCCGAGCGACATTAGGCAGCCGCGGCGTCAGTGCTAATGTGATTTCCCAATTATCTTTTGGTTTAATGTTAAGTGATGTAAATATTTTGTCATATCCACATGGTTTTGTAAATATTATTTTGTGGATTTAAATTATGGTTTTGAAGTAAACTGATGCATGACATGATTTTATTGATAATCAGTTCATAAATTGAAACATGAAATTGTGGTTGTGATTGTGTTGAAAAATGAGAGCCTGAGGCTCCGTAGTTTGGGGGAAATTGTTTTTATGATTTTAGAAGTGTTAAATTTTATTATTTACAGGGTGGCAAAGTCCGAAAAACAGACGGGATGTTGCCCAAATTTTTATAAAATATTTTGTAAAGGTTTTAAAATAAAAATGAAAAATTTCCCCTCGTTTCCGCTGTTTTCGAAAAAGATTGAGAAAGATTATGGCTTAGCTCTACGGGGGATCCTTTAGTTGAGCGAAATGGCTAGCTGGAGGGTCACCGTAGGGTGCCAGCAGATCGCCTAAGGAAAGGGGTCTGTCAGTTCATATGGCCATGAAGGTGGAGAGGCAACTCGAAAGAAATGGTACCATGTCACGATATGGTATTAATTCGAGTTCTACATCCATATGGTAGTCGAATTGAGGTAAAAAGAATGAAAAGACACCTTTCAAGCCTAAGGTCGAGAGTATTAAGCCTAAGGAGGGTAGTGGTAGTCACGATAAGGGCAAGACTGAGCAAACTCAAAAGAGAAATAGAGACATTAAATGCTTTAAATGCTTAGATAGAGGTCATATCTCTTCTCAATGTCCTAATAAGATAGTTATGATCCTGGAGGATGGAGACACAAAAATCGAAGGTGAGAATAATGATGCTATTATTGACTCCTTGATTAAAAAAGTAGAGATTTATTTATCTTTTGTTCGTTATTAAACATATGATCTTATCAAGTTATGTTTGTGGCAATCGAAATCATTACTTATCTCCGACCTTCTTATTTATATATTGGGAGTGGCATCAATATCATTTTATTGGTTATAATTTTGGTTCTTGATTACCATATATTTTATGGGTCAAAATTCTTTATAATTTTGGTTCTTGAATGACATAATCAATGGATCAAAGTTTTCGTTATACACTTATTTTAATCTTGGAGTTATGTTTCAATTTGACTGTAGATGTAGTATTTTTGTATATAGTGTTCACATCAGATGGAGCGGCCCTCCTTCTAGTGTTAAAATGTTGACAAATAAAATCAATTGACACTTGATTTAATGCAATTTGGGCAAAATTAATGAGATAGCAAAAGCATTTATGGCATAAAGAATATAATAATAGTATGAAAGCAATAAAACGAAGAAACAAGAGAGTTTTTAACTTGGTTTGGCTTATTAAGTTGAAGTCTACGTCCATGGTTATGTTATTGCAATGAAGAAGAAGGGTAAAGTTTTAAAGTTCTTGTATGAGGTGACCAAAGTTGGAATCCCCTTCTCATGTATGAAGAACCCTATTTATAATGTTAGATTTTCTTATTTATGTACAATTAAGTCACTAAAATGTAGAAAGGGCTAAGGTTCTTTTTCATCAATCAACATTAAATACTAGATTCATATCAAACTACAATTATGGAGATTTCTTAGTTCATGTAGTTTCTTGTTTAATGAAGATCTCTTTCCGCTTCCAGGAACTTTGTTAAAATAAGAAAATATGCCAATTTCTTTCGCTTGGGCTATAATGAATATGAGCTGCTTATCGTGCGGGCTGTCCGATTCAAGCTACTTTGATGCTCATTATTTCATTAACTGGTTACTTAGAGTTTCAACTGTAAAATATCATGCTGACATGGCAGATTTTATGGGCTTACTTACTGCATCATTCTGTTGTACTTCCTATTGGGCTTCTACCCTTCTTGAGCTTTATTTGGCTTTGAACCTGGACGCTTTTTTTAGGCACTACAATTTCCAAGCATTTCCAATACTCGGTAAATATTTATTCAAGATTAATAACTATCCAAAATAATAACGGTCCTAACTTTTCGGAATTTCACCAACTATAAATATTAATTCTTGCATAAGAATTGATATCCTAAGAAACTAAATAAAATTTAACTTAATAAATTCCTTGCTGCCCAAAATTAAATTAAAATATGAAAAAAAAAAAAAAAAACTCAAACTCATGTCTCTAGTACACCAATTCCATTACTAAGAATTTTCACCAATTCATTTGTTCCCAAATTCTTTCCATATTGCTCTTTCAAACTTATAATTTTATTTCAACTCTAAACCCTTAAATGCAAAATAAATTCTAGATCCTACAGAGAAAACTACAAGTCAAAGATTACAACAATTAATTTAATGCAAATGGAAATAGGAAACAAACCTTGGAAACTCTTATGGTAAGATTAATGCTTAATTTTTCCTCCACCTTTCACTTCTCCTCCCTTTC
The DNA here is from genome assembly GCA_021234005.1 of Nephelium lappaceum. Classification (NCBI taxonomy): domain Eukaryota; kingdom Viridiplantae; phylum Streptophyta; class Magnoliopsida; order Sapindales; family Sapindaceae; genus Nephelium; species Nephelium lappaceum. The sequence continues at coordinate 15,604,522 of CM038009.1, forward strand.
TTTTTATTTTCCTCTCTTTCTCGGTTATTCTTTCTCTCTCTTTAACTCTCCTCATTTCTCTCTGTTGGTTTCCTTTCTTTGCATATTGACCAGGTATGTTTTTCATATCCACCGAATTGAATTCGATGTACAATTCTCCTTTTTGAGCTTTTATTATTTTCTTCTTCAAGCTGTGGTACGATTAGCAACTAGAGGCGTGCATTTAGTGAAGATTATATTAAATATCAGTTGGGCTTGAACTATTTTGGGGCTCTTAAATTAAATGGCTCACTTGTTTTCTGTATCCATTTAATGTAAAAATGGGCTTAGCTAAAAATTTACATGCCTCATTGGCTCACTTCAAGTTACATATCTTTCGAACAGTTGCATCCAGTTGGATCCAATTTAAAAGGCTATCACATATTCCTATGATTTTTTTTTTTTTTTTTAAAAAAAAAAAAGGGTCATTGTATCCCCTCAACGTATCAACGAATCAGCCAATTAAGTTCTACCAACAAAGAAGTTCAATATGATTCAAATGAAACATATCTTAGATATTAAAACCTTAACAATGGATACTAAAAGATCATTACATCAAACACATTTATAACCAAATTTTAAACAGTTTGTACAATCCAATAAAAATAAAACCAACCCAAAAATGAATAGATCTCAAAATACTAGGAAAATCCACCGTTAACAGCCAAAAAAAAGGTTAAATAGAGAATGATACTATTTTTCATTTAAAAAAAATGGTCAAATAGCTGATGGACGGACCGGAGAAGATTAGTATGCTTGGGGAGACGATGTTTTTTTTTTTTTTTTTTTTTAAATAAAAATTGATAAGTTTATTTTTATTTTTATTATATTTTTAAATAAAAATTTTTGGGTAAAAACAATATTCTAACTTTTTTTAAAGCATTATGTTAAAGTTAACATTTGTTGGATTTTAGATAAAAATGAAATCTTAATAGATAAATGGATATTGTTTCCAACGTGAAGTTGTTTTTCGAGATTTTTCCTACTATTTTTTGCCCCTTAATCTATCAATAAAATATCCCCTAAGCCCCAACTAATGTCTAATAATGAATGCTTGTTGCTTCAACCTTAAATAAGATTCTATTAGAAAATAGAATGTATCACTTAAGCGCTGTTGAATTTAATTCTACTTGGTTACTAAATTCACTTAAACTTTCTTTTAAACAGTCTAAGTTTTTCTTTAATGTATTTATTTTACTATTATCAAAAAGATTTTCTAGACTAGCAAACCTTTTACTAATCTTTTCTGCATTTTCTTCTAAATTTTAACCTAAATTTATTATTAGATCTACTATAAAGTTCTGTTTACTAGTATGAGGAAGATGTTGACATTGGATAGAGATGAATAGCTAACCAACCTATTTGGATGAAATTTACTTTTCTATATATGATTATTACTTTTTATAAATTGATTGAGTCACCAATTGTAAAAGTCATTTTATATTAAAAAAGAAAAGCTTAGCTCTCTTGGAGGCATAAGCTTCCTCATTCTATAAAAGATAAGCCGCATATTTCTTATAAGAGCAAGGAACATTCTTAAATGACAAAAGTTAATTAGAGTATCATTGAGGAAAACATCTTCTTGTCGGCAAAATATCATTTAGAACAAGATACAATGCCCAAACTTTTAAATCTCATCTTATATCCAAATGCCGACATTCCTTATTAATAGATGGGTAGCACCATACTTTTATATATTCTTCTTTTAATCATTTTAGAATTTATTAATTAATAGTATTTATAGTATTTAACATAAAGCTAAAAATAGAATAGATAATTAAAATGTGTGCTTAACAATTATAACATTTAAAAGTAATTTAATAGAATAAAGTATAACATCCACAAATTAATATTTGATAATTAAATAATGTCTTCTATATAATAAATTTTGCTAGTCTTACTTGGGCCAATGAAATTAGATTATAAAATAATAAAATTTTGAAATTTCCTTGTAAGAATGCATGGTCTCACTCATTTCATTTCATAAGTTCAGAATTTACTAAAATGTATAAAATTGATCGGATGATGTGTTTTTTAAATATGAATATATTGTTGATTTTCAAAAAAATAATATGAATATACTGTTTATTTTTTCTTAAATCTAGTTGGGTCTCATTTCGTATTTTTCTTAATACAACTGAAATTTTAGGGGTTGAACTCTTGTGTCACAACAATAAATTTGTTGGGTTATTGGATTGTAGGTCGGATGCACCCAAGATGACCCAAACCCATAATCCGATTTAAATCGATTAGTTTGGATTTAATCAAATAATTGCTATGGCAGTTAACTAGTTGATAACTTCCAAATCTGTCTCTTGGTTTGGCAGTATAAATACACAAAGTGCTTTTGGTTTTTATGATTGATAAAAAACCTTAATATGTAGAAACACACACATCGAGAAAAAAGGGCAAAACACACTCCAACCTAAATAGAGAGAAAACAGTGAAAGGGCAAGGCAAATCATACTTTGATTTGAGGTTCCTTTCAGTTATTATGATTGAAGTCTGACTAGTTGAATAATCCAAGATCTGAAAGAATTTCCACTACACGAAACAAGTATTTTTTCGATTTCCTTTTACTACCATTTGGATGAATTTACATATTGCTTGAATTATTTTCATTGGTATCAAAGCATTGTTATGATTATTTGCTGGTCATTAATTATATTTGCATGATTAAACATGTCATGAAATTTATTTTTTGCATTGAAAACTAAGAAATAGAGGCATGAGTCCCATAAATTATATGTATGATGTCTCATTCGTTTGACCTATGTTTTGGATGATTTGAGTTTTATATGAAACTAGACATTAAGACGAGTCTGTGGAACTTTAAATCACAAAATTTCGTTGTAAATTGAATGAGAAGGAATCAAAAGAAATATTGGGTTAAAATCTATCTGCACTATTGAAACCTGATATGAAATTTTAGGTTTGAAATGAATAACACTCTCACCTTAGGAAAGTGTGCTCCACCCTACCCCAAAACTAAAACTAAGGGCATAAATGGAACAATGATGTAATTTCAAGGAATTTGTTGGTGGTCTGGTGGCTAGATGGACTAGGTACGAGGGCACGTGCACTACACGCTCCAGCTTGGCACGTGACGCGCAGGGTTGCACAACCTTGCCCATGCAAATGTCTTATATGTGACAAGTAAGCAACTCAAGGTGACATGTAGGCGACAGGTCATTGCCACATGTGCGACACGTGGACCAGTTAGCTGAAAACACATGGATGACTATTTGCAATATGACTCACTGGGATGCCACATTACTTAACTCAAACGCAACACGTGGTTATTTCATAGAGTGATGCGTGTACATTGATGAAAACGCATGTCGCATGTAAGGATCGACACGTGTCCACTAGACGGGTGACTGGCGCCACCAGTGCATGGCTGACTTGACCTGCGCATGACCCTCAAGTGCTATCATTGATGACAGTTTTCAACAGATTTTCTAGCGAAATAAATTTTTTACTTTATTTTTTCTTATTTTTTCCCGATTATCAAGAAAACTTTGTTTTAGTATTTGAGATTTCGAAAAATATCAATCTTTTAAATCTTTTTTTAAAATAGCTCTTTTTATCCTTAACTTTTCTAAAGTTTTTTAAAAAGGTTCAAACCATCAATCAACTGATAGTCAACAGTGACTTAAAGCCATTTAAATTGTAATTTAATAACTTAAATTCAAGAGTATTTTGGCAATTTAACTTATAAATTCAATGTTTTATGAGTGTAATTTGATAATTTATGTACCACTAACAACCATCAAAGACAAAGGACTTTTTTAACGCATTTTGTTAATGTTGATCATTAGTTGACCAACAGTTTGGATTGTTTTGAAGAATTTTGAAAAAGTTAGGGATAAAAAATATAATTTTGAAAATAGCTTTAAAAACAAGATATTTTTCAAAACTTTAGGGACTAAAATAAAGTTTCTCCACAATTTATTCGCTCTAATTGTGAACTAAATTACATTATTTTATTTATTTCGCTCTATAGAGAGCTAAATCAAAATGTCTTAGTTTTCATATTAAATTTTTATTTAACCAAAAATTAACATGCTTGCATGTATATATATAGTTATTACATGCAATTCTATAGGATTGGTTCGATTCATTCTAACGATGAGTTATCTGATGACATGATTAAGATCATTGTCCCATCAAATGACAAAAAGGTTATTAATATCTCATATGTTAACCAAGACCTTGAGATTATAAATATCTCAGATGACTATTGACAAATTTCTAATAGGTAAAACACACTAAAAATGCATGCAAGTATACACAGTTTACAAGTAATACACGGTCTACAAGTAATATATAATGAGCAAAGTATCGTTCTCACTGAGATTGTCCAAGTTACGTTGAGTACTAAAATTGATCTCGACTACCCGTATCCAAACTATTGAAAGATGAATTTAATATACTAAACTAAATTAAGTAAATAACACATACGACTAATTAAACTACATGCACAACCAAGAAGATAATGATCTAGAGTCACGATTTCACCCAACTAATCCACTCAACCTATATTTCCACCGTTAATTGTCTCATTCTCATCATGAGTTTAATCGGATGACTCTATAGTATTTGTGAGCCTTTTTCAAGTTTGTCGTAAGTATATTTGTATTAAACACCCAACTATATTTCTATGCTAGATGGTTAATATAAACTCATTATGAGTAAGTACCAACACACGATCACACATAAAACATGGGTATATTTCTATCCTACATGTCAAATGTCATTTTATTCAGGTCTAAACACAAGAGTTCCTATTTCAAGCTGACTCATGGTTACCAATTCTTTTAAACTAGTAATTAAATAATCTAAGAGCATCAAGATTTAAATATAATATAACTCAATTATTGAAAATTCAATTAACCAATAATAAAAATATGGTGAGTTTCATGAGTTAGAGTTACATCGTAACCCTAGACAATAAATTTAGTTCATCATCAATAACATACAATTCAAACCAAATAAACTAACAACCAACATCATCATTAAATAATTAAAATCAAAGCAAAAGATAGAAAATCTTATAGTCATAGTGTGATTCCCCTATCACCAAGAATCAACCACCATTCCAACAATGAAAATTTCACTTCTCCCATGCCATTTATGCACTAATTATATGGGTGATGATGGGCCGCTACTAATCTCTAAATGAGATTGATGACGGATGATAAAGGTATTTTTAGTGACGATGTAGGCCTCCAAATTTATATCTTTATGGTCATTCTCGAATATTTTTATGTGGTTTTTAGGTAAAAAGTTGGAAATGGTGTGTGCACGATAAACTTGAAGGTTTGGTCTAAATTCGAGGCAACGAAGTGTCAAGAGCAACCAATGAACAAGCGATCATCATGGAGAAAAATGCAACAAATCGAATAGGATGAGCAACCTATTCACCTTAGCAGCCTTTGCATGCCATCAATCATCAACCAACATAGCCAAACATCACATAGCAGCATATACATAACACAGTCCACCTATTTCCAAGCTGTCATGTAGGCTTCTTTACTGCCCAACGAGCATAACAGCTCCATAGCATGTTTTTCCAACCTAACAACATGCACATCCACCAGCCAACCTCTCATGCAGCGTATCATACACCATGCTAGCATCAAGGTGCACCTATCTATGTGCTTCTGCACCAGGTAGTGCGCCTAAGCCTTCTTCCCCAGCGGGCGTGCACACCAGCGGGTACCCTCACCAAACAGTGTGCAGATTAACCTAACATCAGCTTCTATAACTTGTTATGTGCCTTCTTGCGTGCCTATCAGTTTGCTAGTGTACAAAGCAGCGTGACCAAATTGCAGTAACTAACGCACATAGCAACGTGTCTATCCCTTCAGTAGCATGCAACACAACATGTAGTCCATCAAGCCTGCATCATATATGCACACTTGAGCGCCTCTTGCCGAACCAGTGCATAAAGAAGCGCCACACAATGTCAAGTGTGGAAGAAAGCTATCCAAGGGGCATTTTCAACCTTTTCCCTTTCTTTTCATGCCCCAGTTTTCATAACTTTAAATAGTCTCAAACCAAAACATTATGGGTAGTTTTAAAGGGCTGAGAATGAGGCTCTCATGCCCCTTTTCTTACCCTTGATTCTCACCTCACACACCTTTATTTAATCTTGAAAGCATCACCCACTAATATCCTACACTCATACTTTGGAGAGAAAACACGGCATAAGAGGAGAAGATGACGCAACGGTTCGAACTCAAAAGAGAGGGCTCATTGTTTCTTTAACTTCTCTTGTGTTTCTTGTAATTATTTCCATTGTATGTAGCCATAAATTTCATGTTTGTTGGGATGATGATGGATATTAATTAATAATATTAATAGAGTTGATTATTTTTACTTGAGAGTGTTATGTATGTTGAGTAGGGATTTTAGAACTTAATGCTTATATGTGATTGGCCATCATATGCATGATTTGAGGTCGTGTGTTGAGATCGAAATGAATAGCATACAAAGTGCTTGATAAAATGCCTACATTAAGTTAGGAAAGGGAAATAGGCCACTCGTGTGATAGCTAGGTCGCTGTAAGTGCTCGAGTGATAACCGAGTATCTCATAAAAATACCAATCTAACATAGGTAGTAGATTATCTTGAACCTAATCAGCTCTTGTTCATTCGATACTTATCAAAAGATAGGTGTTGGTGGACTTGAGTATACTTGACGCATTATCAGAAGAGATGTATTGAGAGAATTAGCAATAAACTAGAGATAAATACAACCAAATGAATCTTCAATATTTTGATGATCAATGTCTACATCTAAATAGAATCCGGAATCCTAGCGCATTTTACTTGTTTTTATTGTTTATTTTCATCTAAGATTAGTTTGGTAATCAATTATCACATCCCTGTGAATGCGATCCCGTAACTACTATACAATATCTATATGATTCGTATACTTATAAGGTTTTATTACTAAATAGGAACTGAAAAGCAACCAAGAACGGACGGCTCCGAACTCTCCTCTCCAAGGGACTGTTTTGAGGTGTTTTCGAAAGCTGTCTTCACCTGCTGTTAAGGGCTGTTATGTGCTGATTTTGTGGCCTAAATCCAGCCTTCTAACTCCACTTTAAAGCCTGCAAAAGTCGTGCAAAAACAGGTCACGAAACTGCATCTAATCTGATTCCTAATCGGCTCGAAACAACGCTAAAAATACTGCAAATTAGGGCTTGTGTTGCACCTAATATGCACCCCTATTCCAGCCTTCATATTCATGTCCAAGACCTGCAAATATCACCTTCAAACTGGTACAGAACAGGTTCAAGGGCTGCTAGACGATCTGCAGAAAAACTGCAGCAATGGTGCACTCAGAACCCCCCTTGAAACCACATTCAAAACCCTCTTTTTTCTCTCCTCTTTGGTTGTGTTATGTGGCTGCTGAATGACTCTTTTTCTCTCCCCTAAATTACCTTTTTATAGTATCAAATTAGGACATCAAATGAGGTGTTGGAGGTCTGCACGTATCAAGCTTCTACACGTCAAGTTTCTGTTGTGTACCGCGAACTGTGAATGCGAGCTACACTTCGCGAACTCAAGTCGCGACTGACCTGTGCACACTGACTTTCTTCATGCTGGACTTGGTTTCTTCATGTATTTTTGCTCATACCAAGCTAGTGCATGTGTTGGCTTGTGAATGCTTCTTTCTTCTCAAATGAATACATGACTTCATGTGTTCTTGACACATAGCAAGAAGTAAAACGTGTTCTAGTTGTAGATTATTTGCTACTTGTTATTCATGCTTCCACGTTGATTACATGTGTTGCAACATGCAGGCCCTTTCATCTCATGGATTTGGCTTCACTTTTATTTCAATTCTGCGTGTTCATTTGTTTTGTAACTAAAGTTAAAAACATGGAGTTTTTATTGTTTGAAATGCATGGAATCAAAGTCAAACAACACACATGCATGGCCCGGGATTCCATAATCAAATGTTATGCATGGAATTTCATAATTAAATACAAACAAACATGCATTTCATGGAAATTAATAATCAAAGACGGAAATGCATGTTGTGACATGGTTTCTTAAAATGAATTCAGCCCATAGTTTATTTGAAATAATTCAATATCTTTCCATTTGATCATTTTCACTCATATATCACCAATTACATGCATAAAAACAAATAAAAAGATTAAATAATTCACATAATTTACTTAAGATTTCATCACAAATATTAGGTAAATAGGTGCAAAATAATAATATATTTTAGTGTTATCAACTAGCACGATCTTGAGATCATGAAAATCTCGGATGATAAAATGTTGGAGGTCATAGAGATCTCTGTTGATGAGATGTTTGAGGTCATGTAGATCTCAAATGATGCTATTCAAATTGTGGATGTCCTAAAATCTTTCAGAAAATGATATTAAGATCATTTTGTTTAAAATACTTAGATAGATGGTTTAGTGAACATTTGAAAATTGGATGATGATGATGGGTAGTTTGACTACTTTTTCGATTCTTACCTAAAGATTCTTTTATCATATATATAAGTAGATAGTTGTAATATTTTAGTGAAATGATAGTAGATGTGCTAGTATAGATGTAGAAAGAGATAGGTCATAAGTCTCTAAGTAGAATAAATGACATCTAAGGAAAATGCATGTGCTTCGAAAACATAGTTACTGAATTGAATACATGTGACAAATTGAATTGCGATAATTATGATAGTAAAGATTTAGTATATGCTAGAGGAGCAATAGGCCCTCAAAACCTTAACCAATACCATGGCCAAACTCGAACATAGTACTTCTGCTCAATATAGACGAGAAGTTGAGGCCTATCAAGCTTTGGAAAAAAAAAAAAAGAAAAAAGAACAGTATTGCTTGCACAACGATGTTGTCTAGTATAGCTGATGACCTCATGTGCGCGTACAAAGAATATGAGACTGCATAAGATATTTGGTTGTTTTTTAGAGACAAATGTGATGGAACATCAAACACAAAACTGAGGAGACTCAAAATCAAGTTTGATAATTATTAGAAGTGTCATGATCGCAACGTGAGGCAGCATCTGAGAGAGATGTCAAACATGATATGTGAATTAAAGTTTATTGGTCATGCCTTAATTGATGAGTAACAAGTACAATTGATAATCCAATCTCTCTAAACAGTTAGGAAAACGTGAAAATCAACATGACCTATAAAGATAATATCATGACACTTATTAGAAGTGTCATCATCGCAATGTGAGGCAACATCTGAAAGATGTCAAACATGATATGTGAATTAAAGTCTATTGGTCATGCCTTAACTGATGAGTAATAAGTACAAGTGATAGTCCGGTCTCTCCTAAACAACTGGGAAAATGTTAAAATCAACATGACTTACAAAGATAATATCAAGACATTTGATGATATCTCATATCTTATTGAGTTTGAAGATGAGCGCCTAAAAGCAGCTAAGACTTTGAGTTAGTTTTATATGACTAAGTCTAGCATGCGCAAGGATTTAGACTATAAGCGTAAAATGGAAGAAAAGAACTAGAGTTGGAAGAAAGGGAAAAGGAAACCTAAATTCAATAATAATGAGATCGAAAAACCCAAGAGAGGTAAGAATGGTAGGGCAGAAGAGGACAAAAGCAAGTTGAAATGTTTCAATTGTGATAATATGGGTCATTTTGCTCGTGAATGCAATAAGAATAAGAAAGATACTCAGGAGCCACATACCACACAACTAGAGACAGATAAGTATTTATAGAGTATTATCGGATTAACCGAGGAATGAAGCGGATCTACATAGGGAACAATACAAAAGTTGAAGTGAAAGGAATTGGCACCTGTAGAGTGATTCTTTAAGGTGGCCAAGTGTTATATCTTCATGATATCCTTTATGCTCTAGAGATTCAACAAAATCTTGTCTTTATAATTTCCTTTTAGGTCTAAGATAGTGTTTAACTTTTCATCGCAACTATTTGAGAATTTATTTGGATTTATTATGTTTGGGCACTAGAAATTTGTCAAATGGTTGTGGATACCAAATTTGACAATAATGTTAATGATGATTGTTTTTTTTTTTTTTTTTTTCACTTACTTCCATTGATGTTGCCAATATTGATGTTAATATTTGGCATGCTAGACTAGGACATATCGAGCATAATCGAATGAACAAACTAGTCAAGTAAGGATTTTTAGGGTTCTAAATAAGATAAATTTACCTATATGTGAATGTTGTCTAATAGGAAAACCAACTAGAAAACCATTTGGAAAAGGAATTAGGGTTGAGAATCAATTGCAACTAATTTATTCTATTATCTGTGGATCAATGAATGTGAGGGCAAGAAATAATGCCTTATATTTTATAACATTCATAGATTATTACACTCATTTTGGTCATGTCTATCTAATCTCCGATAAATCTGAGGCATTAGATTGCTTAGATGGTATATAAACTCGGTAGAGAATCAGTTAGATAGAAATATTAAGGTCTTCTACGAACTAACCAAGGACAAGAATACCCTTTTGACTAGTGTGAGACACTATGTCATGAGAAAAGTATTGACAGACAGTTGACTAATCATAGGACTCCGCAACAAAATGGTGTAGCCGAAAGGAGAAACATAACATTACTAGAGATGGTAAGATCTATGATGACACAAGCAAACCTCCCAGTATTTTACTGGGGAGATGCACTATTAACAACTACTTATATTCTAAATAGGGTTTTTACTAAGTCAGTGTCTTCCACACCCTATGAATTATGGACAGGTAGAAAACCTGACCTTTCTTATATATGACCTTAAGGGCGCGCAAGATATGTATATGATCTTTCTAATTATTAGATACTTCAAGCACTCAAAAGAATATGTAGTCATACAAGGAAACTCAAATGGAAGCATCATTAAATTAGAGTCACGAGATGTGAGCTTCTTAGAGAATTAATTTCTTAGCATGGGTGAGGTTGGAAAAGAATTTCAATTTTACGAGTTGAATGATTCGAATGATGTTCCATGCCCAAATACTCAACTAAAGGAAGATAAAGAGTTGTTTGAATATTCTATCCTCAGTGGGAGGGATAAAGCTATTGGAATAACTCATTTATTTGTTTCTAGTATAAGCAAAGAGACTAACGAGTTGGTGCCCTCAAAACAATCAACTAGCAGAAGCAACTGTAAGGTTGTTCCTCCTTGTCGATTTGAGATTAAGGGGATGCTTTTATGTTTGCTTCACAATAGTATGAGCCAAAGAATGTGAATAAGGCTCTCAACTCACCTAATAGATATTTCTGGATTAAAGCAATGCAAGAAGAGATAGAGTCAATAATAGTAACCATGTTTGGGAATTGGTTGACTTATCGCTTGGTCAGACAACCATTGGAATCAAGTGGATTCTTTGTATCAGGTGTAAAGCAAATGACTTAATAGAGAGATGTAAGACGAGGTTAATAGCAAAAGGATATACTCAATAGGAGGGTATAAACCATGAAGAAACTTTATCCCCTGTGGTAAGGTTTGCTTCCATCTACCTTATATTAGCTATCGTCGTACATATGAACCTAGAATTGCATCAAATGGATGTAAAAACAACATTTCTCAATTGAGAATTGGAGAAAGAAATTTACATGGAGCAGTTAATAAATTTCATTTCAAAGGTCAAAAGCTAAAAGTATGTAAGCTCACAAGATCAATTTATGGCATAAAACAATCCTCTAGACAATGGTACCTTCATTTCCATGAGGTGGTTATGTCCTATGGATTTGAAATAATGGAAAATGACCATTGTGTGTATGTTAAGTAGGTAAAAATAAGTTTATAATACTACATTTATATGTAGACAATATTATATTAGCTGAAAATGATAAGGAGTTCATGATAACTATAAAAGGAATGGTTATTTTCAACTTTTAAGATGAAAAACATGAGAGAAGTTGCTTATATTTTAGGAGTTCAATTTGATAAAATCATTTAAAGAGAATTATGGCTTTATCACAAGAGTCATGCATTAAAAAGATTCTCGAATGATTTCATATGGTTGATTGAAAGCCTATAGATACTCTCAACTAGCACATATTTATTTCACATAGATTGCATATGAAAGTATGTCATCAGGTTTAAGACTAGCACTATTACACAAACAATTACCTTGGTTGTTAAGACAGCAAGTCAAGATGAGATATATATATATTTTCAAAGTTATTCTTTTAAGGGTTTGAAATATATGAAATGTCACCATGACTGTGGTCAAGATGAGATTTTACCTAAAATTATTTATGAAACCGCTCGTGATGTATCCCCACCATTATGAGAACCTGATTAAACCAAAGTGAGTTTCTTGATAAAGTTGTCTAAAGGTTGAGCTTTTAGAAACTCAAGTTCGATTCTAGGAAAGCGTCTAAAGTAAGATCTATACAATGACTAATTTCAATATAAAAGACATACACATCCTTATTAAAGGACAAGGTTCACTGTAACATACGTTTCATACTGTATGTGCTTATTATGATCAACATGGAAAATAAGTCAACTTATCATTGATTCCTCATTGTGTAAGTTCCATTAAAGTTTGTGTAAAACTTATACCTATATCCTCAGTGACTGTTCACTTTGTCTTAAAGTAATTGAGTGATATTTGTATCATTAGTGTCTTTTATGACTATGATAATGCGACCTATGGGATTTAACTATAGTGTCAATCATTTTTGTTGATTGAGGGACGAAAGTGAAACAGGAAGATTTAATGAATTTTATTTTGTTCATATAGTTACAAGTCACGACTAATTACAATTGTGATTATATGAAATATGAGGATCAAACATATTATGTTAAAGGATTAAATATGTTTGAGCAAATAAAATTCTATTAAATCTAGGACATGATAATGAACAAACTTTCAATCTCTTGTATAAAAGTACAATCGAGATTTGAAGAGCAAGTCTTATCACATGTATTATTTATAGGTCACACGATGTATTTACTTATATAAATGCCTTAACCCTGTATCATAAAGAGTTTACTAGTGTTTTCTCTGTGAGTTCTATTTGGTTTATCTTATGTGAGTGGAAGACGTTGGGTTATTGTGTTATGGGTCGGATCCACCAAAAATGACCCAAACTTGTAACCCGATCTAAGTCCATTAGTTTTGATTTAATCAAATAACTGTTATGGCAGTTAACTAGTTGATAACTTCCAAAACTGCTTCTTGGTTTGGTAGTATAAATACATAAAGTTTTTTTAGGTTTTATGATTGATAAAAAAACTCAATACGTATAAACACACACACAGAGAAAAAAGAGCAAAACACACTCAAACTGGTCCACGCCTTATTGTCAATGTATGTAAATCAGTGTTTGTTGATGATGTTTGTTTTGTTGCAGGAAATAGATGAAATAACAATGATGATTTGTTATAATGAGCAATAGGACACATACGAAAGTGGACATAAATATGTTGGATTTTCTAGTGAAAGGTGTACGAATGTCTATAAAGCTATCATATGAGACATTATTGATGGTTTTGAATTTGAAGCTGCAATATGATTAAGATAAATATGACATTGATATAAAAGGAGTTACAGTAAATCATGGAAAAGAATTTAAGCAAGACATAAATGACGATGATGATTTGGAATTTGTCATGGCAGACCAAAGTTATCTCTAAATATGTGTTTCCTTCATTGAAAGGGATAGAAACAATAGTTGGTTTAATTCACAAAGTGGTAGCAACCACTCGTTCACATCTTTACCTACTATTCCAAATGTACGAAGACATATTATTCTGGATGTAGGAAAACATGGTTCGTAACACATTCTATAGTAACGATTGACTGATCATGTAATTGATGAAAACCTTCCACATAGATAATTTGAAATATTAGTGAGACCAAGCGAAAATTTGAATAAGGAAATTCTACATATCTTCTTAATTGAACTAGATCTGTTTGAGGTTGATAAAGAGGATGTTGGAGGAAGGTCATCGGAAAGGAATTGATTAGCAAATCCTAACACATCTGATTCGATAGAATGGGTGATTCCAAAGTCAGAGGCTTACTCTTTTACTAAGACCGAATCATGTCTAACGGTGACACCAACAATATTGGCGTATAAAGGACAATTTTTTCCACACAAAAGGATTTGAAACGTGCTCTTGAAATTTATGCTTTGAGATAGAACTTTGAATGACGGGTGAAAAAGTCCAACAAGTTTGACTTTCGTGTGATTTGCGAACATAAGAACTGCTTATGGAAGTGTTGGGCTATTCACCGAAAGGAGACTTTCTTCGAAGTTCGAGGATTCATTTATTATCACACTTGTGCCCTTGAAGAGGTTTATCATCAACATTTTCATATTCGTCAGGCTGGTTATGCAATTATTGGGGAAGTTATTACACCATGACTGTAACATGTTAACAGTTAGATCATGTCTCTAAAGAACATCATCGCTGATATGGATGGGATATTTGGTATTTAGATCATCTACATCAAAGCTTACAAGGCATTGCAGTATGCCTTGAATTTAACATATGGGGATGCTGCGACATTATTTAGACTACTGTCTGCTTACAACTATATGATTGAATAACATAATCCTAGAATGATCGCATGATATTAAGCAAACTACCTTAAGAAGTTTTAGTATTTATTAAGGCCTTAGGACAATCATTGATGGGATTCTGGAATTGTATGCGATCGGTTATTGTTGTCGATGGCACACACTTGAAGGATTGGTTTAAGAGAAAAATGTTTGTGGCGACTATGGAAGGTAGAAATGAACGAACATCCGTTGGCTTTCGATTATGGTGACTTAAAGAATAATCTATCATGGTAGTGGTTCTTGTCATTGTTGAAATCTATGATTAGTCATGTTGATGACTTGGTTATTATCTCATGTCATTATCAAAGTATAGAGACAACAATCAAAGAAGTGTTCCTATCAGCTATTCATGGTTTGTGTACATGGCACTTGGGAGAGAATTTGAAGAAAACATATCATCGAGCGGATATGAAACAAATCTTCTATAAGTTGGATACTAACCCCTTATTTAACATAAACATAAACAAATCATGGCTTATGTATATGGCACTTAGGCATCGCTCGTTAGTTCGTCAGGTTGCCTACCTACATTCATTGTCATCCATTATTTTCCAAACCAATTCCTTTGAATGTAGAAAATTAAAACTGTATTTTAATTTTGACATACCTCAACAACACGAGTCATACCATTAATACTGATGCCTGTCTAACCTATGCCCCCATCTAAAAATATGGGTGCACAGTCACCATCGGTAGTGTCCCGATGTGCACTGCTTGTTGCTCCATTGAGAGCACCTACATACAGTGTCATCCATTAGTTTCCATACCAATTCTATTTGCATTTTAGAAAATAGTACTCACTTATGATTTTGACATACCTCGATAGTGGGAGACGTACGATTAATGGTCGGAGCATTGGATGAACATGAAATAAAATGAATGACTCCTTTAATGTCATTGTTGGTTGTGTTGACTTCAACCATGTATGCATTTCTGTACTTTTTCGCCTATACACCTCATCAAGAAATGCCTTTAGAGTGACATCTTTTTGCTGCTGTGCTTGCCACACATTAGCTACAAACGCCTTCAAAGTGGCATCTCTTTATTGCTTCATCTACCACACCTTATCTAGAAATGCCTTCGGAGCGACATCTCTTTGCTACTCTGCAACCCGCACCTTATCCATAAAAGCATTGAGTCTATTAGTGATCTATCCCTCAAAAGCATGAATGTACTCCAATAACACATTGAAATCACCATTGTCCTTGGGTACGGTACGAACCTACTATTGGTTATATATAAGGGTTACAAAGCTTTGCTTCATTAAATAAATGTATTAAATACACACATTATAGGTAAGCTATGTCAAAGAACTATCTATGCTCCGAGACCACGTGCCAATGATGTCATTCTCATATGCTTGCCATCTTGGGCTGGGAAGGTGGGACTGGATGCATGAATATCTTGGTACGAGAATATGGGATTAGATGTATGGACATCTTAGTCTAAGAATGTGGGATTGGATGTATGGACATCGGGTGGCCATGAACATTCAAATAGCAGCGAAGGTTCATCTAATGTCAGTGGAATAACACCCTTTAAAGCATCAACTGCATTTGCACCCCCACTAAAGCCAAATATATCTGTCAAACCTACTGGCATGTCTATAGGAAATTCTTGCTTAATATGATAGTAATAAGGTTTGCCCTCCTCAACTTCGTAAAGGATTGATTGTTGAAGTACATTAGTTTGGAAGATCAAACAACCAGCGTTAGCAATACACAAAACCATATCAAACATTGTAATTAAAGGAGGCAAGTCTCACTCTATTAGTGAAGCACGGTTAAACTTCTTTCAAGACCACTCTTTCAGTACACGACTATTGCAGAATACAAGGCTATGGATCCTCAACTATATCAGTCCGCCTACTGGTGCACTCAGCTAATAATTAGGGCACAATCTCAAAAGCATACATCTACCAACACATAAACATAAACAAATCAAATTGGATACTAATACCCTATTTAACTTAGATGTAAAACTACGCTGAACAAACAAATAACAGACATTGCTTACCTGTAATGCTAGTGTAAACCTATATAAATCGTACTTCTTCATCTTATGTTTGGGATTTTTCTTCTTCTCTTCTTAAAGTCTGCTTACCGTCTACATAAGGCATTCTTCCAATGTACTATGGAATGGTTGTAGGCCAGTGTGCCCTTTGGGAATTTATTAAACCTATCAAAGTTCTTCACCTAATGAAGCTCCAACACCAGTACCTATGCCCACGGATCGAAACCATCCATGAATCGATGGAGCATCAACAACAAATATAGCTTCAACGTATCATCAGGGCTCTGAAACTGCTTACCACACACAATCTGTCGTATGCCAGGAATGATAATGTATGATTTTTCATTGAAGTATTTGTCATGAATACCCTCATCCACATGTTATAGAACATTAGTATCTGGGAGTTCCCCAAACTTCAACCCCGTGATCAAACAAAACTTGGACTTCGTGAACCTATATTCCTTATCACCCACGATAAAATGCATCTCATTATATGGTTGCGTGAACCACCTCTCTCATTAGCATCTCATACACAATCAACCCTAACTAATTCATGTTGCATTGCATGCGTGAGAAATGATCGAAGCATGAATCCCTAAACCTCTGCATCTCATTCCCCCTATCCTATAGTAAATCTAATGCACCTTTAATTTCTAAGAAAGTGTCAAAGTGGTTCTGCTTCACTGCGATTCCCTTATAGTAATGCTTCTTCCTTGTTTTCAGCTTCAACTTCTTTCCAACACCTCTCATCTGCAAATAATAGCATAGCACAAACATAAATCATAAACATAAAACATAACAACAAATAAATTTCATTACCTCATCAATAAACAAAATCACTTCATAAACACATATAATTACATCCCCAGCATATGCTTTCCCTATAATGCAAACAAATATCACAAGCTTGAGGCACAAACATGAAACTGAAATAGAAAACAGAAAGTAGAAAACAATTTTCCAATAAGTTGCGGACCATATAATGCTAGGTACAAACTGCATGCTATAAAGGCGCGGATCTCATGCTATAAAGGCGCAGACCTCACGCTATAAGCATGTGGACCATATGCATAAAAAGGCTCGAACAACACGCTATAACAGTGCGAAAAACATGTACAAGAAGGTGCAGACCACACACACATGGGCGAGGACCACATGCATAACGCGAAGACTACTGTCACGCTCAAGAAAATCATTCAAAATGTTTTCCTCCTTTCAATCCAAATTCATAAACAATCCAAATCAATCACATTTCAAAACACCCCTAACCTAATTCAACGTCACAATCATTTGAACAAAATCAATCTACCATTTACACTTCAATCTTAACCTAATCCAACTTAAAAATCAACCAAAATCAATAAACATATACAAAACCCAACCTAATCCAACTAATCCAAGTTCAAACATATACAAATCAATCACCATTAACAAAAACCAAACCTTAACAACTTAAAACTTACATTTAAATCCCCAAAAACCGTCACCTATCGTTGAACGTGTTCAAAAACCTTCCTCTTTTCCCATTGCCATCGCCAAGGTTTTTTCTTTCTTCTCACCTACCGCCATTTGTCTTCTTCCTAGCTGTCGACGATAGTTCTTCTCTCTTCCCGTGCCATGCATATTCTCCGTCGCATCGTGCCGATCGTTAAACATGCTCAAAAACCTCTGTTTGCCCATCGCCATCGCCAAGGCTTCTTCTCTTTTCTCATCTAGTGTCGTTTGTCTTCTCCTTAGCTGTCGACAATCGTTCTTCTCTCTTCCTGTGTCATTCATCTTCTTTTGCCACACTGTTTTCTTCTTTGTGTCGTTCTTCCTTCTTCGGTCTTTTAGTTTTGTGTGCCCTATTTGGTTTTTCAAGAGGACTTTTAAGGGTGATGTGTGGCGACTCTTCATATTCATCCTTATTGATGTCTTACACAACTAAAGTGGCTCCTCTATCAAGTTTCAGTTTCTTAGTTTGAAACAACCAGCTTTTATTTTTTCCTATCAAATTATACAATATTTAAA